>JAWZYV010002001.1:7500-494562 GCA_038373885.1 Cheiracanthium punctorium
TTGTGGCATGGACGTGAAACGATACGAACCAAAATGGCTAGAAAATGTGGTCATGTCCCTGTCTTCCGGTTTCAGTGGAATTTGCCAAAATGAAGATGATAAATCTAAGGAAGTAAAGTACTTTGATCCTCTCAATTTTTCTAATACGTGATTAATTAATGGCAATTTATATCTAGGGTACTTTAAATGAGTGTTTAATTTTCGATAATCCACAACTAAACGCCATTTCTGTTTGGTAGGATCGTTAGAAGGATTTTTCTTTTTTATGAGAAGTGAAGGAAAACTAATTGCACTTCTGATTTTTCAATAAGTTTTGCTGATTCCAGCTCATCTAATTGACGTTTTAATTCTTTTTCTAACGCCTGTGGCACATTATAAGGGCGAATAGATGGTAATTGTGTAATGTCTACTGATAAATTTGGCGTTAAAGCATTAGTCTTGCCAATTGTGTATAATCGTTTGCTAAAAATATCTGAAAATTCGAACAGTAGAGGTAATAACTGATTTCTCATTTGTGCATCTAAGTGGTCTAAATTGAAGTCCGATGTCTTTAGTTCTCTTCGACGAAGTTGTTTTATATGTTCAATGTCTCGAACCGATTTGTCAGATGTAATGGAACCTAACCGAGTCCCTTTATTAAGATGTAATCGTTGCGAAGATAAATTTGAAAGTAATACTGAAATGGTTTTGTTCTTTTGAATTTTACAAACACCTGAATTTAATTCAACTGGCTTGTTTACCTGTAGAGGTGTAAAAAGAATATACTGCCCTTCCTGTTCAGAGATGTCTAATTTCAAATCAATTAATTTTGACTCGTAAGGGCGCAATATGCACTTTGTTTTTAATGTTGCATAATCTACATGTGTATTATTTGATGAGATAGAATTTGCATCTCGCATTTTAATTGTAAAATTTCCTAATTTTAGAGTGTCATTTAAAAAATCCATGTTTACATTGTGTTGTTTTAAAAAATCATACCCGAGAATTGCCTGGTACTGTGTTGTGAGTGCATTCTGTGTAATAAAAAGATTATGTCTGAGCCTTTTCGTACCGATAGTGATTGGCATTGTAAAGGAACCCACTATCTGCAAAGAATCTCCCGAAATAGAGTTAATATTAACGTCAACCGTATTTTCTTTGATTGACCTGTCGTGTTTAATTCTGTCAAAAATAGATTTCTCTAACAGGCTTACAGAAGCTCCGGTGTCTAACAAAGCTGTCACTGAAGAACCCGCAATTTTGATGTCAATGACCGGCAAATAATAGTTTAAGGTGTCAGCGCGGCTAGAATATACCTGGGTATTTACAACCTGAAACCTTGATGCCTGCGGCCCTGTGTAATGTTTTGTAGAGGGGGGAATACATGCGTGGGCCAATAAATCATTCGACTGAGAATGTATCCCCCTTTTTAGTTTAAAGAACTCCGGGGAAAATAATGTGTATCTCGTCTGTCCTGGAAACGTACTTTGCGAGGAGATGCATTATTATTTGGGCGATTTTCGTGAGAGGGTCTATCTAAATTTTGCCTGGTGAATACCCGACTTCTATTCCTACTGTCTCCATAATAACAATCCTTTGTGAAGTGGTTTCTTTTGGAACAAATTTCACAGAAGGGGTAGTTTTTATTATTTTGAGAATTCCCTCTAAAAGGAGACTGCCTATTCTGTCTATTTACGAAAGACCCCTGGTTATGACGGAAAGATCTTTCTCTCTGTCTGGATCTGTCAGACCAATTGTTATTGTATGACCTATCACTATTGGAAGGCCTGTTTTTTCTGGCTGTAACAGTAAAATCATCCAGTTTTTGAGATAAAGCGGCTACAGTTTCATCAGTCTTTTGAGCATGTAGTTCTAATAGCGCCCGCAAATCGGAATTGGAAATTTCTTTCTGTACATTATTAATTGTGGTATAAGTATTAGATGAAGAGGCACTGGGAAAAAATTCCTCATTGGCCTGTAATAATTCTACAAATTTAACCGCATCCGAGAAATTTTGAGGATCTTTAAGAAGTGTGTCTTTTTTATATTTTGGCAATAATCCTTCTAGAAATTTGGACAATTTTGTATGCTCAAATAGTGCCTTAGTATCTTGGTTAGTCAAATCGATATCCCCGAAAAAATTTTGTGTAGCAGTTGCTACGCGTGTCGCATAGATTTTTGCACTCTCTCCTTCATTCATTTTACAATTTCAGTATTGTTTTTGCCTTGTGGCTAAGCTAGGTTTGTTATCGAAAAATGCAAGAAATTTTGTTTTAAATGTGTCATAATTGTGCTCGTCTGCGAAATCCGCTGAATTAATAATGTGTGAAAGTGCATCACCCCGAATTCGACTCTTAAGAATTAATAATTTTTCCTCATTCGTACATTGAGCGAGAGTAGTAATCTTATCAAAGTTATCAAGAAAGTATTTTGGTGTCACTGCCGACAAATTGTCAAACTGCGGGATAATAGCTTGAAATCCCGCTAACTTAGAAATGAGAGAAGTGGATTGTGAAATTTCGGCATTAGGTTGTGCCATATTGAGAGAAAAACTAATTACCAAGGGTAGTAACTTAATCAACTAAACAAAACAAAACAAAGTATCGAGATAAAGGTAAATGGGTGAAAATTGAAATCATTAATTAAATCCTCCATTAATTAAATCCATCCATTAAATAAATATGTTATTACACTGACTACTAAATATTACCACATATGTATGCAATAGAATACAATTTTAGCACATTATCAATAAAGGAATAATTCTAAAATGTCAACGCAAAATTATAAAATGGTTTTAGATTAAAATGCTATACACACAAAAATAATAAAATGCACTAAAGTAAACCAAATATGATATATGAATAAAATATTAACAAAATACTCATGAAATAATTAATGTAACATTAACGAAAGAAAGTACGAGGTAGGTTTATATGTTTAAAAGATAGTTGTTGATAGACCATAAAATCTGACATTTTTTTGAACATAAATAAAGAAATAAGAAAAATATTATTAATACATATACATAAATATATATATATATTTTTCCTATCCGCCAATCCTAATTATAAACGCATGCATGCAAATGCATTCCTAACATGATTTAACTGCATACTCACAAGTACACAAGAAATAATCTTATTCAGATTTGTAACTTAACGGACAGTAAACACTCTAAATAAACTCGTTTCAGCATTCAATAAAATAGATATATAATATTGAACTAGTTCTCTTATAAAGTAATATATGATAAAAATACATATAAGGTATCAGAATAATCTGTCTCCCAACACTTTGCATAGCAATGTAACTGGACAAGAAAATTGAAGGTGACTCAACCTTGCAGTTTTTAATAGTCAACGATATAATTTACTGGTAATCTTTGTTTCTTTTATTATTATTTTTTTTTTTCCGTTAGTATTATTTCAATACTGTCTTTAATCTTTTTAATTTTAAGTTTTAAGAAAACGCGTGTAAGCATGTTAACTTTTATTTTATTTTATTTTTACATAGTGCTATTGCTAAAGTAGTATAGATAGTTCTTATAAATTTTGATAACATTGTTAAAACCGTGTGGTAACGGTATAATTATTAAACCGTTTGGTCACGGCACCATTGTTACGGTGCGCGACCTATTAAAACATGTAATAAATAGATGAAATAATTTAAACCTTAGTTTGGCCGTGAAATAAGATATGAAATAATTGGATTCATTGTTATAAAGACCCATCGGTAATTTATTTTAACTCATAAAGTTATTTAAACTGTTCTAAATAAGTATAAAATAAAATGTGATAATTGCGTTGTGTTTTCTGAGGAAAGAAATAAATGGATTTAAAATATTAACTATAACAAACATTTATTAAATATAAAATCTTATTTACATTTACAAAAATATTTAAACTGATCTCGAAAATGGCTTAAGTTAGAACAATTAAATTATTATTATTGTTTACCAAAACACATTCTAACTACTTTAGCAATCATAAACAATATTATTAATTATTAAAAATAAGTCACTCAATATGAAAAGGATGGCAATTGGAAGTTTACCTGTAATCCGGTGCAGAGCAGTGATGATCATTTTTAGATTTATTTTCTAAACACACTTAGTTATATAAATATCCACTAATGGTGATCACATATGTAAACTTTTGAAAACTCTTAATACACTCTGAAAAATCTAAAAAAAATCTCTGAAAATCTAATAAAATCTACGGAAATCTGCTGAAATCTGTGAAAATCTACTGAAATCTGCTGAAAATCTGCCTTCTCTGGCTGTGCAATCCAGTTTTGCTCAAATCTTCGTCCCCCATTTTTTCCCTAAACTCGTAAATAATTAGTTTAGCCACTCTGTGGCTCCTAATTCTCCTAAACCGACCAGTTACTAACTCTTTTGCCCGAAATTTACCTCTCTCTAACTTGCCATTGGTCATTCCTCAAATCTCACACTTTCTCATTGGATTTTACAGCCTTATCGTCAACACCTCCATGTTTTTCTTAAATTTTATTTTCAATTTTTCTCCCCTTGATGTTTATTATATGTTTTCCTTTTCTGAAGCTTTGCCTACGAATTCTCACCGACCAACATCAAAAGCTTCCCGCAAATTGCGCCCTGACCACAACAGGTCATATGGGTTCAATGATTCCCCCTCTTTCGCGGTTACTCTATTGTAAAACTGCAAGGCGTCCCGTGATACACAAAAATGATTTCTAGCTAGCGGCCATTCGTTTTTCCCACTCTTTTCAAAGAACGCCAAAAGATGAAATTTATATGTTCGACTTTCACCAAGATTTCTTTTAACTCTTCCGAGCGCAACGCTTAAAATTATTAATAAATTTCCTGTCCTGACATTTAGCTGAAGTACACTTTTCTATGATATCAATGACTTTTGCACGTGCATGAATTCCATTCCTTCCAACATTATCCCTTATTCTGTTCAATTCCGTATATTTTTGAGACTTGCTTTTATTAAACTCCTGGCGCAACTTTTGTGCTAAATTCTTTTGAGAATACCGCATGTTTTAGTCGGCCTTCAGGTGGTCACTAATGAACGGTTTTTAACACCTGCAGATTTTTCTGGAATCGCACTTTCTTAATAAAGGCTTTTTATCTGCATTGGGGCTGTATACAAATTTCTGCACATTACCTACAGGCTCAACCTAACAATCTACTCATAACTATATCAGCATATATCGGCATTTGAAGTAAAAGAAATTGAGATTTAATCCGTATATATAATGTCACACCGAAAATATAGTATTTATTTTTATTTACTAGCTTCGTGCCCGTTCTTCGCACTGTAATAAACGAAAATTTTCCTATCATGAGTAATTTCAATTAATTCCAGTGATGTGGAATCTAAAATAAAAGCAAAATTATTTGTGTCTTGATGTAAAGTTTGCGTCATGAGTATTAACCTGGCATCATTGCAATATAATGACTCAAAAAACTACGTCAGTGTCATTCGCGATCAGAAAAGTGAAAAGCTTAGCGGTTTGCAGAGAACTCCCGACTTTCAAAATGTGTTATTTCTACATCATACTGTAGTTCTACATCATACTGTTCAAGTTGTAGCATTAAATACCTCAGACACTACATGAAATGGACAACCGTTAGTTTTAAAATAGCTGCTCACCCGCTCTTCATAGAGAAATAGCGAATATTTTACTAAAATCATATCTGCATGAGACAAAACAGATTTTTGTTTTTTTTTTCTCTTTTTTTTAAGTTCAAGTAATCTCCTCTGTTGAAATTACTGCGGGATATATTAACACAAATTAGAATTACTTATCGTTCAGTTGTTTGTAAGATAACCCTTGAAAAATTATAAAGAGAACACTTTTAGTCTTTATTAAATCTCTACTATTTACTTTAACGTCAATTTCAAGTCTCTAAAATATGTGTAATTTTTATATTAATGAAAACAAGATTATATTAACGATAATTATAATTATTTGCCTAATATTTCCAATAACATTACCGTGTGTGCATATTTAGATTTCATTATAGTATCTCAGTTGGTTAATAGACGTCTTATTTTTTGTTTATATTTTAAATTACTGAACAGTTAATTTGTTGACGACTATCCGTTTGTACTTTTCCACAATAATTTTTAGCGATAGTACTACAGTCGTTATGGTCGCCCTGTTTACAGAAAAGTTAAACCATAATCCGCCTAATGTATATCCAGTGTGGATTTTTTTAAAAAATGAAAAGACATCTAACAGGCGAAGATAATTTTAGAATAGGAACCCAACTGCAAGATAAAATGATGGGGAGGAAAAAAAATGTATAAAAGTTTTGCAAGCCGAAGGAAGGGAAAACATGATAATATAAACGAAAAAGAAATAGTTTTTAAAAAAATTGCTTGCATTTCTTTCCGTCCGATATTAATATATAAGAATAAAAAATGTCATTTTAATCTCTTTAAAATAGGCCAACAATAGGGATTTAACCGCCCCTAGAAAGTTGTTAGCAGGGTGCCCCCCCCCCCCTACGCACGCCGAAATGTGCGGGAAAGTTTGATATCGGTACAAGGATATCGGTACAAGGATATTTCAACGAAGGATATTCAACCATATTTCATCCTACTCAGACTAAGCATCAATGCGAATGCAAGTTGCTCTACTTCTAATCTCTCTCTGATATACCCGAAACCCGATTATCACAGGGGCAAGGGTGGGCGGTAGTCCGGTGCCCCTGAAGAAAAAGGGGGCCCATATATATCCCGATTATCTAAATTATAAATTCATATGTACTGAAATAGTAATTGTGGGGAAAAAACTGAATTTCCTCTATAACATAGGTATTACCTAATTGTCTATCACTAGATCAAGTTAGAGATATTTTTTTGGGGTGATAAATACGATTTGATTAAAGTACAAAAACTACAGTTAACTGAAATGCAATTTTCGAGTACAACAGCGGTCAAAACTGGGTTAAAATGCTTAAAAAAGGGGGCTCAGTAAAGGGGCTTAATGCGTAAAAAAGGGTATAGTAAGGGGGGCCCCAAACTTAATGCCTCGGGCCCCGTCTAAAAGTGGTCAGATTTGAACATACCGTACCGCCTTTCCTATTTACTTATTATTTTTCTTTCAACTCTTCTCTGTTTTCTTTTTTTTTCCGCCTCTTTCTTTATCCTCTCCTTTGTGTGTTTTGTATATCTCTCGTCTGTTCTAATTTTAAATGTAACGTGTTTGTGCGTATTGTAGAGTGCTGATAGTATACCAGGACCGAAAACGAAGGAGACGCAAGTTCACCCTAATAGCACAACAGTCCCCTGTGACTGAAATGCGACCACACAATACTGTCACAATAGAGTTACAAACAGTCGCCGCGACTCCGCAGCAAAGTCACGTAAGAGTCCCTATGTCCTCTCGCTGTGTAGTCGCATTGCAACCGTTCAGAGAAGTCACGATGAGACAGTTTTGCGACAGCGAAAAAATTCGGGGAAAAAGAGTTACCGAAAATATACACCAGATGGCAGCACCAAACTCTCAGGCAAGAAGAAGTTGAGGTCCAGAATCGAACCAGGGATCTAATGGTTATCAGCCCAGCATCTTACCGCAACGCTGTGATTACCGTGCTCGGAAATCTTTAAAAGTAAACTGACGGCTGCAAAAGCTAGTTCTGACGGCTTTTTTTGGAAATTAAAAATTTTTCTGTGAGTATTTTATAAATAAGTTTTATATATAAATATATATATTTATTTTTAAATAATATAAAAAATATCATTATTTTCAGGAGATAATGTGCTGTTTTATTTAGATATTCATCCGAAAAAACTAATGATTTATTGAATTTTTTTATTCGGTTATGAAATAAATTTGTAATGTGCGACATGTGAGGTTTGATATATATTGTTACGAAAATCGCCAAGTGGGTGTATTTTAAATCAGTCAAATGCACAGTAAATAAAAAAAATAACACTTTATTTCACGGCTCGCAGCTCGATGGCTCAAAATAATACAAGAAACTTTAGCACACGCTAACTAAAATCACAAATAAGCACAACAATAACACTATTCAGTTCACAGAATCAACCGTGCGCTTCAAAGTCTATCACTCAACTGAACTCCCCGGAGAGAGATCCAAGCGCTTTTATAGAGATGATGACGTCACCAGAATTGCCGAGAAATTTCTGGAACAATCTTATGAAATTGAAATATGGTCTCGAGACATGAATTTTCTAGAAGCCACCATTTGTCGCCTATGTCGCCAAGTCGCCAAGACTATCGCCAAGTTTGTCGCCAAGGCTACAGGGTTACTTCCACAGGTTTACCATTTACCTGCTGACTTCGCTATTAACTAGTTTCACGGCGGCGCATTCAATACGAGAGCAAATTAAGTTATTATTTCGCAACACTGCTCCCCTCTTGAAAAACTGACGACCCGGCAGTCTAATCACACAACATCATGATCAGTAGCACCATATGGAGCTAAACGATTAATGTTGATGACTTTCGGTTTTGAATAAGGCGACTTCTGGACTCTGTAGATAACATCGTTCAATTTATTGACAACTGTATAAGGTCCTTCCCAGTTCTGTTGCAACTTAGGACTCAGACCTCTCCTTCGTTTCGGGTTATACAGCCAAACTTGATCACCCTCCTTAAATTGGTGATTCGTTGCTTTGGCGTCGTAACGAATCTTCATTCGGTCACTCGCCAAATTTATTCGCTCTCTGGCAAACGAATGAACTCTTTCTAATCGTGCTTCTAAATTACTCATGTAATCATTCCGTGAAGAGGGCGTATCACATGGTCGTCCAAAAACAATATCACTGGGTAATCGAAGAGGACGGCCGAACAACATCTCTGATGGAGAATATCCTGTCGTCTCATGAACCGCACTTCTGTAAGCCAGGAGGAACAGTGGCAAATATGTATCCCAGTCGGTTTGATTCTTCGAAACAAATATCGAAAGATGATTCAAAATTATTCGATTGTGCCTCACGACCATGCCATCGGACTCGGGATGTAACGGTGTTGTTCGAGTCTTCGTGATTCCCAAATATTCGCAGAGTTCCGAAAATAGTGCTGAATTAAAATTTGTACCTTGATCCGAATGTAGCATCATAGGCACTCCGTAATAAGAGATCCAGTTTCTAACGAGTTCTTCAGCTACAGTTGAAGCTTCCTGATTCGGGACGGCGATCGCTTCTGGCTATTTGGTAAAGTAATCCATCAGGACTAAGACGTATCGATTGCCTCTCGATGTTGTAGGCAGGGGGCCTAGGATATCTAAAGCTACTCTTCCGAAAGGTGCGCCAACGTTATAGCGCTGCAAACGACCCTTGGTTTTTATTTTAGGTCCTTTCCGGGCACCGCAATCGTGGCATTCTCTACACCATTTTTCAACATCGGCACGAAGTCGATCCCAATAAAATTGCTCCCTGGTTTTATTTAACGTCTTCATCACTCCAAAATGCCCTCCACTTGCGCTATCATGAATCTCCCGCAGAACCTCGGGAATTCTACTACGTGGGAGAATTAATTGCCATCGGCTTGATCTTCCGTCATCGCTCTCCCATTTCCGATATGAAACACCGTCCTTAAGATGTAAGGAATCCGAAAGAGCCCAGTATCGCTTTGTGGCGGGACTCTCTGGCGCGATCTCTTGCCAAGACGGTCGATCCGCGGAATTTAGTTTCTTCTCTAAAATTGGCCTGATATTGGAATCTTCTAACTGTGCTCTCTGTACTTCACTCGAAGCCCACCGATCCACAGTCGTTGCAGCCAAAACCTTCACGAAAGTATCCGTCTCCGTCCCGTACTTCTTCTCGGCGTTCACGCAGTGTTTACAGTCCTCTTTACAAGGTCGTCTGGAGATAGAGTCTGCATTTCCGTGCGAAGTTCCTTTGCGATGTTCGATTTAAACTCATACTCCTGCAGCCTTTGGATCCAGCGAGCTATCTGACCCTCAGGTTCTTTAAAATTCAAAAGCCATCTCAAGGAAGCATGATCAGTCCGGAGAAGAAATTTCCGTCCATAGAGGTAGTGATGGAAATGCTCAATAGATTTAACAATAGCCAGTAATTCCTTACGAGTGACACAATAATTCCTCTCCGGCTTACCCAAGCTCTTGCTGAAGTAAGCTATGACACTTTCACAATTTTCTGTTCTCTGCGAAAGCACGGCTCCTATCCCTTCATTACTGGCATCTGTATCCAAGATAAAATCTTTGTCAGTCCGGGGATATGTCAAAATAGGAGACGTCGTTAACGCCTGCTTTAAACTAATGAACGATTTCTCGCATTCCTCTGTCCAATTAAAACTTGCCTGGGCTTCAGTCAATTTATGTAAAGGTCTCGCTATTGTTGAGAAATTTCTTACAAAACGGCGATAATAGGTGCACAGTCCGAGAAAACTTCGCAGTTCATGTACCGTTTCCGGACGAGGCCAATCGACAACCGCTTTAACTTTTTGTGGATCAGTCTTAACTCCGTCTGCAGAAATAAAGTGACCAAGATAAGTAACTTCCTTACGTAAAAATTTGCATTTCTTCGGATTTAGTTTAAGGTTAGCATTTTGTAATCTAAGAAACAGTTTACGAATATTATTTAAATGTTCTTCAAACGTTTTTCCCACTGTAATAATGTCATCTAAATATACTAAGCAGGCCTCAGACGAAAGTCCACGTAATACAGTTTCCATTAGTCTTTCAAAAGTAGCGGGGGCATTGCAAAGACCGAAAGACATTACCTTAAAGTGCCAGAGTCCTTGTCCGGTGGTAAAAGCTGTCTTTTCTTTATCTTCAGGTCGGATTTCGACTTGCCAATACCCGCTCTTTAAGTCCAACGTAGAGAACCACTGGCTTCCATTCAAAGAATCTAAAGTGTCATCTATTCGCGGGAGGGGATAGCAGTCTTTCCTCGTAATATCGTTCAGTTTCCGATAGTCGACACAGAAACGTGTCGATCCGTCCTTCTTTTTAACAAGAACGATAGGTGAGGCCCAAGGCCCCGACGATTCCTCTATTATGCCACCGTCCATCATTTCTTTAATCAGGCGTTCAGCTTCCTCTTTCGTTGCAAGAGGCAAACGTCTTGGATACTGCTTGATTGGTGGATGATCACCTGTATTAATTTTATGTTGTGTCACACTGCAGTGGCCCACATCAGTGTCACCGGTAGAGAATAAGTTTTGGAATTCCTGGAGTAATTTTTGCACTGCTATTCGCTGTTCCTTGCTAAGTCCTTCAAGATCCTCCAGCATTAGTTGAAAATGGTGACTATTAGAATATCCTTGAGGACGGGCCACGATATCCACCGCTGGTTCACACGTCGCAATAACACCCCTTTTTCTATAGTCTTGGGTTTATTGTTCAAATTCAACACTCGAATAGGTATAGCTTCCCCTCTTAAATCCACGAGCGCGGCGGCTACCAAGACCCCTTTTAAGGAGAACTGGCTAGGAAAGTTCGTTACGAGATACCGACAATGTCCAGAGACTTCAGGAACCCCTTGGATAAGAAATTCAGATCTCGCTGGTATAGTCGTCTTCTCTTTCGCGAATATAGAACATGATTTTGAACACTGCTCGCTTCCTGAAAACAAGGGAACTTCCTCCCCTCCTGTCCGTATCTCGTTCTTCTCTAAGTCTACGGTAAAGTTAAATTTTTGAAGGAAATCCAGTCCAAGGATACAAGGGTCAGTGATGTTAGCCACGTAGACCCTGTGCCGGAATTTCTTGGATCCACATTCGATGGATACATCCAGTTTTCCTTGTATCTCTGTCTCCTCACCGGTAGCGGTCTTAATAGAGACGTTTGGAGACGTGTAGAGCAATTGTTCCTTCAGTTTCATGGCGAAGTCCGATTTTAGAAGAGTGACATTCGCACCCGTATCCACTAGCATCAAACAAGGGATACCACAAATAGTTCCTTCAGCATAAAGTCCAGTTTCTCCTCCGCTAAGTGCGGAAACTTCAAATTTCTCTTCAGGGGCTTTATTCAGAAAAGGCAGCCTCCGCCCCGCAAGACGCCCAAGACCTAGTTTTCCCTGTTTGGGAGAAGTCACGTCGCATTCTATTTGCACGTGTCCTCTTTTGTGACATCTCCAACAGGTCACGTTCGGATTCCTTCGGGGAGAGCCCCTTTTCCCAACAGTGAGACTATCCGATAATTCCTGGAGTGCCTTGAGTACAGAATCCAGTTTATCTTCCTTTTCCTTGGCGGCGCTTTCCTCTATTTCCACAGACCTTACATGCCTGGGTGTTTTCGAAACGGTTCTCGCAGCTTCATATTTCATGCTATACGCCAGAGCTGCCTTCAAATCTTTCGGGTCTACCAGTCTCGTGGAATGTTGTGTATCTTCGTCCCTGATAGCGTCGACGAAGTACTGGGCTGCTAAACTTTCTCGAACATCTAGGGGACATTCCGCGTAAGCTAGGCTCATTAATCGCTCAACATCGGCAGCTAATACCTGTAGACTTTCTCCAGGTCTTTGTCGCCTTGCTTTCAATTCAGTCCTATAAAACTGAGTAAAATGGCTATTTCCAAATCGAGATTCTAGAGCCTTTTCGACGGTCGGTAGGTGGTTCAACTTGTCATTCGGTATTCCTAGGAGAATCTCCGCAGCTGATCCTTGTAGAGAGGCCACAAGTTGACTGGCCTTGAAGCTATCCGTCCATCCATTTGTAGAGCTCACGACGTCAAACTGAGTCTTAACAACAGCCCAAGATGTTTGGCCATCAAATGTTAAATGCTTTACAGTGGGTCTAGAATTAATAATTTCTCCACTTGCCAAAATATTGCTTGGCTTCCTCTCAAGATCAGAAAGTCTCTTTTAAAAATCGCTGATTTGTTCTTGCACATTGCTTCGTACTCCCTCGATTTTTTCTTGTACGTCGCTGATCTGTCTTTGCACTTCGCTTCGTACTCCCTCGACTCTTTCATGAACAGATTGTATTTGAGTCTTCTTTTCTTCTTGTCCTGAACGCATTTTCTTAGGGATGGACGCGAGACGACTTTTTGCGAGACGAGACAGAGATTTACAGCTTTTTTGCGAGACGAGACAAGCATTTTTAACATTAGGATATAGGGATTGTTGAGAGACGAGACAAAACTTTTCGGCTGTTTTGCGAGACGCGAGACACCAAATTTTCGTCTCGCGTCCATCCCTATTTTCTCTAGTCCGGAACAGATCTTCTCTTCCAGACTCTCTTGTCCGAACGACATCTTTTCTTTCAGACTCTCTTGTCCCAAAGACATCTTTGACATATTTTCTTTCAGACTCTCTTGACTGGAACGCATATCTAACATCATAGCAAACAGTTTTTCTATTTTATCTTCCATGGCTGCTCTGGTTAATGGCATTCAAACAGATCCTGATCCCACTTCCTGACACCAATGTTACGAAAATCGCCAAGTGGGTGTATTTTAAATCAGTCCAATGCACAGTAATAAAAAAATAACACTTTATTTCACGGCTCGCAGCTCGATGGCTCAAAATAATACAAGAAACTTTAGCACACGCTAACTAAAATCACAAATAAGCACAACAATAACACTATTCAGTTCACAGAATCAACCGTGCGCTTCAAAGTCTATCACTCAACTGAACTCCCTTCTTGAAATTTGAACTCCCTTCTTGAAACTGAAATTTCTGGAACAATCTTATGAAATTGAAATATGGTCTCGAGACATGAATTTTCTAGAAGCCACCATTTGTCGCCAAGGTCGCCAAGTCGTCAAGACGATCGCCAAATTTGTCGCCAAGGCTACAGGGTTACTTCCACAGGTTTACCATTTACCTGCTGACTTCGCTATTAACTAGTTTCACGGCGGCGCATTCAATACGAGAGCAAATTAAGTTATTATTTCGCAACAATAATAAAGTATGAGGGATAAGATTTATATTTTTGCTATATTTTGCCTAAAAGGGATTTCATATAAAAGTGAATAAAATTAATTGGAAAAACATGCATTATATAAAATAAATAAAGCATTTTTGACTTAGATCCATAGTTTTATCTCAAAATTTTCGTAGTGGAACTTTCAAACATACCAGAGACGTATTTAAAGGGGGAGGGGATCTGAAAACTTAAAGCAATTATTAAAAAACAGCAATTTTGAGGCATTTGTATTTACTCTAGTAACAATAAGGTTGAAAATACCGGATAGTCCCTCCCCCCATCCGAAATTTAAACCTTACATACGCTATCGAAACATATATGCCATGGGGATATGAAAGAAATTGTTAATTTTACTCACAGATACTTAGTTTTCACTTGTGATTAGAACTCTTAACTCTAATATTTTTAAGAATAATATTTTTTTATAAATAATAATGTCTTGTTTAAACGAAATAATTTAAAAGTTAATAAATTAAACTAAATTCCATTACTACATAACTGCGAGGTTTTATTGAATTAGTATTTTCGGATTTATTTATTAAATGTTTCAGGAAAGAAATACTCACAAAATATTAGAAAAAATGAGTATGTATCCAAAGTCGCAAAAGCGGCCAGTGTGACGTCATTTTGAAGTCAAAAAAAATCAGTAGTCGCAAAATAGTCACAGAGTGACTTCACAGTGGAGTCACTGAGCGACCAATCACATACTAGTCACATGGTGACTTCACAGTAGAGTTACTGAGAAACCGATCACATACTAGTTACGTGGTGACTTCACAGTGGAGTCACTTAGCGACCGATCACATACTAGTCACATGGTGACTTCACGGCGACGTCACCTGGTGACTGGTCACAAATAAACTTCACAGTGACCACACAGTAGAGTCACATCACTCACAAGTCACAATGTGAGTAGTATGTGACAGTCCTGTGACAATTGTGACCCTCTGTGACGTCACAGCGACTCTTTTGTGACCATCTGTGCTATTAGGGAAACAGTAGAGGCTTCAGGCAAATTGTCGCTTTTCAGATCGTATTTATGCGAGACGGGAAAAAATGCGAGAATTCTCGCGCGAGACAAGACTCTGTCTCGTCTTGCGTCTCGTCCCGCAAAATATTTTCTTTCTCGTCTCGCGTCTCGTCTCGCAAAAAAATGCCTGTCTCGTCTCGCGAGACAATGCGAGAACGCGAGACAATGCGAGAACGCGAGACAATGCGAGAATTCTCGCGTCTCGCGTTCATCCCCTGCAGTCATCCCTAATACTTATCTAATTAAAACATATTCATTTTATTAAACATATTAATTGCCTTTGTTTATTATTTAGGAACTATCTAAAATTCGTAGTAAACATTTTCTCAGTATAATTTTGAAATTATTTTGATAATTTGAAATTAGTAAAAAAACTTCTACCACTAATTTAAAAAAATATATTAATAGTAAAAATCACTCGTGTAAACTAGAGGTTCCAAATTGCCTCTTTTATGGACAACCGCCACCTTTCGGGGAAAAGATAAACACCTCGTAATCTATCATAGTTTACTTTAAATGAAATATTAAAATATTGTTGCATATTACATTGCTTAATTTATCTGTTTATTTATCATTCGAAAATCACAAAGTAGAAATGAACAAAAGAGTAGACATTTATTTCAGTCCTTTTGTGTATGTCCCGGGTCTCAACAAACAAGACTTTTCAAGCGCTCATATTCTGGTTGAAACATACTAGTTGTTTAAAATATGAAAATAAACTGCGTGAGTGCCAACTGCATGTTATATCTGTAACTCTATGTAAGGACTTGTCTCACCATCAATTTATTCTTAACTAAACCAAATTTGGTACATACGTAATGCTAATTTTAAAATACTTAATTACACGATCATAATAATATTGTATATTTTAAATAGCTGGATAAAATTTTAATTCATGAAAAGGGGTAGTTTCAAAATATTTTATCGTATTATTTTCCTTGATAGTTACGCCAAGAACGACCCTCTTTACTTCGTTATTGCCTGCTTTTTGTCTTTGCTGCAACCGCCCACTTGGAGAACACCAGCGGCCACTAGAGGGGGGCAGGGGGGATATTGCCTCTTGAAAATCTGTGGCTTAAACGTTAATGTTAAAAACAAATCTTCAAGCGGGAAGATTGGAGAAAGGTTCAAAATCGAGAGTGTTGGCAACTATGTTGACTAGAACTTATGTGCAATACATAAAAATAAAAATGCTTAATATATAAAAATAAAAATGCTTAATATATAAAAATAAAAATGCTCAGTATATAAAAATAAAATTAGTTTTGTCTGTGCATTGATTAGGATGAAATTTTAAAGTAGTCCAAGCAGGCGCGTAGCCAGGAAAATTTTTCGGGGGGGGGGGGGATATGAACGTATATCGGCAGAAAAAGACGGAATTTCACCACCAATCCAAAACTTTCTGGGGGTGATATATCCCGATATCCCCCCCCTGGCTACGCCCCTGAGTCCAAGTAATGGATGACCAAACCCATTCAACTACATGATGAATTCACAGAAGGGCAAGTAAGCAGAAATTTCCATTTGAACCAGGTAACACCAATAAATAGTCATCTAACATTTTGGTTATAGTGTCACTAAAACTGAAGGATTATTTCATAATATAAAGTCATTTACTAAGAGAATAAATTAAATAACTATTTTTAAGTAAAATACTACTTTTTAAATTACAAGCGTATAACCTCCATACGAGTTAAAAAACTGGTATGAAGTTGATACAAGAGCAAAGATATTTTTTTAGATAAGTTATGCATCCGAAAGCGAAATCTTTTTAGCCACGTTTTATATCAATAAAGGAAATAAATCTAGCGGCGCGCGACTCGAGTAAAATAAGAAATTCAATATAGATGTAACGGAGAAAATTATTTCTTAATCTACCAACTCTTTAAGTACTGAAATGTGCTAGTGTTCGTGAACAGGTCCTAAAATGTACACCCTTCAGCAAATCAGTCGCTTACTAAAGTTTCATTAAATTGGCTGCTTTTAAGACTGTCAATTATTTACCTAAGAAACACCGCACCGCAGTATTATCTACTCAAAACTCGGGTGCTCTGCAATTAACAAGATACAGATTATGGGACTTAAACCATTAAGAGATTAATCAACGATTAACTAGCTATTTGACAAACAACTACGCCATGCAACCTCTTAATTTCAAAGTCCTGACTAATAAGAAGACTCACGAAGAAGAAGGGGGACTTATTAACTAAATTGCGGAGAGACCAATTTATCTGTCAACCTGAAATGTGAGCCGAACCAGCAAAATGTGTGAACACACAGTTTTCGGCGCCGTTTGGGAGAAACGAGCTCTGTAATAACTGCTTGAGTATAAAATTAAAAGTAAAGAAAAAACTGACTGGACGTTCTACTTAGATTGTGAACATACAATTATCACATAATAACATAACATGATTTCTCTCTTGTGGATCACACAAAAAACAAAGAAAAGAAGTTTTAATTCTTAAGCGATTAATGAGATATTGCAGTGCACTTTTAAGAAACGTTTAAGAAAGTAATGAATGAATCGTCGACTGAATCAAAAAGAAAAAAAAAATGAACATATACTAGTTCCCTCCCCCCACTCTTGCACTCAAACTAGTGTTGTTTTACAGGAAGAATATTAAATCAGCAGTGATTAAGGCGTATATAGGCACAAAAAACCAAAGATACGATTTTTATCAGGTTCCCGAAACGTGATGACCATGAAAATTTACTTTGCTTGAGATTCCATACTAATTGGTGCTGTTTTAAGAACTGGTTGAAGGGGAGGGACAGACGCTCACATACACACACACAGGGATGTAATGAATAAGAAAAGACGCTTGATTTTCTTTGTGTTTTTGAAAATCGGAACTAGCTTGTTACACTTTAATCAAAGAACAACTAGTAACGCAATCAGAAAACTTACATTTTATGTAAATAGTCGTGGATAATCTCAACAATCGTTTGAAATTATTAAAGACAACGTTCAATGAGAACCGCGTGGTAGTTTTAAATGCTCAAACGCCTTAAGTATTACGCTGATCAAAGAACTTCTGTATGATCTGAACTTACTACCACGATCCATTCAGTATTTTTTAATTATTTTTTCCTATGAAAAATTACCGATAAGTCGTCTTCTCAATTTTTCAAAGTACGCATTTGTTCATTATTGCATGTTATCTGAGAGCATCGAAACGCGCATATTTTCTTTTTTTTTTAAATTGCTCTTAAGGCAGTTTTGTAATCTTAATCTTAATATATATATAAAATGCTAATGTTCGTTTGTAAAGACAGGGTTTTCTCTATCACCACCAACTCGAATTAACTTCCCGTTGGGGTGGTAAATACCCCTTGGTCTCATGGTGAAAGTAAGGGAGTTTGGTCGCGGTGGGTGGAAGTGGGTGGTTGTGGGTGGCGAAAATGTGAAAAAATATATATCTGTCCTTTTCTAGCTCATGCGAGCTTCTGAATTTCAACAATAAAATACTAAAATTTAATGTTTATCGTTTGTTGCCATATCAGCAGGAAAGCAGGAAAATTGCTATTTTTGCAATTATCTCAAGCAATTATCGTCTGCGAACCATTTTACCTAAAACACGATATTTCGTTTCAATTTATTCAAATACTCTCAGATAGTAAATAGGACAGTGAACAGTTCTTAAACAAATTAAAGTTATTTTGACAAGTGAAAAAGAACAAATTATTTGAATATTCTAGAGTGTTCTGGTACTAGCAATTTCGATGTGTTATGGTATATAAACCGAAATTCAGTGACTTTTCGTCAGCTTGATCGTGTTTGCAGTTGAGTAAAGATTAATTGCAATTAAGAGTGAACAGTAATTAAACAAATTCAAGTCATTTTGACAAATGAAAAAGAACAAACTATCTGAATATTCTAGAGCGTTCGTCAGTGACACCATAATAGCAATCAAGTGATTAATTTTGTGTGACTTTATTACATGACATATACACAATGCCAAGGCATAAAAAAGTATTTACAAAACGTCAAGTGGATTCTAAAAGAAGAAAAGAAGCACGTCAACTTGAAACAGAAGAACAAAGAGAGAAACGGCTTTCAAATATTCGTAAAGGAGTAAAGAAAGAATGGCTACTTTACGCAAAAAAACGAGCTGCTACAAGTAAAATTCAGAATTTGGAACTTCAAGCGTTCCATTATGATTGCAAAAAACAATACAGTGAACATCCAAATATTGTCATCGGAAAATGGATACTATATGCGAGTATTGTCAAGCACGGAAATTTAAAGGCGAAACTGCTGCTATGTGTTGTTCGAGTGGTAAAGTTAATTTACCAGCATTAGATGTAGCGCCACTACAATTACTCACATATAGGACTGGAAAAACACCAGATTCCAATCCTTTTCTGCAAAATGTACGTCGATACAACTGTTGTTTGTTTTCATATGACTTCGTTTCGAGTTTCATTAATATGCAAGGAAGAAAATTTCAGCCCGGTTTTTAAGGTCAAGGCCACCGAGTAGCCTCACTTCTGCCGATGTCCAATGAAACTCCAAAATTTCTTCAAATATATTTTGTTGGTAACGAAGAACAGACCAACGTTGCTCTAACATTCAGGGACTACAACGAGATATTATTCAAAAATTACAACGTCTACTTCATAATCATAATCAACTAATCAATGTGTTTAAGACTTCTTTAGACCAAATGGCTGCAGATAATTATAAGATCGTTATTCGAGCAGATAAAAGACCAGCCGGTCAACATGAAAGAAGGTTCAATGCATCTCAAACAAACGAAGTTGCCGTAGTAATTGTTGATAACGAATGTAGTCGTCGTGATATTATTCATCGCCGAAGTAATGAATTGCAACGTATTGCTGAAACACATCAAAGTTAGTTATGATGCACTACAGTATCCGCTAATTTTTTGACAAGATGAGGATGGTTATCACTTCATTATTCAACAAATCGATCCAGCTACAGGTGTCGAAACTAACAAAAAAGTATCAGCTATGCACTTTTATGCTTATCGAATTATGACTAAAAATGATGAATATAACCGTATTTTAAACTGTCGGCAGTTATTTCAGCAGTTTATTGTAGACATGTATGCTAAAATTGAGACGGAAAGATTAGAATTTAATCGCTATAATCAACGAAAGTTGCATTCGGATGAATACATCCGTTTCAGAGATGCAATGATAAATGATGGAAACTTCGATAACATGGGAAAATTGGTCATCTTGCCATCGACATCTATTGGAAGTCTACGTCACATGCATCAATATGCTCAGGATGCGATAACTTATGTCAGGACAAAAAGGACAAATAGTATTTATACCACGGATACCTTTAATATCAAATGGATGGCCCTTTACTTTTAAACGCTTACAGTTCCCGGTGAAGTTGGCTTACAGCATGACTATCAACAAAGCACAGGGCCAAATAATCCAATACTGTGCCATTGACTTGAAGGAACCATGCTTTGCACACGGCCAATTATACGTTGCATGCTCACGAGTACGATCACCTCGAAATTTGTTCATTTACAGTCCGGACACAATAAAACCATAAATGTAGTCTACAAGCAAGTATTGTAAAAAGAAATTTTTAAAAAATGTAATAAAAATAAAATGTGTAAATGTATAATATAATATGTAATATGTATATGTATTTGTCATATGTATAATATAATCTGTAAATAAAACATAAATTTTATTTACTAAGATGTTTCTTATTTTAACTTATAATTATTTCAATTAGTTAATTAGTTAAATAATTTGATATACTTTCTATACACCGTATGTTTAATGGTCGAATAAGATAGAAATCTAAATTATCTATTAAAAAATGGATCCTTAAATATTTTTTATACCATTAAACATGGGGTGTATTTTAACCCGAGCAACGCCGGGTTTTGCTGCTAGTTCAGTATATAATACTATCTTTTTTTCAGAAAAATATCAACAAATTTTCTTGATTTGTATTTAAGAAAAACTGGTCAAATATATCGGTTATAAAATGACTTCAGCCCTCCTAATCTAATGGTGATAAATAGTGTTTTAAAATTAAATCAAAACTTGCATAAATTAACGCGTATTAAGTAAGAATAAAAGGAATGCGCTTTATATTATCAATTAAATATACATTTTTATTATAGAGAGATAAATATGTATAATAATTTAAGAAGACAACTTAAAACCCCCTTCGAGAATTTTATGAACGACCGGGGCAATTTATGTCCCCGAAATAATTATAAAAACATTTAAAATGATTCAGTGAATAAGAATAACACTTCTGGTGTGAACCACAAACTCGCAATATCAGGATACATCTCAATAGTATTTGAATATTTTATTCATAGTTACTCTACCGATTATATGAAAAAAAAAATTTCAAAAATCGATTATTAAAAGTAAATAAGAATTGGGCTTGAAAATCAAACGTTTTTCAGTCAACAGTAATTTCAGAAAAATAGATCAATAATTTTAAATTTTCACAATAAGAAAGTTCTTTTGTAAGTATATTGTTGAAATGAATAGGGTAAAACTGGTAGGTTTTTTTCTTTTTGATAAAAAATATAAATAAATTGTTTTTAAATGATATTTCTTTTTTAGCCTATATTTTCAGATATTAATTGGCAATATTTATGCTCATAAGAAAAGTTTAATAACTTGGAAACACAAGCTTTAATTATATCCAAGTTCTTTTACTGTGTCTCAAAAAAAAAAAAAAAAAAAAAAAAACTTTCAAGAAAATAATACATTTCTGAAAGTTTGAGAAGTTCTGTTATTATTTTCAATTAAGGAAAGATCTAAACAGCTTATTGTCAGAAAAAAATAAGAGTTTAATTTTTTTTTTTAAATTTATGTTTCAGTGTGGTGGGGTAACAAGGACATACATTTAGGTTTAGTTAATATTATTGTTACCAAATGCTCTAACTAAAATTTTTTATGAATATGATTGAGCCTACTAAAGTGTGAAACTATAGGCGAAAATTATTTAAAAACAAACTATTTATATTTTTGATCATAGAAAAGCATACCTATCCATTTTACCCCACCTTACCTTGCAACAACCAGGCATCGGAATTCAACGTTTATCTGGAACCTAAGTCTTCTAGCTATGGCTATAATATTTTAAACTTAATTTGTAAATCATGATAGACAATAAATAAAATCTGATAAACTGCATTAAATGTTTGGCTTTTTAAAAAATCTATTACCAATTTTGGCCCACCTTTATGGAAAATAAATTTAACATTTTTGCATTTCAGACTAATAGTTAGATACATAAAATTGTTATTATTTATAGTTATCTTAAATCTTTTTTAAAATTACGAAGGAAATAGATACCGTGCAAATAGTAGCACAAAAATGTTGCATGTTTAACATTATTGATAACAGAAAACAGCGATTGAATAATGTCCGTAATAATAAAAAAATGTCCGTACACCCATTTTACCCCCACCTTATCTTATCATTAGGCAGGAGGTTCTTTCCTTTTACGGTATTATGAATTGTCGAATATTTCTATTTGTAGAAATCTCTAATTGGACTACATTTGTAGAAAGTAACTACATTTGATTGAAAAGCAAGAACAAACTTTGAAGTTCCACATGCTCTGCCCAGCACTTCCAAAGCACTACGGGGTAGCATTAATAAAAAAAACTTTGTGACTTAAGATATCTAAAAATATAATTATCAATATGATTGTACTTGGTGGTACAAAAGGTCCACCCTTTTTCAGTTGCAAAAAAGTTCCACAAACCACACAGACAGAAAAGTTAGAACAGAAAAATAAACAACAGCGAATAGTTGCCAGCAAGAAACCAGAATTAATAAAAGATGAATGACGGCGAAGAAGTCAGCAGAAACTGAAAAATACTTCAAATATTTAATAGATAAAATAAAACAGTAAAATTAACAGAAATATAACAGAAACTTAATGATAATTATAAATAAGTAAAAAATAGAAACAGAACAATAAAAGAACAAAGGCAAAAAGACTACAGTTTTATTAGCATTGTAACTAAGAAACAGAGCAACACTGTTTTATGTACAATTATTATATAGATGTCAGGTCGCAGGCGCGTAGCCAGAAATTTTTTTCCGGGGGGGGGGGGGATATGAACTTATATGCGTATAAATAGACGGAATTTCTGCACGGCATTAATCTTCTGACCCCTAATCCAAAAACTTCGGGGGGGGGGGGGTATATTTTGATACTCCCCTGGCTACGCCCCTGTCAGGTGGTATGATAATTATGATTAGTTGAATTTTAAACAAATCTATATATGACAATGTTTTTTAAAATCATCAAGTCTAAAGTTTATAATATATTTCTCATGAGGGGGTATCTTTCATAATAAATTTCCAGTATTTTTAATACAGCAACAATTGTAAAACTAATAGCATATCATAATTTTCAATACACGGATTTCAGGTTTCTGTATCAAATTTATTTGGCACAAAGGGAAAAATTTTCAGGCAAGCTAATTCATATTAAAAAGTTTTTCTGTGGTATGTTTTAGTTCCTGACATTGTTCTGCTTTTTCTGACATAGTTAAATACTTTTAAATTCATGGTCATAATTATAGCACTACTTTTTAAAAATGGGGTATTTATGACCACTTGTAAAAACATAGTAGATAAAGACTCTTATATTATTTAAAAAGTATTAAGGGAAAGTTTTTATTATTATCTTTTTATGTTATACTAGCTGAAGTACCCGTTCTTCGCACGGGAATGAATGGACTTTTTGATATTAATATTTGTTGTGATTACTACTTAATATAATAAAGAGATATAGCAAAATGGATATCGCGTTATATTGTGTTCAATAATCATGCATACTGAATTTCAAGGCAATCGTTTTTACGGTGCTGAAGGCGATGCGGCGTAGCGCAATCTAGTGGCGAGTTTTAGCAAAACGGATACGGCGAAAATATTCTTCGCATTTAGATATCGATGTATACGAATTTTCATGACGATCGGCTGAATAGTCCTGAAGTTCATGTGTTGACGCGACATCTAGTGTCAAGTTATAGGAAAATGGATCGTGCCAAACTCTTCCCCGTGTTCAAATATCTATGTATACCTATTTTCATAGCGATCATTTGCGCAGTCAAGAAGTGATACACTGCAGGGCCATCTAGTGGTTAATTAAAGTAATGATTTGCTACAGCGCCGTCATGTGGCGAATTATAGTAAAATGGATAACGCCAAAATATTCTCATTGTTCAAGTAGCTATGTATACTGATTTTCATAGCCACCGTTTTAATGGTCAAAAATTTGGCCTGCTGCAGCGTCATCTAGTGGCGAGTTAAAATAATAATGCATTGCAGTGCCATCTAGTGGTGAGTAACATCAAAAGTAACACAGTTAGAATATATTCTTCGTGCTCAAATGTGTAAGTATAAAAAATTTTATGCCGATTGGTCGAACGGTATAGAAGTTGATGCGTTGCAGCGCTATTTAGCGGTAAGTTTCAGCAAATGGATAGTGAAAAAGTGTTCTACACTGCTGGCCACCCAAATTGCAACACCAAGAAAAACAAGAGATATCACAACAAAATTTATTGTGTAGATAACATGTTGACCAAGTAACAAATGATTAAATTTACAGCATTCTATGAAGCGTGGTTCCTGCCAAAATCAGTACCCAGAGTAGCCGCCGTTGTTGGAGATCACAGCTGCCACACGCCTCGGCATTGATTCAAAGAGACTTTGAATGTGTTCTTGGGGTACAGCAGACCAAGCAGCTTCCACACGTTGCCAAAGTTGATCTGGTGTGACAGCTGGGGATGAACTCTGGGTCAGTCGTTGAGCAACCATGGACCACATGTTTTCTATCGGCGAAAGATCCGGAGAGCGCGCCGGCCAGGGAAGCAATTCAATCTGGTGATTGACGAAGAACCCTTGGACAATGCGTGCCACGTGTGGCCGTGCATTATCCTGCTGAAATATGGCTGTTGGCAAGCCCTGAAGGTAAGAAAGGACAACTGGCTCCAACACCTCGGAGATGTAGCGCTGGCTGGTTAAAGTACCGGCAATGCGTACTAGAGGAGTGCGAGAGAGATATCCGATACCGCCCCATACCATAATACCCGGTGCAGGACCAGTGTGACGGTGCATAATGCAGCTGTTCAGCATCCTCTCTCCACGGTGTCTCCAGACTCGAATCCGACCGTCGTGGTGTTGCATACAGAAGCGTGACTCGTCAGTAAAGAGAATTTCATTCCATTCTGTCGTCCACATCCTTCTTTCATCGCACCATTGGCGGCGGAGACGTCTGTGGTTCCGCGTCAGAGGTAGACAAAGCAACGGACGTCTTGCGGACAGACCATTCTGCTGTAAACGACGTCGAATGGTACGCGCAGACACTGGATGATGCGTTACAGACTGAATCTGCTGTGATATGGTTCGTGATGTGACTGAGCGGTCCGTCACTGCCATGCGTACAATCTGCCTGTCATCACGTGACGTGGTGCACTGAGGTCGATGCGGTCGATCACGTCTGTCCGTCGTACCCTCCTGCACCCAACGATCACATATCCGCATCACAGTTGTTTGGTTTCGTCCAATACGACGACCGATTTCCCTGAAAGATAACCCACAATCTCGGTATGCCACTATCCTTCCTCTGTCAAACTCGGATACTTGATCAAAAGATGATCGTTGTTTCCTACGAGGCATAATTTATCGTTTTTTTGAAAAAAAAGCAAGAAAAACACAATTGCTGTACTTGAAACCGTCGAAATCTCCAAGCCTTAAATAGCGTTTGAGGTGGCGCCACAGGCGCGCTTGATGTGCGTCTGCGCTGAAATTCTAATCATTTGCATATCTCACCTCAGCTAATGCATGTTGTAAATTTCATATTATTTGCATGCTTCCTTCAGGGTGTTGCATTTACGATGGCCAGCAGTGTAATATCCGCGTAATCTCCGTGTTCTAATATCCGCGTGTACCAAATTTCATCGAAATTGGTTGGACGATATTCGCATAGCAAACGGCTAAACGGAATAGAATTCGACGTTCTGCTTCGCCACCTAGTAGAAAGTTAGAGGAAAACGGATAGCATAAAATCCTTCTCCATGATAAAAGACTTAGGTGAACCAAATTTCATGGTGATCGGTGAAGGATCGGTGCTGGAGTTTTTCAACATCCTACACACATACCAACATTCATTTTTATCTATAACCAGTCTTATTATACGTATATACCAGTCTCAAGTAAAATCCAGTTTCAAATCTAAGCCTCACGAAAGTGCCAGCATACGCCATTTTGCAAGAGTTTTTTCAGGGAATCATTCGAAGCATTGACTTAGCAGCAATCAAATTGGGAAATGGTTCGACCGCCAGGCATTTATTTGAAAAGTGGAATCCCTTAATACAGCCGCATGTTTTAAATTATCAACTATAACATGTTTTATTCATCGTTACCTCGATGTACTAAATGCGAAGATTCCAATTTTCTGAAATTTGGCGGATTTCTCCCAAGTTAAATCAATGTACTCAATTGGCGAGAATTCTGAAGCTACATCGCTTGAAATGCCCTAATAACTGCATCATTTCTGCACGGATAGTTAAAATTTAATGCTGTATTCTAAGAAAACCTGTATACTTGTTTTCAAAAATGCTATTCCCTTAAGCTCTCAGTAAATTGCCAAAAAGCCTAAAACTGTGCAAACCGCTAGAGCTCACTTTCTAAAAATCGGCCTATCAGCCATTTTATTTTTCGCCAAACTAAAAAAAATTACATATTAGTCTCGGATATCTTCGATCCTCATTGTTTTGCGTATAAAACATTTCATTCCTGCTCTCATTTCTTATGCGCACACGATATTATAATTCAAAAAATAACCTTACAAATATAAACTAAAAAAATCATTATTATTCTTTTATTTTTACTTTAAGAATTTAAAACATTTTATTTGGCAAAATCGCCACACATGGCAACCAAGATGCTTATTTCACACACTTTTTTCACTACAGGGGTTACAATTACGTAAAGCTTTCTGCGTGGAGAACATAAAAAATCTCTTAAATTTCGGGAACGGGTGGACTTTCAAAGTTTTAAAGTGGACTATCATTTATTCTATATTATTTTACATATCTGTGTAAAATTTCAGGCTGACAGGTCCATTTTTGTGGAATTGTATACTACCCAAATCAACAAATTCACAAACAGAATTTCATTTTTATTTATAAGATAACCTACGCTTGTTTTTTAAAATACCCTCTCATTAAATTGCGCCAAGCGCTAGAATCATAGAAAATCTGACACACTTTCAGATTTTAAATACACACTAAAGTGCTATATATAAAAAGAGTTATAATCCATGGGTCTTCCCTATTTTCGTTCCTTCTTTCATTAAGTTGGAAAGTGTATCATTATTCATGAGTGTGATTAAACAAAATTAAAATTGATATTTCTAACATCCTTTTTTCTGGATGTAATACATTAGAAATAGATGCAGAAAAGCTGCTCAGAAAAATGCACAATTCCAACTGAATGAAAATTTCAAAAACTTATACGCAGGTGTATCCATAACCCAAATAGCAGACGATTAAATTACGATAAATAGCGCCAAGCGTTAGAATCCTCCTCAAAATCGCACATCAACCCCTTTTATTTTTCGACCAATTAAAAAGTTGCACATTTATTTTCGGAAAATTTCCAAATTCTATTTTTCTTTTGAGTATAAATCATTTCATTCCCGCTCTGATTTCACATGCACACGATATTTTAATTTGAAAACAACCTTACAAATAATCTAGACAAAATTAAAAAAATCGTTATTCTTTTATTTTTACTTCAAGAGTCTGAATCATTTAATTAACTGCCGAATGTGGCAACCTAGATAAGCTTAATCGTCGCTCAATGCACTGTGGGGTTACAATTAAGAAATGGCGGAAAGCAAAAATTACCCTTTTGCGATACGTTTTTATCGATATTTCCTAAAATAGTTCGAATTTTGAAAAAATCGCTTCGAGATGTGTCGGGGCCTGTCATGGAGAATTTCCGTTCAAAATTTGGTAGGTCTATGATCACCCGTTTGCAAGCTACGCGAGACACAGACAAACAAACTAACAGTTTACACACATTGTTTTATTAATATAGCTACCAGTCTTAAATAAAATCCAGTTTCAAATCTAAGTCTCGCCAAAGTGCCAACATACGCCATTTTGCAAGAGTTTTTTCAGGGAATCATTCGAAGCATTGACTTAGCAGCAATCAATTTTGGAAATGGTTCGACCTTTAAAAAGTAAAGCACGCTTTTATTTGAAAAGTGGAATCCCTTAATACAGCCGAAATTTTTAAATTATCAACTATATAACGTGTTTTATTCATCTTTTATTTTTACTTCAAGAGTCTGAATCATTTAATTAACTGCCGAATGTGGCAACCTAGATAAGCTTAATCGTCGCTCAATGCACTGTGGGGTTACAATTAAGAAATGGCGGAAAGCAAAAATTACCCTTTTGCGATACGTTTTTATCGATATTTCCTAAAATAGTTCGAATTTTGAAAAAATCGCTTCGAGATGTGTCGGGGCCTGTCATGGAGAATTTCCGTTCAAAATTTGGTAGGTCTATGATCACCCGTTTGCAAGCTACGCGAGACACAGACAAACAAACTAACAGTTTACACACATTGTTTTATTAATATAGCTACCAGTCTTAAATAAAATCCAGTTTCAAATCTAAGTCTCGCCAAAGTGCCAACATACGCCATTTTGCAAGAGTTTTTTCAGGGAATCATTCGAAGCATTGACTTAGCAGCAATCAATTTTGGAAATGGTTCGACCTTTAAAAAGTAAAGCACGCTTTTATTTGAAAAGTGGAATCCCTTAATACAGCCGAAATTTTTAAATTATCAACTATATAACGTGTTTTATTCATCGTTACTCCGATGTACTATATGCGAAGATTTCAATTATCTGAAATTTGGCGGAATCCCCCCAACTTAAATCAATGCACTCAATTGGCGAGAATGCTGAAGATAGATCGCTTGAAATCCCTTAATAACTGCATTATTTCCGCACGGATCATTAAAATTTAACGCTGTATTCTAATAAAACCTTTGCACCTGTTTTCAAAAATCCATTTCCTTAAGCTCTCAGTAAATTGCGCCAAGCCGGAAACTGTGCAAACCGCTAGAACTCACTTTCTCGGCATTTTGAGCCATTTTATTTTTAGCCAAACTAAAAAATTTTAACGTGTTAGCCTCAGAAATCTTCAATTCTTATTGTTTTGCGTATAAAACATTTCATTCCTGCTCTGTTTTCCCATGCACACGATATTATAATTTTAAAAAAATATTACGAATATAAACTAACAAAAAAAAATCATTATTCTTTTATTTTTACTTTGAGAATTTAAAACATTTTATTCGGCAAAATAGCCACACATGGCAACCACGATCCTTATTTCACACTTTTTTCAGTACAGGGGTTACAATTACGGAAAGCTTTTTGCGTGGAGAGCATAAAAAATCTCTTAAATTCCGGGAACGGGTGGACTTTCAAAGTGTTAAAGTGGACTACGATTTATTCTATATTAATTTACATATCTGTGCTAAATTTCAGGCCGATAGGTCCATTTTTGTGGATTTGTATACGAATCAAATCCACAAACAAACAAACAAACAAACAAACAAACAGAATTTCAGTTTTATTTATAAGATTTAAATTAGAAGTAAGTTATAAAATGGAAAGTTATTGGTTTCCTTAAAAAAACTCAAATACTTAAAAGTTACTCCCAAAATAGACTGTCAAGATAGTTACTGTCAAGAGTTTTGTCCGAGCCAGAAATACATTGCAAGACTTTAAAAGTAATACGAGAAATGAGTGTGTAATATAAATAAATGATACATATAAATTAAAAAATGATTTTGTGACCATGAGCATTTCTTTAAAAGAAATAATTACTTTCCCATAATCATGCAACCATTGCTAGTAAACAGCTATCATATGAAAATTTAATTTCTATTGGTTTATTCATATTCTTGGTAGGCACTCGGAAAATAGTGGAGTCCCTCTGCAGTCATATGGTTTGAAAAGAAAACTGTTGTAACACTTCTCACTTAAAAAAAAAAAAAGTTCTGACAGACAATATGCCAGAAACAGTTAATGTTTTTAAACTGTTTTAATCCATTTATGCCTAGTGTCCCTTTTTAGGGACGGCGTTTTTGCTATCAGTCGAAAACGTTATTTATTTTTCCTAGCCTTTATTCACGAGTATTGAACCTCAACTCCACAAAATATTTTATCACGACCAAGTAGGATGTTGACATTTCAATTTTGATACTTAATGATTTTAAAAGAAATCATCCCTTGTACAAAAAGTTGACATCCGAAATTTTTCTGTTATTGCTGGGATTAGCAAAAACCCAAAAAATTCGCATAAATATCTGGGCACAAATGGGTTAAACATATATTTTGAGTTAATTTTTATTTCCTTACTTTTATTGTATTTTGTTCTTAAAAGGTCAACATTACTTATTACCATTTGTTTCAATTTGTTTAAAGAATTCTTGTTATTCAATATTTTTCCTTCTACGAAAAGAGTGGATTTTAACACATCAGCAATAAGAGGCTATGATGTATGCATTATTGTTTTAATTTTTCTCTGATTCTCTAATTTGTCTAGGTTGTTTAAAGTCTTTAATTTATTTTTCAAAAGCCTCTCAGAAAAATTAAATAATAGCACTAATATCCGAAGCCGCTTTTGAGAAGTTTAGAAATTTTAAACGACAGTCTTATGAACAAATCTTATCTGGAAGGTAATATGTACTTTGAAGAACTCAATACCTTAATACATATAAATGTGGAAGCTGTAAATAATAGCGGTACGGAGAGTAGGGATTGAAAAACTAAGTTAAGCATTTGATGCAGATCACATATTTACTATTCGTAATAATTTCTTTTATTAATAGTATTAAAATTATTAAAATTAATCTGGTAAAACTAAACATTTTAACTATTAGTTTCTGTTCTCATTTATTATTTTTTTACTTTGGCTTTCAAAATCGGGTTATTAATTATTTATTTATTAGTAATAATAATCTTGAAATATCGTAGAAGGAGAGAATTTATCTGTTTTAAAAATAAATCTCCCTATTTCGGTTTGTAATCTGAACGCGTGTGCATTTCCCTTTCACTCCCTACAATTGGATTTGCTGCTGCTGGACACCTGCTTTCAAAATTTCTCATCCTCAGTCTACTTGCTTTTACTTCGTTGAACTCATTTTATAGAGTAGCTTTGAATTTGGCGTTTGATTTGGCTACCAATTGTACGTTGATGTTGTGAAAGAGAAGTTATCTTGGCCTTTACATTTTTCTATCACTTTACCTCCACCCTCTTGGACCAGAAATAACATAATTTCGGCCAACACCAGACCACGATATTTAATATGCTTGTTTAAAATAATTCTTCTACTTTTTTTTTAATGATTAGAGGTTTAAATCCTTTAAAATATTTTTGGGTCTTGGTTTATTCCAACAACTGATGTGCTTAAAGAACATGAGAGTAAATATTCTACCAAATACTTAAAATAGTTTAGTTAAAAATTAAAATTTCTTCACTACTCAGAGTGGTAGTTTTGGAAGGCTTGGCGAGCTACAAGCGAACATGACAATTGCTTGATAATTTAGTTGAGAAAGTGCAAAATTGAAAATTGTTTCAGTAACATTATATAATCAGTTAACAAATAAATTATATTCGAAAGGGACTTACATATAGAAGGAGAGTCATTAACGCTTTTTTGAATATGATCTATTACTTAACTATAAGTTTACATATAATTAGTTCACAAACTCTGATGATTGTCAGCGTTTGAGTTTGGTGCTCAGTTTGGCGGAACAGAAACAACGCATTTATATATGTTTGAAAATATTTTTGTTAAATGGAAAACCATAATATTTCTGATATCTATTTAAGGAAACATTTTCTGATGCATACGGGGTTTTATTTAGACGACATAATTTAATTTTTAAATTAAAAATATCAATAATATAATTTTTCCTAAAAATTTCAAAAGTCTTATTTCTCTCTATCTATATTTTCTCTAAAATGAGATTTCATTTTGTTTCCTTGTTATTATTACTGAAGGAAATTGTTAAAAAGACATAAATTGAGTCAAATTTAGAAATCGCACAAAAGGTTACTGCGACGCCATTTTAAAGTCACAATCAGCTATCATATTGCGAAATGTTCGAGACTTCACTTGGTGACTGCTCACAGATGAAACGTCGCAGTGACACACGATGAAGTCACATCTGTAGTTGCTTGCATGTAGATGCGATTATCCTTCCACGACCACCAGCATGATTTTGTATAGCATTTTCACCTTTGACAGCTTCTTTAATAGCGAGTTGACACTTTTTGACATTCCCATTTCTGTGACAAAAGTAGATGCATTTCAGCCGTCCAACTGCCTGTACACGATCATAAGAAAGCAAATCATGTCTGCAGACATTTTGTACTTGGTTATTGCTAGAGGTACAGAATTTTCGTTTTTACGAAAAATATGCGAATTTATGCAAAATTTTCTTGTAATTGAGAAAGATGCTAAATACAAGCAATTTGTGAATACACGCGGATTTATGTGAATTTTTTTTTTTTTTGTGAACAGGTGCAAAATACAGCTTTTTAAAAAAAAAAAAAAAAAAAAAAAAAAAAAAAAAAAAGAAGAAAGAAAATTACATTAAAGGATCCTTCACACATAAACTTGCGATTCAAATTAGCTTCATATCTGAGCTGTGCCCAAAATTATTGAAATTAATTAACGATTCGTAGATTCGACTTAGAATGGTCATATTGTGAGATAGTGAATGCTCTTTTCCAACCTTTGCTAAAGGAGCTTTACAGAGCATATGAAGCCCGAAAATAGCGTAGGCACAGAACACTTCTGCAGTAATTAAAATGTCGTCTTTGCTGACAGATGAACAACTTTTAAAAACTCAAATTTTGAAATAACAACAATGCAGCTTTTAATTAACGTTGAATATTAATTTTAAGTACACAAAAAATGTTTTATAAGTAGTTTATGGCAATTTTAGCGAAATTTCAAAATTTCATTTTTTTTTTTCCCTGCGAGATTTCTGTTTTTTATTTGCGAAAATTCCGTACCTCTATTTATTACTACAACATACGAAATTTCACAGAAATAAGATCAAAATTTTATGTCGCCATATTCTTCAAACACCTATCTGCGTGAACATTCTAATGAATAAAGGATTTCCGTGCACTGCAGTTCCCTAGAGTGATGTAAAAATAGGGAGGTATCGCGGGGCGAATGCCATGAACCCAGAGTTTGCATAAGCCACAAAATCCTCATAGTTACTTTAAAATATAAATAAAAATTTAGAGATTTTTCTGTTTTCTCCACATTTAATTTGAAATTGATTTTTCCTACCTTTTACCTTCACACTTATTTTATGTATGTGAAATGAGGGATCTTCTCTTCAAACCTTCTATTTTCGCATTTTCTCCTGATTTGAGATGTTTTCCGAAGAAAATTCCATTAAAAACAAGTCGTTTTTGGAATATCGGTTGTCTTTGCAGGTGCTAATTCTTATATGTTAGTCATATTTGCGACCTATTTTAGCAGTGAGTTTACTTAAAAATTACGTAAAACTAGATATTTTTAAAAAGTAATTTTGAAGTTTAATATTTCAAATTAAGTATTGTTAGTTTTCTGTAAAATTGATTTTAATTTTATTGTTTTTCTGTATGTAAGGTTACCCATATATGCTTTGATATATAAGGCATTCACGGGAAACCTCCGGTCTGCGGGCTGAATGTGGACCGCCGCAGCTTTCGATCCGGTCCACGGAACATATAAAACCCCAAATAAAACCCATATATACCATTCAAAATCGAGAAAGGCTGTAAGAACTCTATTTAGAGCATTTTTTACGACAAATAAGCACTGTTACTCAGATCGTTTAAAACACAAATTATAATCATGATTTATCTGACTATGGAGTAAGCAAAGATAAGAACATGAACACTCTTTGCGTGATTTTTTGCTTTTTTCCCCTTTTCTTAATTACGTTCTTATTTAATTCTGTAGAAGCTATATTCACAATGCAGAATAAATGCATCTTTGTATATCGTCATTCATTTGCAATTTATATTGAAGATTAATTAACATGCAAACATAGGCGCACCCACGGAGGGGGCTATGGGGGCTGAAGCCCCCCTAAAGGCGGGGAATTAGAAGTGAAAAGTATTGAAAATTGTCACTAATGAGTTAAATGTTTTCTTTTTAAAAATTGTCTTCAAATTATTTCTAAAATACTTTTTACCAAAAAAAGATGTTAGTTTTTAAATAAAAACTTACAGTTAGAGCATGAAACACGGTTAAACTTGGTTACAACATCACTGAAAAGATCATATAATTATTTGATTCTAAAATGAGTTACATTGCTCGTGGAGTTGTGTTTTAGGGGCAAGTCGACTGGCACAGAATATTTTGACGTTATAAGAGAGTTATAACTTTAATTGAGATCATTATAACCGAGTTCCAGGGGGGGGATATCGGGATATATCCCCCCCCGAAATTTTTGGATTAGTGATGAAATTCCGTCTATTTATACACATATAAGTTCATATCCCCCCCCCCCGAAAATTTTTCCTGGCTACGCGCCTGCCGAGTTCAGCAGTATTTGTGGCCCAGCCCCCCCCTAAACTAAAATCCTGGGTGCGCCACTGCATGCAAATGATTTTAAAATGCATCTGTTGCATCTGTTGCGCATGCATCTGTTGCGGATTGTGAACACCACATGACTTCCACATGCATCTATTAAATTATACAAAATCTTGATGCACTTTATTCAAACTTACTTCATTTGAAAGCAAGATACAATACTTCAATAACATTAATATTTTTCGATTTTTTATCAAATATAGAGATATCGCCAAGCTAGATTCAGTTTTGAAAACGTATTTTTGGTGCCAAGTTTGGTGATATTTCCCCCCAAATCATCGAGTTTGTTGACAGTCAGCGAGATTTTGGACATATTCCTTATTATTATTTTTTACATTTTATTTCCTCCTCTCCCTCGGAAAGAATTCTTTTAAGTGGTCCATAGGTAAACTGTAGACCTTATTGCAAAACTTTAAAACGTTTTTGAAGCATCTCGCATCTTTGAAAGGGCACACTAAACACTTGCTAGAAGCTAACAGGTTTTTATCAATTAAGTGGAGGCAAATTTGAGATTTTACTGTAATATTATGTAAGTAAAAAGATTTTCCATTTCCTCAGCATTTTCTATTTTTTCACCTACACTTTTCATTTTCGACGCAAGATTACTACACAAAAAGTTCTTTTTTATATGTATTTCATCCACTTTAATGTTTGACCCATGAAATCAGGAATACTCTGTATAAGTTAAATTTGAGCTTTACTCTACGCTGATAATTTTTAAATATAAAGGGTGATCAAGAAGTCCGTTTAAACTCATTGAAAGAAGCTATAATAATATAAAGTTACGGTTTGCATAAATAGGTGTAGAGGGTGATCGGATTTTCTTTAATGACAAGAAAGGTTGTAGTTCGAAAAGTGCAGTTCCGATAGGTGGAGCAGACATGAACGATGGGAATCAAGTTTAAAAAAACAAAAAATCCGCCACCTACCGGCAACATTTGGAACTATAACCTTTCTTGTCATTAAAAACATCCAATCACACTCTAAACCTATTTGTGCAAACCGTAATTTCCTATCATTATTTGTTCTTTTTTTAATGAATTTTTAAAGTTTTTACGAATTTTTTGATTACCCCGTACTACAAAATATGCCTAAAACTTGCAGAGCATTTGTTCCAGAGTCTGCCTTTTTCAAATTGCCACGCACGCAGGATAATTAAATGTACACCCCTAAATCTAAAATTGATGATTAGTCGAAAATGATGTTCAGATACATACTGCAGAGAACCGAACTAAACTGGAATTACGTGTAAGAACCCTCCAGAAGAGAGCAATACCCTAAACCTTTAATTGGTTCTTATTAAAACATTGCTACAAAACATGCCATATTTTTAGAGAAGATGGATTTTTATTACAATTATTTCTATAAAATGGAAAAATACAAAATTACAAAATAAATAAAAAATCCAAAATGGCAAGTTGCATCCACATAAAAGGAAATCAAGACTACAATTGCACACATGAACATCTTTATCCTAGGTAGCACACACTTGTTCAAAGGCCGTAATTTCCACGTTTAGATAGCACGTTACCATCCCGTACAGATTTACAGTGTCGCTTACGTCAGAATGTCCGGACAGAACACGTACAATGCTCGTCAAAATCTGGGTCCAGTGCAGTGTTCTCCAGACGTACTTAAAACGTTGTATGGCTAATTATGCAAGACATACTATAAAATTAAATAAATAACCGATATACTACGAATTTTTTTGAATCAGTTTCGTTGTTTATTTGAATCGACAGCTAATTAATAGGATTGATGTTGCTTATTAAAATTTTCGAATTATGAATCATATTTTGAATTATAAATGTATAACAACATTGTTTGTGTAACTTGCACTTACTTTGTTAAGGTACAGAACAGCAAAATGGCCAACCACAAGTCTTTAGCGGCAAACAGCACTGATTTGGTTGAGGTGTCTTTGAACTTCTTCTCGCTGGTACCATGGCGTTAATTTCGGTAGTGGCCCTCTAGCGGGTATTTTTGTCGTCGTTTTGTACTACATTGAATCTCTTTAGTATGTGGTAGCGTACATGGATTATAGAACGGATTGTAAAATCTGCTATCTGTACGTTAAGCAGTCCCAATAAGAAAATCTTTCATGGTAGATACTTCAGAGTGCTGCAGTAAAACGTGAAGCTCAATTAGCCGAAGCACAAATTTTGAACCAGAGCGCGTTTTGCACAATGTAAGACGTGGTAATCACGTTCTGACAACTTGTATGTGCTACCTGGGATTTTTTCACATTTCTTTAAATATTCAACTGTCACCCAATAAGCTTATTATAATTTTGCTTTATTTTACAGTAAATGCCTGAAATTCGCATTACGCTAATAAAGTTTTCATTAATCGCAAAATCCCTTTTCCTTCTTTGTATATGGCATTGAATTACAACCATCAAAAATACGATTAGGGATTCCAGTTTTACCAGAGTTATGTCTGAGTTTCTGAATTAAACTCTTTTAAGAAATGCGCTCCTTAAAGTCCAAGTTGTTTAAATCACATTTTTCTAGTTTTGAGATTTTAAGGTTTTATTAGGGTTATCTAGCGAATTCGGCATTACAGAGCAACTAGTGCTGCTACCTACACGATTCGTAAGGGAGTTACAATCATTTGTGCTCGTAATAAAATGGCCTTTGTTGAACACTTCTGTGACAGTAACCCAATAACCTCACCCCCCCCCCCAAAAAAAAAAAATCGAATTGCACCAATTAGGCTTTAATGGGCTCAAATGTTGGAAAACTTCCACATTCAGAAATAAACTTTGTGGTAATAGTCTTGTTTAAATCATAATTATGTGCTATTTTGGAGTGAAATAAGAAAGTACATCTGCCAGCACTAATATTATTTCAAACATTTGAATGATGTTATAGATATTTTTTGTTTACCATTTTTTTTAAAAGTATTTTTGTAATACATAAAATATGCAAGTTCGAAAAATTATCCCATATTAACTGTAATGTAATAGCATTGTCTAGCATATGGGGAGGAAATCCTTTCTATCAACTGTTGTTGTTGCTGCTGTTGTTCTCGTGTCCATGGATAGACTATCTTACTATCCATGGAAAGAAGTGCCATTGCCCTCGAGGGGGTTGGACTTCTGCCTGTTGGTCCCTAATTTTGAACCACTTCCAGATGACGGACAAACCACCTGAAATCGGCACCTCCAGAGATATCGTTTGAACATGAAGGGCATTGGAGCCACGACGGATTTTTCGTGCACCAGCTCACATTAGCGTATACTCTCTCACGACAGTCCAGCCGAGAGAGGAGTTCACTGGCCAAGCCGGATGATGCTTCGCTTTCCGTGTTCTTACGGAAACGCAGTTTAGCGACTAGAGCACTTGGGGCTTTTTGCTTACTTAATTTAATTACTATTTTGAATGCCTAAACTATGACGCCAGCTTAAAGAATGCCTGTTACATAAACGTTATTTTTCTAATTTATTGGGAGGAATTTACAGGACTAGAGTCATAAACTCCCATGCATATGAAGTACATATATTTGTGATAACTAGAAGACGTTAAACGTTAATTTTGGGAGGTCATATGACTTTATACCTACAGCCAGTTTTCTAAAAAATATGTCTCTAATAAAGTCTTCAATCGAGTTTTATTTAATGAAATTCCATATGATATTTGCAACAGCCAAAAAAATCAAATTCAACGACGTAAAATTCCCATAATCATGCCTTTAACACTAGCTTTGATTTTATCCTTATCCTGACTCCTATCATCACATCTCGGACCGACCAACGCCCGAATGGATAAAACACTGAACACTGGAAGATGACTGAAGCTTAAGTGTTAAACAGGCTGTAAAGCAGAACAAGGTTTCTGACTTACCGCACGGCTGTCGATCTCGCGGTCTGGAGTTTAGGGTGGTTTTCTTCAGGTGTAATGCGAATGCGCTTTAGATTCCCTTAAAAATATCCTCCACGTAAGGAATCCCCCACTTAGGTAAATAGTCTTCGAGCAGCAGCCAAACATTACATCTTCATTTCAACAGTAGTTTGGTAGAATAAACATATTTAATCGTTTATATTAATAGAAAAAATAAAAATAAAAGACACAAAATTTGCTCTTTTCTTCAACACTACTCTGATGAACGAGATACCTCCTGCCAGTTCACACATTTCAAGACAATAATACATTTGCAGATTTTTTTTTTTTTTTTTTTTACATTTCGGCTCAAAAATAAATATAAATGTATATAATATATATATATCCCTATTCGTCAGGTGTGAGAAAATAAATTACATCAAAATAAAATTTATGAGCTTAAAATGCCGAGAAGTCTTTCCATTATTTTTCGGCTATGAACTCATCAGCGTTATAATCTGCAACCCCTCCTCCATTTACCAGCTTCATGGAGTCGAAACCGACACCACGGCATGCGCGCACAGGGAAAAGGCTTTTCGAATTTGCACTGAGTACGTTTATCAGCCGCAATCTTCAAGTCCCTCGCCCGGCCAGGTGTTAATGAGACCAGTTATTGATGTCCACAAACCCGCCCTGAGATTCATCGCTGGCGTATTTTTACCCAGCGTTTTTCCTATCGTCTATTACGTCCCTACACGCCCCCTCATCAGAAAGCCAGCGATGCGAATTATAGATAAGGCACCCTCAAAAAATAAATAAATATAAAATATAAATATATAAAACAGAGGAGGTTAAAAAAATAAATGAGGCAAGAGAACCAGTTTCGCACGGTGATTACTTTAGGTGTTTTTGTTAATTGTTTAATTAATTTGTAGCGTTCTTCCGTGTGTGTGTTCTTCGTTTTTAATATGTAATAGAGTATAAAAGCCAAAGCGTAATGTATACTGTCTGCACTTGCCTTTGTAAATATTTTTAACTCGCAAAAGGCTTAAAAAGCTATTTCAAATCCTTTTTAGGAAACCGCCGAAATTCTCTATATTTATGAATTTCACCATTTGTTAATCGGTAGCTGTATTGTTTACATTAGAAATGCCGGTGTTCAATTTTTGTTCTCGGAAACATTCACGATGTAAGGCGTTTGCTAGAAACTGTATTTATATTGACAGCATCCTTTTTTCTATCGCACGAAAATCTATAACTACTAATTAATAGCTAAAAATATTCACTAGTATAAATAGCCGGTAAAATAAATAGAACGTTTGGTATCTATATTTTTTATTAAAATAATACTTGTCAACCTGGAGCATGCTAAATATAGCATACATATATCTCTATATGCATTTATAACATAATGTAAGAGTATTTTGCATCATTTCTACACAACATTATCTGACACTTCTTCTGGTGGAGAAAATCGTCCTATCACGTGTTGCATGATATTTTTTAAGAAGGTTCAGCAATATTAAGGTTTGGTGACCGAAGACACCAAGACAACTATTTCATTTCATCCCTATGTTCAATAAACCGACGCACGTATGATTCACGTTCCTGGATGGACGAGGCATTCTCTACCTAAATGAAGGGTCAGCCTCTAGGAAAGACTGGGCATTTCGAAATGAAAGTAATCCTGGAATGTTGCCAAACACACTTTTACGCGACCTTTCAGAATGGCTACTGGTAATAAAAAAGACCAAGAAATACTTTAAGATCTACTGTTATACTAGATAAACGCGTGATATTCGCAACTTAATACACCATCTTTTTCGTCCTAATCAGCTCGTATCATCTTAACTATTAATTGGGCACTCTGCATCATAGTAAACGTCTTTTGATTTTGAAAAAGATAAAAGCAATTTCTCGATTCTCTAGCTTAAGTTTTTCATGTTTAGTGATTTTTAGAAAGAATGATCAATTATTGCTTTAAATATCTTTACATCGTGACATAAAAAAAAAAAAAAATATGCAATCTATGCATTCGAAAACTTCACTGAATACGGAGTGTCCATTCCTAAATCGATTAAAACAATAACTCAAAAATATGAAATATTTATTTATTTATTTAATCGGAGGAAGTAGAATCATCAGTTCAATTTTTGCTCGCCGCGTCAAGGAAAATCGTTTTATCAGTTTGAAGACACCTCCATTATTAAATCCGAAATCACTGGGACTTTATCAATTCTGGATTACAAAAATTTCCGAATAATAGAAATCCTGTAATAAGAATGCGCAAATATAATCAAGTAATGTTGCAAGAAAAGTAGATACCTTTCTTAAATCGAAAAAAGTAGAAATGAAAAATGAGGAGTTCTAACGCGTGTGCACGTTACATCCGCAGAAAATCATCAAATTCTAGACTGTTTGATCAAAGCAGCACGAAAATGCAGAAGCGCGGACCTGAACACCTCAGCCATCTCCCAATGCTCAGTGGGCAGCAACTCGAACAGTATGCCTGTAAGCACCCGTGTTCCTTTGAAGTTCTTCCTTTTTACTTGTACTGATCATCGGACTGTTTGTTCAACAGTCTGATGTATACTTTTGAGAATGGTCCCTCTAATGGTAAGGGATTGATCAGATATTCAGCAGTGTATACAGGGCCGCAACTACATATGGGGCAAACAGGGCACGTGCTCCGGGAGTCCTGCTGACGGGGTGCAAAAGTGAGATTGAACACTGAGCGTATATATATATATATATATTAGCACGGACGCTTTCTAGTCCCTTCTGCTGGTACTCGTGGATACAACATTAGGACAAAAAAGAGTCACGAACCTGAAAGAAACAGTAACTCAATGAAAGCGCCGTCTTGCAATGCCTCAACAAAAGTACCCAGAAAAAGCAATTTTCAGACTAAAAAGAATTAAATAAATATAACATAAATCAGTTTTTTAATTCGAAATTTCTATTCAAGGATTGACTAAAAGTTATAAAATAATTTTTAAGAAAATATTCTATCTCAAACATGTATTGTAAACACAAATAAATCCATCCTAGCTTATCAATCTTCGGCAGAGATGCTCAGAGAATTCATTAAATGTTAATTTTTTTAATGTTAAATAATATGTAATTTTTAAAAGATTGAGGTGTTAATATTTCTGTTGACTTCACATAGAAGTAAGTAGTAAGTAAGTAGTTAAGCGTTTCAAGATTTAAAAAATTATATATTATTTCATACTTAAAAAAGTAATAATTAATGAATTTTCTAAGTATCCACCGAAAGTAAAATTAGCAAATTTGGAGGAAATGTGCACAATTCAGTTATTTCTTGAATGCGATATAGAAATTTACATAAGTTAAACGCAAAAATGATTTACAACAAAAAAAGCATTCTTGGTGGAAAAATCCATTCTTGGGAAAAAAAACAGTACATCACAGTTTTATGTTGTAAAATGTCATAAGAACATGACAAAAATGACTTCTAATATGGAATGATAAAAATGACTTCTAATATGGAATGTCGTTGTGCGCCCCTAACTTGAATTCATTGACCGCATCGATTTTCCATAATGCCAATAAAGTTGTCGGACACCGAAATGGAAAGTGACACGGAGTAAGCCTTGTTCCAGCTCATCTGATTACCTTAGAGGAGGATTTGAAGCAGAAACCTGTCTTCGAAGATAGACCCAAAGATGTTCTATCGGATTCAGGTCTGGAGATTGAGCCGGCCATTCCTTTCGTTCCAAACCATAACTCTCAAAATAGTCCTCAACAACCACTGCTTGGTGAGGTGATCTGACCTCAGACCGGAATCCGATTAAGAATCTTTTGGACTATCTTGAAAGACAAGTTGCTGCTTCAAATCCTCCACCAAGATCGTCTGATGAGTTGGAATAAGACTTACTCCGAGTCTGGTCTTCAATACCCATTTCCGACAATCTTATTGACATTATGGAAAATCGATGCTGCCATCACCTTCCCCGCATTATCATGCACCAGAGTGAAATCACTGACAGTAGCATCTCCATATAGGTATACAATGTACAGCTGCGGAAAAAAAAGTCCCACTTGCTCTTTATTTCGCCGTCGTTCGTCGTACAGCAAAGTTATATACACCATTCGTTTGCAAATAACGCATACTTTAATTTACTATCAATTTAATTTGCATAAGGGGCCATCTTCATATTTAATTCTGCATCAACTTCGTTTTTCTCAATGGCAACACCGTATTTTGACTTTATTAAACGAAAGAAAACCTTCAAATTACCCTAAATATAAATTTTCATCAAATTTCTACGATAATTTTTGGAGATATTGCGAATTAATTTTTGCGCGTTTTTAAGGGACTTTCTGCAAATTGAAAAACGCTATTTGTAGGCTCCAAGCTTTCCGCCTTTCATTAATTTCGCTCGCGAGAGTTAAAAGAAATAAATATTATTTTCAAGGAAAATATTGTTTCCATCTGCCAAAGTTTTTTGTACTGAGAATATCAAGGGTAGAAATTAGAATGTTTAGTCCGTGGTCCAAATGACCCGAGAGTTCATAACTTCCTTGGTCCGTACACATGATTTAAGGGGAAAATGCAAAACGACTGCTCACGATTTTGAAAATCTTTCTAATTTTGAAATTGTTATTCAGTATTTCCCTTGATGTTTCTTTTAGACAGCTGAAATGTTGGCAGGAGTTAGAGGCTGCTCTCTGCTCTTCTGACTACAAGCATGAATATTACTCAGCTATGGTCGAACTTGAAGAATGGTTTCATGATACAAAATTTGTTTGTTTGAATTTCCTGTAAAAAACGCAATTACTTTTTTGCCAACCCAATATTATCACTGTGTTTGTTATTTGACTTTCTTCATTTAATACTATCGTCTGCAATGTGCAATATTCTTGGACTATTCTTGGACTTCTATATATAAGACTTTTGGTGGTATTTTAATTTATAGTCAGATGAAAATTTAGAGAGAAAAACGTGATTTTTAATGTTTTTTTTGAATGTTTGATAAAGTATGGGGGTACCTAATGTTTCCGATATTAAAAAAGGTCACATTCATGCCTGGAAAGTTGAGGATGTTAGTTTTTAAGAAATAGGATGTTGTATTAGAAGACATACATTTACTGAATCTAATTATATAGCTGGAAAATATTTATTTGTGGGAATATGGTAGTGGACGCAATAATAGACGCTTTATAGAATCACCATCAAACTGTAAAATCCTCTATTTTAGTTGCTTCAAAACTTGATATTTTTTAATACCCGTATCTTTTACTGTGTTTTTGCACAAAATAAATCTAATTTACGTTTATTTTATGCAATTTTCAAAAATACCATCTTTGTAACTGAGTCTTTCAACAGTGTTGGATTGATGGTATCTGGTGCGTTGTTCCCTTCAGATCAACAGATGCCATGAATCGCTCTCCACTGTGAATCTGGATTCATGTATGATGAGTACAGAAGCCCATTGCTGTCCGGTCCAGGAAACGTGGTCTCTTGCCCAACATGAGTGACTCTTTTCTATTGTTTGTTGAGAGGGACACACACAACTGGTCACCTTGCATAGAAACTGCATTGTGAAGGCGTCTTCGCACCGTACTAGCGGAGATTCCTCCCTCTCATGCTACTGACTGGTCTACAAAGAGCTGTGGCACAGTACTGCTTCTTCTCCTTCGGGCCGAAAGAGATAAACGGTTTTCTGCAGCTTTTGCAGCTCGTATTCGGACTGGATCATATATTCTGGACACATAATCTTCGGACTGATATTGATTCCTTCGGTGGTTTACGGTGTGGCCCAACGACCCAGAGTTGTTGCATCACACTGCGAAACACACTGTGGCGCCTAGCAGCATCAGCCCGTGGCAACCCGATTACCATTCATCCGACCACCCGCGAATCGGGCAAACGGCTTCTCCTACACATTACTGTTCTCTGCTGTCTATTGTCAACGAATCTGTCAGCAACAGTTGTGAGTCAACAAAAGTTACTCACGTAATTATGAAAGCCTGATAGGTATGTATTTTTCTCTCAGTTATACGTGTTTTTTTATATAAAATAAAAGCGGTAGCTATGGTTTTTGCATAATTTATTTTAAAGTTCGGTTTTATCATTTATATAAACTGTGAATTTTATTGTTACTGCTTTTTTTTATGGTGAGCTTCGAAAAACATGTTATTTATATTTTATAGTGAAAAAGGAGATAAGTAGAACGTTTTGAGTTTAATTCGTTTTATTGAACATAAAACAGAGTTTTTTTGAATTTAGCATTAGACTTAAAAGAAACGATACCTCTGCACTTTACTGAAGCAAAGTATAAAATGCTAGCAAATTTATAACTGAAAATAACAAAAGAATACGAATTCAATTGGAGACTGGCATTTTGAAATTAAAATATTTCTTATTTCATTAGAAAAACACTTTTTATATACGCAACATCTCAAGTGAATTCCTGTTTTATTCGTTGTTATACTGTTTGATGGCAAGTTACTAAATTTTACTATTCTAACTTTAAGTTACTTCGATCACTTGCTCACTCACGAAGATATAAATTTCTAAAGTTACAGCAGCTCATTTCTATTTGTTAATAATTTACCGCATACATAATCAAGGTGAATCTTTATTTATTTTAATTTGCTGAAATAAAAAATTAATATTATCTAAAAATCTTAAGCCATTTTTTTCAAAAGAAAGAAAAAAAGCCCTAGGCATGTCCATTGATCAGAAGAAAATAGGAGTGAACTATCCCTCAGTAACTCAAAGAAACTCATTGAGTTTCTTCACAAGCTAGTGTTCTAAAAAGATAAATGGATACCATTTGTAGAGATTTCTGAAATTAAAATAAATATTTAAACACAAAACCTTCAAAAAATTAGATGCATTGTACACAAATTTACTGTCCTACACACATTTAGTAAAATAATCCATGATACTATTTTTTTAAATTGCAATACACTTGTATCATAAAAAAGTGCAAATTTTTTTCGAACTCTTACGCCAAGTCCTTACTTTTCTTTCTTGCCATAAAGTATATCCCACATTTTAAAAAAGCACAAATTTTTGAAAGCAAGTATAATCTGTTTCAACTGTCAATGCCTGCAGTTTGGTTTTTCGCTGTGCCCAGCTTTTGATATGCCAAATGATTCAACAACGTCTAAAATGCAATTGTATTCAGTTAGTATTGTTTCCTTATCTGAGCTTGGATCTGGATTTATGGACACAGAGAAAAAATGGTACGAATATAACGGTCTCCCTCTTCTTGTCTCTCTCTTTTATTTTATTTTGTTTTTCTCGAAAATCATTATGAAACGAAAAAATAGTAAGGAAAGTGAAATTCTGAAGGCTAAATACTTATCCATTCTTAACAGATATTACTCATAAAAGCAAAAGGCAGAGATCTTTACGCATGAGTGCCATTTGCGATTAGAAATAGTATACATTTAGGCCCAGAGAAATTTTTTTAAAGGAAAAAAAATTCATTTTTATTCATAATGAATGAAGCATTTTGCTGTCTATATAGGCTATTATCAAGAAGTTTAGTGGGTGGAATTGCTACACATGAAACCAGTAGTCTTTCATCTCGTTATCGCCTGATTGCGGAAATTTCTCACTTCTTCCTCTTTTATTATTTTAATATTCTCAATGTGGGAGAATCACCAGTAAATGATACGTTAGCAAAGTAGACTACATGCAAATCATTATAATTTGTTTTACTACGTAATGTGTACTAGAACATTTAAAACGAGATTCGAGATACAATATCAAAAAAGATTTTTTAAAAAGGGGAGAGGATTTTTGAAAAAGGAAGGTGGTCGCCCACCTTCATTGAAAAACGAATTAAAAAATGTCCTGAAATTGACATTTAGGTATTCCTGTGTGTAGCAAGACATTAATGGATATCTCTTTCCCCCCTCGCTCTATTTTTTAGATAAAAGAGGGATATGTGAAAAGAACGTTTTCGACTCCTTTCCCATGTATACACTGGCCTCCAAAAGTTGAGGTACAGCCAGTTTTATGCGGGTAATTTACAAATAAATGTATGTAGAAAGAAGAAATTTGGAAAAAAATGTACACTAAACATTTATTTATTGAACGTGATATAAAATTTTACATAATTTAAAAGCAAAAATAATTTTTAAAAAAGCAAGGTTGGTGGTAGAGTCTATTATTGGAAAAAGATAGCACAGTTTTATGTAGCAAAATGTCATAGAAATATAACAAAAAATGAGTTCTAATAAGGAATACGTCCTCAAACTTGAATGCATTGGCGGTATCAATTTTCCACGCTGTCAATTAAGTTGTCTGACATCGAAATGGGTAGCGAAGACCAGACACCGAGTAAGCCTTGTTCTTTTGGGGGACCTTGGAGGAGTACTTATCGTGTATTATTATCCATCAGAATGGAATCATTTCCAGTAGCACCGGCAAAAGGGCGAACATATTGATCAAGGATCTCATCCCGAGATCTCACACCAGGTAAAGAACACTTTCAGGTCAGTGTGACCACCGAATGAGATCCCTGGCGAAACCATGATTCCACCACTTCTGTAATTATGTCTTTCAGCAGTCTTATATTGATGGTATCAGGTGCCTTGCTCCCTCCAGATCATCAGACGACCAGTATCGCTCTCCTGTATGAATCTGGAATTGACTGTACAGAAGCCCATCATCGTCTACAACGATCTGCGGCACAATAGTGCTTGTTATTCGTGCTGAAAGAGCTAGAAAATAGTCTTCTGCAGGTGTTGCAGTTCGTAGTCAGTGTGTAATAAATTTTCTGGACACAGAATCTTCAAATTGATATTGATCCCAGAATCGTTGGACCACACCGATAAACATTGAGACGCCTAGCAGCATCAGACTGTGTCAACACCAGTTCCCTCTCTCCGACTGACCGTTACCTTAACGAATCCACTAAATGGCTTCTCCTAAACATTGCTGGACTCCACTGCTTATTGTCAACGAATATGCTAACAGTTGTAAATGAACATAAGTTACACACGTCATTATTTTCGTTAGACATGTAATTATTTGCGTATTTTTCTCTCGTTCACACTTGTTCTTTTTTATAAAACTAAAGTGGTAGCTATCGTTTTTGCATAAGTTTGCTTAAAGTTTGTTACTATCATTTATATAAACTATGAGTTTTACTGTTACTGTTATTTTTCTACAGTGAGCTTCGAAACTGAACTTTTGGAGGGCATTGAAAATTAAGAATTTCGTAAAAAATCTTCTATCGAGAGCGTATATGATAAATCCCATACAGGCCAAACTTCGTATTATTAGTTTCAGAAGTTTCGGTTTGGCAAAATTTTGGCATACGCAAAAACGACATTACTTTACTTTCCATTCCTCCTACTATTTAGTTTTAATATGCATGATAAAAATGCTGAATTAATTCCACAAGTCTTAATTGTATACGTTACATTAAATATTCCTTACACCAAAATTAACGGAATTATTTTCGGTATATTTTACAATGTAGTAAGTTACACTTGTAAAGTAAGTTACACTTGTTCCTCCACGGATGGCAACATTGCGAAACAAGACCGAAGCTTAATCAGACGATAGTTCAGTTCCACGGCTTCCAACGATAGCAAGCCTCACTATGGCACAGTGGTTATGCCATTGAAAATGGTAGATGGCCGAAGTGTGAAGGTCCCGGGTTCGGGTTCCATCGCGCGGCTGTCGATCTAACGGTCTGGAGTTTTGGTAGGTTTTCTCCAGATGTAACGTGAATACGCGTTAGAACCCTTTAGAAAGTCGTCCTACTAAGGCACCTCTCCCTTGGCAGATCGCCCTAGTGTAGAGTTGCCGTGATCACACACAATCACAATCCAACTGTAGCAATTTCATTCGGATAATGACAATCGTTGGTGCGTACTACGAGAAGGAAATGCCGCGTAAACTGGAAGCTTACTTCAAGGGGTGCCAGTTCGGGACTGTACGGTGGATGCTGCCAGACCTCCCATACAAAGCTGCGAGCCAAATCCTGTGTTGTGCGTGCCTTGTGAGGTCTTGCTGTCTTGCATTGTCGTGCAAGAGGACAATGCCTTTCCTTGAAGTGTTTTGCCCACAAAAATGTAGTGTGCCACGTACTTCAACGTTCTAAAGGTGATAGATGTTATTTTTGGACCTTGCATTTAAAATAGCATTAATAGTTAAATGTTAATAAGCTCTTATAAAAATATATGATTTTACGAGCAAGGTACTTTCGCAAATGTTAAGATTCCGCTTAGCTGAGAATAGCCCACCAAAATTGTTTTAATTCAATTTGTTGGATTGAGAAAACAGTAGGATGGTTATTGCTTGTTGCATTTACCTTTTCGAATTTAAATTTTTGAAACTGCACTTGACATATTTATACAATATAATTTGAAATGCCAAAAATATAAGCAGAAAAATATAGAAAACAATATCTTGGCTACTTTTAAAAATTTTCCGGAACCGATTTTCGCCCATTAAAAAAAAAAAAAAAAAAAAAAAAAAGCGATAGATTCAGAAAAAGAGCGATAGATTCAGACAAACATACATTTGAAATTTTGCTCAGATATATAGACAAACAGATAATTAAAAGATATACATACAGTCAACTCCGGTTATAGTGAACCTCTGGAGACCATCAAATTTCGTCCACTATATCCGAAGTTCACTAAAACCGTAGTATCCCCGTGGTGAGCAGAGATACTGTATTTGAGTCGGGACTAATGGTTTACGTTCACTATAACCGAAGGTTCACTATATCCGGAGTTGACTCTATTTAATTTAATTTTGTTTAATTTGTATGTATTAGTGTTTTACAACATCCCTCATTCTCGTTCGGGTAGTTCAACTAGTAAGTGATAAATTAGATTTCTTTACTGATGCTCAATTGTTAACGACTTGCTCAATAATTGGTAAGTTTTGCTATACACACACGCACACACACAGAGATATACATATGTATATACAGGGTGGCCATAATTAAACTGCAAGTGTTCAAGGGGTGCTGGAGAAAAAACTATCGGGAATATTCCAGTGAAATTTGGTATCTACACGTTTCAGAACATGCGCAATTCAAATATGCAAGAAAAGAAAATCGCCATTTTTACCCTATAGATGGCGCTGTACCGTATTTCAACGTACCGTAAACAACTTCCAAAACCGATCGACAGAGCATAATGGCATTCTAAGAGGTATATAAACAATATAAAACACTATTTACAGTTTATCAAAACTCCATACAATTCGCTTCAGTAATTAAATTTTTACAGTATCTTGTAATAAAAAATTAACGTCAATTACGATCACAAATTAAACAATCCATAAAGATGCTTTGGAAAACAATTAAACCATTATTTATTCAATGAAATTATCACATGATGTGCTCAATATGTGAACCACCAGATGCAACCACATGCTGAAAATGTAAAACAGCATGGTCCACCGTCGCATTTAAAATCATGTGAGGTGTAACACACCTCACGTGTGTCGTTCTGCTAGATTTAAATTCAGCAACAGAAGCATGTCGTTCTCTATAAACCATGTGTTTGAGATGTCCCCACAAATAAAAATCGCAAGGATTAAGTTCCGGTGAACGTGGGGGCCAAGCGTTGTCGGAACCTCTGCTTATGACTCGGGCCGCACCAATGGTATCATGTAGCAATTTTTTAACAGCTTTAGTGACGTGAGGGGGTGCTGCGTCCTGCATAAATACCGTGGTGCGTAAATACAGGGCCATCTATAGGGGGAAAATGGCGATTTTCTTTTTTTTTTTTTTTTTGCATATTTGAATTGTGCATGTTCTGAAACGTATAGATACTAAATTTCACTGGAATATTCCCGGTAGTTTTCTCTCCAGCATCCCTTGAACACTTGCAGTTTAATTATGGCCACCCTGTATATGCTATGTAGATATTACATCGCATCCATATAAATAAAAGCAAAAAGAAAACAACATATTACTTATTAATATTTTGTATGATTTCAAGTTTTGGGTCAATGTTGGTAAGAAAATTAATAAATGAAAATAATCTTCTGATAGGTGATTTGGGTGGGTAGGGGGGGAGAGTATGCTTCTGAAGACGGATTTCCGTATCTGGAGTTACGTAAAAGCTATCGTCATTCCGTTACCGGAGTCGCAGTACTACATTTAACTTTTTATACAACCCCTAAGTTTTTGCCTCTTTTGCTTGGCATAATATAATGAGTAGGTTTTACCAACTCAGTCGTGATGTGTTAATGGTTGTGACCTCTGTTATCTCAGTTTATGCTCCCTATTTGTTTAATGAACGATTTGAAGGCAGAATATACTGGATATTTATTGACGATAACAGTCTCTTCTATCCCCTCTCACTTCTTCAGGCCCGTTCTTTTACCTGAGAGGAAGAAAAAGCGTATCATCCTGTTTTTATTTTTTTTTAAACGCTTACTCTATTGTGCTATCAAGAGGGCGTTTGCATCCTTCACACCTGCCTTTTTATGGAGGATGGATACCTGGATGGAAGGTTTTCCGATTAGAAGAAGAAAATTTTGTTGTAAAGAATTGTTTCCATGTTATGCTCTCACTTTGAAACAAGCACTTTAAGCAGATAAATCATACCAAACTCACTGATTTTAAAACACTTTCAACCCACATTTCTTACATTGTATTTTTGCTGTTTATCGCTAAGAGAATACGCGAAAGAAAAGTAATCAGCATATAATAAATAACAATTTTGATAAGCTGGTATATATATCGGGTTTACGCTTTAGTCTAAGATGCTCTTTGCAGGTCTCGAAGTTAAGAAAATATATTAATCTGCAGCTGCGGGGAAAAAAATAAAACCCACTTGGCTCTTATTCGGCGTCTTTCATCGCACAGGAAAGTTACATATACCAATCCTTTACGAATAAAATACACTTTAATTTGTTATACATAAAATTCGCTTGGGGGGTCATCTTCATATTTAAATACGCATCTAAATTTCACTTGATATTAAAAAAAAATTAATTCATTTCAAACCAGGATACCAATTTTCAACACATTTGAGCTAAAAATGAATGAGTTATGAGCTTACAAATCCCCCCCCCCCATGTTAAAATATTCTTTCATACTTTAATTCTTATCTCACTTAATATTAATAAGCCAATTTTTATTCGTATAATTAGAACTATACGACCAAAGCAAAATTTATAAATATATTTTTAATAAAGTATTAATAGGAATTAGGAATTATTAAATTAATATAGGAAAAGAATATGAATAGTGGCCAAGTTGAATTTTGACGGAAATAGATGGAGAAATTAATAATATATGGCTGTGAAAATTTCGAACGTCTAGTAACTGATATTTTATGAATTAAAATCTCCTATTTCGATGAGTGAAGGGGTATAACAGTTTATAAAGTGATTTTTCGAAAATTATCTTTCAAATGCACACACACACACACACACACATATATATATATATATAATGCAAATTACATTTATTTTGCGCAAAAATATTAAATGCAACGACTTTTTAAGATTTAGAAAAAACAGCAAAGTCTAAAGCAAATAAATTACAGATTTGTAAAGTTTAATTGTGCTTTAGCCATGTTAATTTCATTTCGCAGGTATACTAACTTTTGCGTGTTTATTTTGCATGTTTATTTCATAAAAATTATCTATACTTATTTTCCTATTTTACATGAAATCATTTTTCAACATCGACTACTGCTAAGTAACTTTCATACTCTGGTCAGGTGAACAGAGAACAGCCTCTCACTCTTGGCAATGTTTCTGCCGACATTTCGGTAGTCTAAGACAGCCTTCAAAATACTCAATAACAATTTTAAAATAAATTAGAATGTGTTCATATGCATGTGAGAAAGTTTTACAAGAAAAGTAAGCCCACTTACACACTGCAAAAAAAAGTCTGTCAAATTTACAGAAAAAAACTGTCAGCCAGGACGCCAGTTTATTTCCGTATATTTAACAGAAATGTTCTGTAATTTTTTACAGATTCTCCGTTTATTTTACAGAAATTTTCTGTGTGTTTTGCAGAAGTCTTCCATAATTTTTACAGATTCTCTCTTTATTTTACAGAAAACTTCTGTGTGTTTTACAGAAGTCTTCTGTAGTTTTTTTACAGATTCTCCGTTTATTTTACAGAAATCTTCTGTATGTTTTACAGAAGTCTTCTGTATTTTTTTACAGATTCTCCGTTTATTTTACAGAAATCTTCTGTATGTTTTACAGAAGTCTTCCGTAATTTTTACAGATTTTCTGTCTATTTTACAGAAAACTTCTGTGTGTTTTACAGAAGTCTTCTGTAGTTTTTTACAGATTCTCCGTTTATTTTACAGAAATCTTCTGTATGTTTTACAGAAATCTTACATATCTTACCGTAATTTAATCTTACAAATCTTACCGTAATTTTTTACAGATTCTCTGTTTATTTTGCATAAATCTTCTGTATGTTTTACATAAATATTCTGTATGTTTTACAGAAGTCTTCCGTAATTTTTTACAGATTCTCCATCTATCTTACAGAAATCTTCTGTGTGTTTTACAAAAGTCTTCCGTAATTTTTACAGAGTCTCTGTTTCTTTTACAGAAATCTTCTATGCGTTTTACTGATTTCTTCTGTATTTTTAAAATTTTTTACAGATTCTCCGTTTATTTTATAGAAATGTTTTCTATTTATTTTTATATACTCAAAAAATCTGTAATTTTTCCAGATTCCCCGTGTTTTGTCGATGGTATATTTCTGCCAATGTAGCAGATTTTAACCATTTTTTTACAGCTTGATTTGGGAATTTACAGAAAAAAGCAGTTCATTTATGAAATATATTTCGTATTTATAGCAACTTTCTTTTGTTTTTAATAATTCAATACCTTACTTAAAATTACTTAAAAATTTCACTTACTTACAATTACTTAAAAAATTCAGTAATTTTATCATATACTAGCTTCTTTCGACGACCTCGGCCCTGTTAAGTGGTAAAAAAAAATTCTGCTACGAAATGTTAATGAAAATAAATTCTTGAGTATGTTTTGAAATCATAGGTGACATTAATTATTTTCAATCAATTCCATCCAAGGGCATACTTTAAAATTAAGTAACTGTACAAAATAAAATATTAGTGTTGAAAAAAGAAAGATTTATAAGAACGATTGCTATCAATCAAGTAAAACAGTAATCAAAGATGCTGATTTCAAATGAATCAATGCATTTTAAAGCACGAAAATGTATACACAAATCAATGGATCAGGGGTGGGAGTGTAGATGTTCCAAGCATAAAATTTAAAGTTTATTTTTTAATGATTTCAAAATTATTTCTTGATATTATCCATCAAGTATCCATTAATTTCTATGTTCATGGGGAGGGAAGCGTATCAGTTTGTCATGTCAATTGTCCCTAAATAAATGGTTGGGGTATTTGTAGTAAATGAAGTTAGTGGAAGTATTTACTGTAAGGTTTATTTTTTAGGTGATTGTAGCGCGTCATTGTAGTTAAAATAATATATATGTTTGCTTCTAAACTATTGATTAATGTAGTGATGGCGTCGTTCAAGTAAATACTACATATATAGAGTGAAATCTATGAAAAACAGCTACGTTTGGTCCCATAAAATAATGACCATTTTATGAGACAATCGTTCTTTGGAGGTTCACAATAATGTTAATTCAATAGTCTCAATTCAATTCTGTAAACTTCTAACAGTGTCTGTTTTAAGAGATGACCAGTCTTCGGAGGTGACCGTTAGTAGAGGTTTTAATGTATATATATATATATGCATCTTATTTTTCAGAAATAGTTTTTAGGAGTTTAAAATTACTCTTGCATGATATATCTATGCTTAGATTTTTGTAATATCCATTAATAATCAAAGAAATAGGTCAAGGAAAATTGTGAAAAATTAGATTTATTTTAAGAAAAAAAATACAGTATTTATAAAGTATTTACAAAGTACAAAGGAATATTTACAAAGTTTATTGTTTATAATTTTATAGATTTGTTCTCCAGTATTCATGGGTATTTCTTAATATATAATTAGTGGTCAATTAGCTCATATCCCGACATTTTATTAAGTAAATTGAGAATTTTCATATCAACGGCCTCACGTTTTTTCACGTCAGGATTCTTCTTGCATCCTCTGTTAGGATTTATTCCAAGCAAACACCTAGAGACAAAATAATTTACTTCGGTGAATTAAACACATTTAAAAAATAACATTTTACTTTTGACTCATCTGTAAACTGAAATTTGTTAGCACAAGCTAGGAGCATAATAATTTTACTTTTCAGCAGCACTTGTTGTAATTCCCCTTCGAAAAGCACGTAGCCAGGGAAGGGGAGGCTTGGGGAGCTACACCCCCCCTCGAAAGTTCAAATATGTATTTTTATATACAGGGGCGGATTTAGGGAAACAGGCTCTGCAGCCCCGCGTCCTCCACAAGAGAGGGGCACACAAGGGGCCCCATTACCACAATCCACCCAGTATTCTACGGAAGGCTTATATTCTAGGTAAGACCCTTATTCTAGAGAAGGCTTATTTCAGTATTTCAGGCACTTCAGTACTAAAATACAAAAAGTTCCAGTGTATTTTAAAAATGATCACTCTGCCGCGCCTATGTCGGAGGGTGGGGGGGGGGGGCTCTTTCTTGCACCTTTCATAGGACCCCATGATACCTATGTTTAAGTTATGGTATTTGAATATTTGAGCATCCCCGAATAAAAATCCTGACCATGGGCCTGCCCTTCCAAATTAAAATGTCAAAATTACCATCTTGTTTTAAAATAGAAGACTGTATGCATCATTGCTATTGAACATTCGAAATAAATTTACATGATAAAATATTTTACTACATTTAACAATATGCTTAATGTTCGACAAATCTTTTTGAAAAAATAATGAATAAGAAAAAAGAATCAAATTTTCAACTTTTTAAAAGGGGAAAGCTCAAATTTTTAAGAATTCCTCTCTTTTTAAATGTAAAATTTTTATAAAGAACTGCTTACAGAGCGATCAGATCTGCGCTAATTTTTAATTACTTTCTTACATATTTCAACTTCAAAAAGTATTTAATAAAACATTTCTATTTATGTTTAGGGTTCTTGATTCAGGATATAGGCCACTGACTACACTTATGATTCGAGATTTTGAAATTTAAAACGTTGATGATCAGACTGTATAATAAGCAAAATATTAAAATAATACTTTTATAACTAGGCACTGATATGAAATGGTTTTAAAATTTATGCATTAAAATAAATAAACAATTTATCTTGCACAAAGCCTCAGCATGGCACAGTGGTTATATCACTGAAAATGGTAGACGGCCGAAGTGTGAAAGTCCCGGGTTCGGGTTCCATCGCACATCCGTCGACCTAACCGTTCGGTGTTTTTCGTGGTTTTCTCCGAAACTTAGGGTAAATACGGGTTAAGACCCCTTACAAAGACCCCACAGGGGGTAACTCCCTTGTTTTGTCATTCGGACGAGGATTTACAAGTGGACTTCGAGCCAAGCACACAAATCCGATATACATGTTCACAACAGCAGCAGCTAGTCCCTATAGTGCAAGCGGGTTGCACAGATGTATGCTTTGATGCATATACACAAGTTCATATACGCAATATGTATTCAGTTATCACGAGCAGGCACGTATTCAGGAAACATTTTGGGAGAGGGGGAGGGGAGTCCAAACCATAAAAAAGGCAGAATTTTTCACAAAAAGACTATCATTATCGTGACAAAAATCAAAATTTCAGGGAGGGGGGGGGGAGTGTCCGAACTCCCAGGACCCCCCCCCCCTCTCCCCCTCTCCTCGTTAAATACGTCATATGAGTTTGCAGATAGTTTTGGATTATGTGCGCTGATAGCTTTTTCTTTTATCTGACTATGGTTGTTAGTAAACAGAAATTGTATTTATTTAAAAGAAAGAAACGGGTTTTGAGGGGGTGGAACCCCCCTCACAGAGTAAATGTTATCTTAAAATATAGTGAATAAGAATTATAAAAAAAATCTACACATCCCTGTTTAAGAATTTAAAAAATGAAAACATAATATTTAAATAAAATATTAATGCCATTGAAAATTTCACAAAGTTATGACAAAGACTGCCAATAATGACCAATACTAAAGCTGTTCCGAACACCAGAAGCCAAAACTACTATGTTTACTCACGTAATAGTCGCACTTTTTTGTCAATTTTTCATGTTGAAAGTCCAGGTGCGACTATTATGCGGGTAAAATCTACTATATTATATTGTAACTCTAAAGAGCTATTTTTCTGCTTCAAAACGGGGGTGCGACTATTACGCGAGAAAAAACGGTATTCTGCATCAAATGACGATAAACATTGTAAAGAATTTTAAATCTCTCTGATTTAGAAGAGATTTTTTGCAGAAATCCCTGACTTTCCCAGACACAAAATTTCCCAAATTCCTGAATTCCAAGTCGCCCCTGAATATACAAAAAACTTGAAAATTCCCACTGTAAAATTACTTCAAATCAAAATCTAGCTGTTTATCTCATACAAATGAAAAATTACTTTTAAAACTGAAGAAAATGATTATTGTTTTTGATAATGAAATAATTTGTAGAAAAAAGAAAATCGCAATGTTATGAAGCTAGAAATATTTCTTTGATAAGATATACTACTCCACATTAAAATTGCTGCACTGTGTGTAGCATGTCACCTTCTTCGTGTTGCTATTTTAATTACCAGTTGTGTATTAATAAAACAAAAAAAACAGTTATATGCTATATACATATAAATTTCACACTTTTTAAAATATTGCTATGGTTTGATTTATTTATATGTTTACAAAATTGTAGTTAAAAGTGTTTCATTAACTTTGAAAAAAAAGTATATAACTATGCTTCTTTGATTCATTTTTACTAGGATTAAGAAATAATAGTATGCAATATGCAAAAAGGATTGCTAAGTGTGTACAAATTTAAAACTACATAACAAATATTACAAGGAAATTATAAATAATTTGTAGATACAATTCTTCTGTTCTTTTATACGTTAAAAGGTGAAATATATCATTTCTTTAATTTGGTTTACCTCATAAACTTGATTGAGATATATCCATTGATTTAAATTATTGACGGCACTTACGCGTTAGGAAACTTTAAGATATAGAAAATCAGAATTCTTATTGTAAGTATAGAAGATAGAAATTTATAAGTCTGGAAAGTGTATATATTATATTTGATGTGAAATCCCCCAGAGCACAAATGAGGGTGCGTAGCCAGGGGGGGAGATATCGGGATATATCCCCCCCCCGAAATTTTTGGATTAGTGATGAAATTCCGTCTATTTATACACATATCACTTCATTCCCCCCCCCCATCCCCACGAAACATTTTCCAGGCGCATATCCCCCACCCCGAAAAATTTTCCTCGCTACGCGCCTGCACACATGCACACTAAAAACATCATAAATTGTTCGGTGTTAGACGACTATTCAAGTACAAACACTGAAAATAAACAATATATTAGGTTGTAACGAAAGTTTCCCGCCACCGCAAACATCGTCAGCACACAGTTCTCGTTGGCGTATTTGCTCATATTTTGTCAAACGATTTTTGGCATTTGAAAGAAAGAGGTCTACTACATGGCGCTTTCTATTTTCTTTTATAAATGCTTTTACAAAAAGATGCTTATTTAATAAGCATTTTTAGTAAGCACAGGTCAGGATTCATCTACAGCAATGATTCACTGGATATCCCGCAGAACATATGGTGGGAAAAAATTCAGGCCGGTAACTGGTTCCGTTTTGGAGAGGGGGGGTGGAGGAAATTGGCCAAAAATATTTTTTAAACAGCGTAGCTTTTTAGAAGAAGCTTAGCTTTTTAGCGAATTAAGAATTGAAATAAACAATGATATTAAAAAAATAATTTTAAAAAATTGTACGGTAATTTTTTTGGAGGGGAGGGGTTCACCCTATAATTGCCTCCCCCACCCCTTTGATTTGACCCTGAAAGAAATATATTATTAAGTTGTTTCATTAACACAATGTCAGAAAACTGCTGCACTTAATTTTTTCCGAATTCCCCAGTTTTTTCGGGATGTTCAATATGTAATGGCTATAACAACCTATTGTTTTTACTTAAAATCGGCATTGTAGTGCAGGGATGTGTCACTGCATTTTTTGATTGAATCTCACTTTCTACTTGCTTCGATCCTCTATGCTCCAGGGTTCGTCTAGAAGGATTTCTAAATTAAAACCTGACTGATCAGCATAAAAATTTGATCGTCTTTTAACAACGAATTCTTTATAAAGACATTTACATTATTTACGAACGCCTGCGTTAATTTTTTAATTTCCATTGACCGAGAGTTTTTCAGCAAAACAAATTTTGCAACTTTCCTGCTCACAATCTTATTCTTTTTTTAAAAATCTGTACTGCCATCCTTTAGGGAATTTCAGTCCTAATTCGAATGCCTTTTCTGAAGCCCAAGTTTGTAAATCACAATCATGCACATCTTTCGGTAATTTTCGGTTAGAAGTGTTAAAACGTATATTTTTTAATTTGTTTCAGTTTATATTTATAATCGCCATTCTTCTGAATTTGCTTTTCCCACAGATATAACTGCCTTTTATTTATAACAAATTTAAAATAATTTTGAACACTCTGTAAACTGCGGGATTTTGTCATTATTGTATCCCACCAGTATTTTACCGCAGTCTCCTTATCTTTTCAAGAAATAAATTGCTTATTTGCATGATGTCCTCACTGGACGTGAAGTCAATGCTTTCGTTTTCTAAACTAGAAAATATAGGATCTTCAGGGTTATCGAGTAATAAGCATTGCTCATTTGCTACCAAATCTGTTGCATTTACTTTCTGATAATTTTGCAAGCTTTCAGCAATTTGATTTTGCAGACTTTTTCTTCGTCTGGGCATGGAGACGTCATATTTTTCGAAGAAAATTCCGCGTAAAGCATAAAAACAACATTAAGTATATTTTCTCCATAGTATCATCATGTGGATAAAAAGAATAGAATTAAAATAAATGCCTCACCTATGCGTAAACTGAATTTGCAGCTTGCAATGTGTTAATACAAATAAAAAGAAATTACTTTCTTCAGGGACTTTCAGAACTAAAATAAAAAGATTATAGGACTTCAGTTTAACTAGTAGAAAACGAGATTAAGCTACTTAAAAACCCAGTACGTTGAAATATAACACGGTATAGTAAAAACTGATTTATAAATATTTCGAGTACGTAATCGCGTGAGCGTTTCAACTTTTCGACCAATTATCCCTGTCACCAAATGCTAGATAAAAGGTTACAATTGGCACGATTTTAACTAATTTTTAACCTTTAATTTCTCAAATTCTATGAGGAGATAGCAGCTAATTTTCACACAGTACCTTTCCTTTTAGTGTGTACTTGAGATTGTGTGAAATTCGTTCCATTTGGTGAGTGAGCTTTGGGGAGGCTTCCTTGAAAGAGGGGAGCCCTCCGTAGGGGTCTTTCGAAGGGGTCCTAATGCGTATTTACGCTAACTTCCGGAGAAAACCATGGAAAACTCTGAACGGTTAACGGTCGACGGACGAGCGATGGGACCTGAACCCGGGAATTTCACACTTCGTCCGTATACCATTTCCAGTGATATAAACGTTGTGCCATGGTGAGGTGAACGGTACGCATCGTTCGTTAGCCGACCCAGAGCGTCACCTCCAATCATTGTTGCCAGAAACTTTTGCACATAAATCGCAAGTAGCTGAAGAAAGAGTCGCTAAGGTGACGTCATAGTATGACGTCAGATCAAGTGATGCCCTGCAGTGCTTAAAATCATTATGCCGATTTGTCTGGTTGGTCCATTAGTTTCCATGCGTAGTTTTACACATAAAATTTCCCCCCCCCTCCCCTCACCCGTAAGTCTAAAATAAATATATCAAATTCACAGGTGATTTTTTTCGTTTCTTTTTGTAGGTAAAAAGTCTCGAATTCACAATCAAGTTCCAAAACTGTTCTATTTCCCATCATTCAACGCCAAAGACGGATTAAAAGGGAAGACGGAGGGGTAACTGCCCCCCCCAAAAAAGAATTCAACCTTTTTGGAAATATTTTCTACAAAAGAAACTATTTTCCCCCTCCCCTCAATGTTACATGCCACTTTTTTACCAAAGAAGTATTGTTGCTTACAATAAGAGTAAACACTCACCTGAACCTACGTATGCAGTTGTAACTAAATATACCGTCCCTTTTCTCCAGCTCCACCTAACGACACGTAGTACAATGTCTTGCCGTTTTAATTGCGCCGGAGGCAAAATTAGCCTCAAGGTTGAGCAATGACGTCTTCGTCTAGTACGCATGCGCGGGTGAAGATAAAACAGAAAAAAACTGTTTTTTCTTACGAACAGACTTATTCTGTAAATAATACGAGTAATTTCTGTACGTTTTACAGACTTTTTTTGCAGTGCAGAAATACCAGTCTTATTACTTAAAAATCAATAATGGCATGGTGAAAGTAAGCTATATTGGGATTAAAAATCTCAATATATTAATAAAAGTCTAAAATATTCAATGGTTTATTGACACAGTATAACAACAATATTTCGTTTCGGAATATTATGCTATCAATTTTAATACTAGTATGGGAAGTTTAAGAGCCATTTAATTAGAACACTGTCAGGATAAATTATAATTGAAAATTCCTTTAATTGTAAAAAAAAACCATAACTAACGTAATATGTTATGTTAATTAATTTGGAACAAGAATTTCAAATTGATATTTTCTGTTTGTGATGTAATTTTAACAACTAATGCAAATTATCAAAATCGCTATTTAAACAATTAAATTTCTCAAAAAAATAGTTTCCCCCTCAAAAGTTATCTGTGAAAAGGAAGTTTCTTTATAATTCAAAAATCTAGGATGCATTGCCTTAATCGCTTTGAAAATTAGAATTTTAAATTGCCGATTTGAAATTCGACGAAAGATATATGATATTATTTTTTACATTTTCAGAACAAAAATCTTTGACTAGAAATATTATTTTTCTTGTAAATAATTTTACTTTATTTCCGATAACGAATTTGTTAGTAAGCGAAAAATTCAGAACCTTCATGTACTGTTCTCAGTTTGAAGGTAACCCTTTACAATTATGCAATAAAGAATCCGCAATACCTTTGGAAAATATCGAGGAAGTTAGTGAAAAGGTATATTTAGGGTAGTTTGAAGGTCTTCCGTTGGAAAAAGTCAAAATATGGTGTAGCCATAAAAAAAAAAGAATGGAAAATGTCTTCATATTTCATTCTGCAACATTGATGCAGAATGAAAAATGAAGATGGCGCTTAATGCAAATTTTAAGAATATCAGTTTAAAGTATACATAATTTGTGAATGAATGGTATACACAACTTCGCTATACAATGAACGACGACCGAATAAAGAACAAACGAGCGGGTTTTTTTTTATATTTACGATAAAATGTTTATAAACTACAAAATAAATTAGTACATTGGAGGATTTTTTTAACCTAACCTGTACCTGAGTATATCTGACTATGCAATTTATTTATGTAATATACTTACTCTTTCGATTATTTATAATTGCTTTAAGTAACGTCTCATGTTTGACAAGAAGGGACTTCACACAAGTCGTAAATTTACATCACCTTTATGACGTGATGAACGTGATGAAATGCAGCGTCGCGTCGCCACAACATCACAGTCAACGTGGCTGTTGTGTGGGATAGTTGTATACTTTACAAATATAGATAGTATATGCTTGAAATACATATAATTGTTTTCAAATTCGCTAGTTTAACATTAGTTTACCTATCTTTCACGAGTGATTTTACCTACTTCACCTGAATCGTGTCCTGAGAAGTATCGCATTTTGCCCTGCAGTGTTTTAGAGATCGTTTCTTTGAAGTATTTTTTAATTATTTCAGACGGAAACAATACTAGAAGAGAGGACTACAAGAGGAAAAACGAAGAATGAATCACTGTCTACTGAGGCATTGACAATGCCGTGACTGTTATTTCTGTCGAATTTGGGTATTTGAAAGCTTCGAACCAATTTCATGTTCTCCACTTTACTTTAGAAAGCTACCTTTGTTAAAAGATGTGGATAACTAGGATTGCCACATAAATAAATTGATAAAAACCTGGAAAACTTAAAATCATAGGTACAAAAAAGCAAGGACTTCAGCTTATTAAGATCCAGTATTTTTAAGGGTCAGGCAGGCTTAAATAGTCGACATTTTTGATTTTGTTTCCAGGATTTGTTCTTCAAGTAAAATTATTTTACTCATATTTTTTTATTTTTGCGGAAAAATAATTCCATAGTTTTGAGGGGTGAAACTGAAAATCGTCCATTTTTAAAAGATAAACATGCTCTATTCCGGAAGCCAGTACCTGCTGCGCTGTGCCAAGAGTAAACCATGCCATCTGCAATTATTTTGTGTTCCACTACGTCGAAACTGACTGATAAGACATACAGACTCATGGTTGACTCTTTGCCTAATGACCAAGAGTCATTGAAAATTTTTCAGAAAAAGGGTTTTTTCCCCCTAAAAAGTTGGTGTGGGTTAAACCCTATCTTCCCAGAGATCGGCAATGGTAAACCTAAAGTTTATTGCTTTTCTCCCCATCATCCCCCGTTGTTTAGAGAGGGGGAGTACAGTTTCACTTAGAGGACGTTCCCTCATACTCTCTCCAGTGCAACGGAGGGGAGGCCCTTAGGTTACATTTATTCAAACACAAAAAATTACAAAATACAAAATGCTTTCTAAATTGAAAAAATACAAAATACATGTATTTTCTTAATACACACAAAATACGAAATACGTCTAAAACTTCAATTAAGTAAAATTTTCTACAGAAACTTCTAGTTTATTTTATTGCAGTGTATTTTAAGATGAACAAACAAATGTAATAGTAACTTTTTTTTTTACATATACATGAATTTTTCCTGGAATAAATTGCATCTTAAAAGGCATGAAAGCAAAAAGGTGTGACAAGTATTTATTGAACGTTATTTTTCAGTGATAATGAATGGAATTGAAATATAAAATTAAATATATTTCTAAACGAAGATGAGTTGAATTATATTTCTACTTTAAGATACATTTATAGCCTTACCATCGCACAATAGTTATGTCAATTAAAATGGTAGACGGCCGAAGAGTGAAGGTCCCGAGATCGGGTTCCACCGAGCAGATGTCGATCTAACAGTCTGGATTTTTGGTAGGTTTTTTCCAGATGTAACGTGAATACGCTTTAGAACCCCTTAGAAAGTTCTCCTACCTAGGAATCCCCCCCCCATCCTTGGCAGATTGCCCTAGTATAGCGTTGCCATAATCACGCAAACACAAGATGCATTCATATATTACTACAAAAGATTATAGTACTACTAGATTTTGATGGAGGAGTGGAACAATATCAGCCTTGATGTTTTAAGAAAAGGACTTTCATCTTTGAAATCAAGATGAAATATGATGGTTCAAAGAAAGGGCTATCAGACTGAACATATTAGAAAATAAAATTCTTATATTTATTTCTATATATAACTTTGCAAAATCGTTACAAAAATGTGTGAACACCCTCTGTAGGGTACTTGCAGGAAACCCTGAAAAAAAAAATTATTGCGGAATATTACTTAAATGAAATTAATTTACGTTTCACAAATCACCAGTGCATGAAGATTTTCTTAACATTAAACCTTTAAACGCCTCTGTCACATTGCTCAAGAGTTCTTTAGGGGAATTGCAAAAAATATTTAACATGAATTTAAGAAAATGCTTTAAAAATTTTTACAGTTTTTTTTTTAATTTTAGTTTTACAATGTTCTATATACGGTTAATGGGTCAAATATTTCAGGCTCTATAAATACTCAAGAGAACACAATAAATTACGATATACGTTTCCGAAAAAAAAAAAAAATCCGATTTTCTCTTTTCTCTGACCAAAAGTTTAAATTTTAGAATGTCTAAAACTTTAGAGGATTTTGTCGAACTACTTATTAGTTATCAGCTTAAGATATTATTAAATTTATGCATAACTTGCAACTATCTTTATAAAATAAGAAAATAAATGTCAATTTATGAAACTAAACTCTTCGAATAATTTGATTCGAATAATTCAATTAAAATATTCAGATAATTTACTTTGATTTTCAGGTAGAAATTAAACCTTCATAATGTGTTAAAGATTATTTTAGTACGTGTTTTGATACTATCTGTGCAGTTTCTAGGACAACTATAAAATGGAAGCGCCATGTCACGTGCTCCGAATACCCAGCCTAAAATAAGATCCTTCGTCCACAACTAAAACGAATAAGTAAATTTTGACGTAAATATGTGTAAATAGTTAACGCAATTTTCTTCCTGCAAATTTCCCTTCTTTTCTTTTTTTCCTTCCTTCCTGAGATAGTGAGCGCAAGCATTTTAAATTAAAATTAGCGAATTTTAAAATCGTGAAAAAAAAGAATAAAATATTTAATTTTTTTTTTTTCAAAACAAGCGATAGTAAGTGCGATGCTTCTAGCGTTTTAAAATATTTTTCTAAAGACAAGTTTTAATTATTGCTGCTGATAAAGGAACTTTATTATACCCTTGCTAGACATCTCCGATATCAATACACGAAATTCATTGCAAAATACTGTACTTCAAAGCGTTGCATGTACCACACACGGATTTCACAGTGACACTGGCTGGAGTAATTTATGGGTTGCTATCTTCCCGCTTTTGCCATCCCCTCTTTAGAACGGGGGCCATCCTCGTGTTATTTTCCGTGAGTCTAGATCTGCAGGGTCACTGACTTATCCTTCTTGAAAAGGGGGTGAAATTGTTGGCGATCTCTTGGCGTGCCGATGTGTGGGAAGTAACCGGGTTAAACACACCAACTTCGACAGTTGGCGACAAAATGGAAGGCACAAAAAGATGTTGTCGACTTTGGCGACAAAATCCTTTTGTGCCAAAATTGAACCACAAAAGGTGTATAATTCAGGGAATATATATATACTTAAAATAAAATTACTTTTCAACATACGGTTAATTTATGTTAGTGATCATTCAACAGCTACATTTGACTCCTGAATTTTCTCCTACTTTGAAATCCTTCATTAGCTTGAGTTTTCCTCTAATGAATGTTTAACAGTTTCTAGTGAAATTTAATCCACACCATTAATTTGCCATTCAATATTGCACTTTGAAATTCTTCCTCTCTAAGCGTGATGTAATTAGTGGATGTTTCACTCACACGAATGCATTTAATTGTTTTCCAGCAAAGGGATCATCATTTAACTTTTATCAACTCATAGTTGGTCCCCTAAAGTAGGCCCCTGGAAACAGAGACGCCAAAATAGCAGGTAAAGTGGTGTAAATCGTCATTTTCAACATTAAATATCTCGCTAACTATTTTACTTAGAGACCTGCCGTGTTTTAATTAATTCTCTTAGAAGTACAGCAACATTTTTATAAATATAGGTGATAGGAAATGAGGGACCGTATAAAATTTTATTTTCATATGTATACAGCCCTAGTTAAAAAATTATCCTATCGGAAAGCTACTCTTTATTTGACAAACTTTTTTAATTGAAAGTATGTTTCAATCACTCACGTAAAAGATAATCGCTTTAACATCTATTTTATGTATTTACATAATATATTATATAAATATATAAATAATGATTATATAACATTTATTCATAATCAAAATTCAAGAAATAAAATTGTTGCATGTAACAGTTTTAAGTGGTTTGGGGAAATAATCCAAATCATTAAAATTCTATAAACATGAAAAAAAAAACGTCAAAATTTCATAAATCCCAAATATGAACAGAGTATAAAAATATTAAATTTATAATTTTATTTATAAAAAACATATTGGCTATCATTTTTTCATTAAATATTGCATTATTTTTTTACATAAAGACTAAATTAATTTTTACATTTTATATGCAATATTAGTTTGCATTAAAAGGAAATTTAAACAATATTTTATAATTAGTATTTCCGCTTGCAATAGATAGCGCTACCATTAAACCTATTTCACATCCTCATTCAAATGGACTGTTCATTATTCTGATCAATCACGGCGAGTGCTCATAAATGGGTGCGCTTGGTCGCGTTTTCTCTCAGAGTTCGATAGCTCTGTGTGTGTAAAGACACGTTCGTAAATATCATATCCGCATTGGTACCGAGTTAACCTGAATAACCAGGTTACCCAACTCGCTTGGTCAGTTAACTGGCCATTTGGTGAATATAGACTTCAAAGCTTATTTTAGGTGTTGAAATGTGTTTCCGCTTTTTTAAATATTTCTTTCTATTAGCTATGAAACATGTTTCTCTTACAATTCAAGAACCGAACAGCTTTTTGCAAAACAAGAAACCAAAAAACAGCAAATTTATTTTATTATTGCTAATGGAAATATTTCGTTTTAAATAACAGGATAACTTTTTATTTAAAAACGTGTGAATAACAAAGCATAAAAATAGTGTATCATTTAAATATCTAAATCAAAGTACAGTTTTGATTCTTGACTGCCGAATTTCTTTCAAAAGCACACTGAAAAGTTTTCAGGTTGCAGATAAATCATTTCCTTTTAAACTTGATTTTGTTACAAATGCTTAGATTTAGTGACGCTTACACTGTTATCCATATCCTCAATAAATATCATTGCCATTTATTTTCATGCTATGCAAAGATAATAACTAATAGCCAGTTAGATAGTAAAGCGATAACAGTACATTATTTTACAAAAAATGGTCGGAATATAACTGAACTATACAGGGTGTCCCCAAAAGGTGTTAACACGCTTTAATTCTTCATCTATTAGACGTAACTGAGTAATGTAGATTGTCAAAAACTCAAAGTAAGGTGGGGGAAAAGGCTAAACTAAAAATAAATTCCTCTCGTTAATTTTTAAAAAGTTACACTTAACACTTTTTTAATTTGTAGGGTAATTCCGGGAGAGTTACCGCTTCTAGGACACATGCCGGACCACCCCCTGTATTTCTTGTAATTATCGATAGATGGCAGTCTCAAGCCCAGTAACTTTGCAGTGAAATTTCCTTAACTAGCGCACAGCAGGAATCCCTTTCCGTGCTTTAGCTGTAACTATAAGATCCTTACTTTGAGATAAGCACATGATTTCACTATCCATCTTTTAAACATGTTACGCTTAAGTGCTTTTTTTACCCTAATTACTAAATCCGTGGATGATTTCGAAGTCAAAAGTAGCACCTGTATAGAGTACTATGTATATGGTGGAACCACTTTCTGTTGCGAAGAAAGGCAACTGTGATGTGTCACGTCTGTACCGTACAAAATGGAATACAGGATGAACTGCTATTTCGGTATACATGCCGCAGTTTCTTTTGTACAGGATGCCGCTTTTAGTAAAATTTTAATTTATCTCTCCGCGTCCCATTTTTTATATAACTGAATTAATGTTGCTGGAGTACATTTGCTGGATTTAATTAAGCGTTATTAAATACTGTTTCCTTTCATTTTGCACAGACTCACCAAGTTGGGCATGTTATTAGTCGTTAATTGTAATTGTAATAATTTTGCATTTTAACGTTCTGACTTGAATGAAATGTTCTTAAAAACCAGATAACTTTTAAATTTGTTTACAGATTTTCTTAGAAACGCCCACATTTTATAAAAGAACAAAACAATGAAAATTAAAAATATATATAGAAAATTAAAAATATATATATGAGAGGTCAGATATTTCCAGTAAAGTTCCAGAGTTAAGGCAAATAATATGGTTTATTGAACATTATCTTTTAAGTTACAATATAGAATGAGAAGAGGGGAGGGGAGACGGGTACAAAAATCAGCGTGGACTAATTAAGCAGTTCCAGTGGCAGAAGTCCTTCGATTTTCGATGTGCGGGTGTATTTACGCTCATCATACCACGTGGGCTGGTATGACATAACTCCGCCTCTCTCTTATCTCTAATCGAACCACACACATTTACGAACATGACCCGCATCCGGGACTACAAAGGCGTGGGGACACGTGTGCACTCTAAAGAACTCAGAATCGACGGCCTGATGTCTGACAAATAACAAAATAAATAAAACATAGCTCCAGAGCGCGCGTGGCAAGTATGACAGGAAAGCAAAACTTACAGTGAAAGTACCCGCTTGAACAATACCCAAACTAGTAAAACCCAAATTACCTTATTATACATTACATATATATATATTAATTCTTTTTCAAGAATTTCATTGTAGCAGTATACATGTTTTATAATCTACATTAAATAGCACAGCATTATTTATTTTATTGTATGTGCATCCTGGGATTTACACAGTTTCAAATAAACAATACGTGCGGCACAAATCCCGGAATTACCTTATATGATTCCCATACAAAAAAAAAAAAAAAAAAAAAAAAACTGATTAGTAAAATGTGCCCGTGCACTGATGTGTAATATACAAAATTTGAAAATTACAGCTTAAAAAGTGTCAGAGGTATGGGGATAAATATATGCTTACTCAAAACACTTTCAATGGCTCTCGAAGGGGAAAAATCACGTCGGATGATAGCATTTCTAGGGCCGTAGAGAAATTACGAAAGATTTTTTTCTCACTCTAGCAATTAATGTCTACATTGAAACTCATTTATAGCCCCGATTATCTTTGTTTATAGATATCTCTGAGACATTTTATGATGGAAGGCTGAAATTTCGTCCATCACCTCATTAGTGTATGCGGCACATTATACTGGTTAGGAATCTTTTGTACGGGGGGGGTTACATACGAATTTAAAAAACTGCAACTTTTTGAAAATTAACGTGGGGATTTTTTTATTAACGTAACAGTTTTTCTTACCTTATTTTAAACATTTTTTCAATTTACATTGTCCACTTATCTGCAGTAGATAAAGAATCAAAGCGTGTTACCACCTTTTGGGACACTCTGTATACTTTTAAAACTTTATTAGCGTAATACCTACACAATCAATAATGTTTAAATTTATTTGAAGAAGCCAGCATACTATAAACATACAGGAAACAGAATATACATTTCAAAATTGTTGAGGTTGTTTTTTTTTTGGGGGGGGGCTTTATTATACACTTTAAATAGATAAAATTATCTCTTTATATAACTCGTAGCCACGCGAAAATTTTATATCTACTTATATCTACATATATATATAGAGCAAGAGCCAGCGACCGCCAGACCTTCGTCATAGTATAAAAGCTGAAACTTTCTCTGCGCATACCCCCCAACAGAGGTAGGAACAATCGGCCACTCTAAAGTTTGGATGATCGTGGCTTTGACAGGTAACAGGTGGCAAAGGTGTATAAAATTGCCGAAAATTTCGTCATTTCATAAAGCTTAATTTTTTTATATGTTCTTCTTCGCAGTACTAGAAATAACTTTATCCCTTGCCAGACACTTTTCCATCGTGGCAAACCCCCGCCAGACAACCTCAAAGTCTTGAAAAACATTATTCTATTACGAGCGCGCTGCAAGAAAGTTCTCGCCTAAGAAAGTTCAGAAGTAGCAGTATAAAATGCGCTTGGCACTTTGTGACAGCTTGACGTACTTCGTCGCGGGAGTTTACGAACACAACAGTTTTCCATGACTTTGAGATTGTCTGGCGGGGGTTTGCCACGATGGAAAAGTGTCTGACAAGGGATAAAGTAATTTCTAGTACTGCGAAGACGAACATATAAAAAAATTAAGCTTTATGAAATGACGAAATTTTCGGCAATTTCATACACCTTTGCCACCTGTTACCTGACAAAGCCACGATCATCCAAACTTTATAGTGGCCGATTGTTCCTACCTCTGTTGGGGGGTATGCGCACAGAAAGTTTCAGCTTTTATACTATGACGAAGGTCTGGCGGTCGCTGGCTCTTAGACTAATATTGTTATAGTGTTAAAAAAGTTTACAAAGTCAAGTTTTCACAATTGTATCTCTTGCAACAAAATATATTCATTATATTTTTGCTTAGAACTTCATTATAAGCAAGAAAGTGAAAATTAATTTATTTTTAAGCTACGCATACCAATTCTTAAAACTGAATAATTATTAACGTCAATTACAAAATTATTAAATATTTATTTAAAAACTACCTTTCAAAGAAATCAATATTGCGCCGCAATGATATTGTTTCAGAAACTGAACAGGCAAATTTGTCGATTGAAAATTGTTAAACATAGTCTCTTAGTCAACTAGACTACATTGATCTTATTTTTAATTATGAATTTTATAAATAAAATCAATGTTTATTTGAAATTCATATCACTACTTACTTTTAAATTATACGTAATCGATTCCGATAAAGTCACCAAAAATGAATGGAATATTGTAGACTCATCAAGAGCTTATTTGTAATCATTAAATCAGAGAAAAAGCACAATTCTTGATTTATAAGATTAACCGTGATTAGTATCATTATTTTTTTTTTACGTTCTTTTAATTTTGATTGAATAGAAATATGGAATAATTTAGCAGAGAGAGAAAAAAATGATTTTCAAAAGAAATTAATTTAGATGAAAATATTTAAATGCAGTTGGGAATAAAACTACTGGATAATTCTTTTTACTTGGTATTGGTAATTACTTGATAGCAAAAAATAAACATTTCGAAATTCAAGTCATTGCATCTTCTTAAAAATACAAATTTTGAAGGGCGTAAATGTCTTCTGTTATTTTTCTGAAGCACTGAATAAATGAGAAGATGTGAAAAGACTAATACAGAATTTGTACAGTTTCTTACTGAGAAACTTCCAATTTGTTGCACTTAAAATCTACTATTTCTATAACCGCATGATAAAACTAGTTTATATATACTTCCATTAAAAAATACCATTTGAACATACACTCAACATTATAACAAAGACTTTAAAGAATAATGACGAATAATAATTAAAAAAATAAATGATGATAACAGTGAATTTTTGAATCACAAATTAGCCAAACTCTGATGAATAAGTTGCGTTCTCAGCTGTTGCTAAAAAATGAGATTAATTTTAGCAATAAATATTTTTATATATTGTATAAAATTCCCCCAAATCTAGACGATTGGGTTTCACTAACTGTACCTTGTTCGCATGTTATGCTACGGACGTCACAGTGCGTATGACACAAAATCTTGCATGCTGAAATTTAGATAATAATAATGCCTTTAATGTATGCCACGGGGAGGTTAGGGGGCTCAACCCCCCCCCCCCTGTATGAATGAGGAATTTTTTTTTTGTCAAATCAAAATGTATATTCTTCACTCCCTTATTACGCACTCGTATACATATATATGAGTTGCAGTAGTCATACCCCCCCCCCCACACACACAATGAAAAATTTCTGGCTGTGCCACTGCTACCAGCAAAATTTCAACAACTAAACATTCCACATAATGCCTAACCATTCTCTAAAATGGGGAAAAAACAAGTCAGCAACGTATGGTATATATCTCAGAGTCATTTGAATATCAGACTGCAAAATACGTGAGCTTTATTCCTACACATATTTGCGTATAGAGATTGCAATCCGGCAATCGGATTGGCCACATTAAAGAGATTTCCCTTTTGTTCCAAAATTAACTGTAAAAAAGATGTTAAGTGAGTGCATCATAAAGTTTATAAAAAAGACCGTTTATTTCTTAGGAAATCAACTTATTATCAACTGTATTATAACTAAGCAACAAGTACGAATAAAATGAAGAATGAAAATCTGGTATCTATTACAAATAGTTAAAGGAGCTACACATGCTCAGGAGCTACACATGAATTTGAATATGAAAATATAATGCTGCAGTTGAAAAGATAGATATATATCGGAAATGTTCTGTCGTGTTTTACATTAAAATCAAACATATAAATTTTGAAGAAGTTTTTAATGACAGCAAGCTGAGGTTTAAAATTCGGATTCATAACTGTTACTTTTTAAAGAAAGAATTTATATATGTACATATATATATATATTTCTTTCAAGAAAGATTTGAAAAAAGGGAAGGGTGGCAGTGTAGAATCCTTTTAGGACAAATTTCAAAATGTCCCAAAATTGATTTTTATTGATCTGCGGGAGTTGTACTTTAATATACTCTTATATAGTGAAAAGCCATAATCTCTTACAGTAATTTTGATATTTAGTACGTATTTCGACATTTTTGCCCTAAGACTATTTTTTAACACGCTTTTATTAGCTTCACCTGTATGTATGTTTGTATGTTTGTATGCTTGTATGTTTGTAACCGACTCCTTTGAACTCGATTTTGACCCACTTTAAACGGTCAGATTTAATTTAAACTTTGTAGATATATCAAGGATAGATGACAATACAATAATTTGATAAGTTTATCCAATTATCCTGATTTTAACATGCTTTTATTTATTAGCTTCACCTGTATGTATGTTTGTAACCGACTCCTTTGAACTCAAATTTGGCACACTTTAAACGGTCAGATTTAATTTAAACTTTGTACATTTATGAAGAACCGGTGAGAATACAATAATTTCATACGTTTATCTCATTATCCTGATCAGGATCGCCAGGATTAAATAATTTCCTCATTTCTTATCCTGATTGAAAGTAGAACACTTCCAAAGATTACAATCTTAAGAAAACCTTTTTTACTGTGGCCGTGATCGTATAGTGGTTAGTACATTGCGTTGTGGTTGCAATAACCCAGATTCGAATCCTAGGCACGGCAATATTTTTATTTTTACAAAATATCGTGATCCATCACATTATGGAAGAGTTGAGTACAAGAACATGTTAAGGCCATTCTTTTTAACACGCTTTTATTTGTTGATTAGAGACCTATTTTTCCTTTTTAGTGAGGAAGGTAGCATTTAACTGCAGGTTGATTAATACTTTGGTGCACAGCAGGGGCGTAGCAAGAGGGGGGGGCTCAGGGGGCTGCTCCCCTCCGAAATGGGACCCTTTACTTAGCTTACAATTTGATATTTAGCTTACAATTGAACTTTCGCTTTAAATTTGATACCCAGCCCACCCCGAAATAAAATCCTGGCTACGCCACTGGTGCACAGTGAAAATAAATTATCTCACAGTTTGTACTTTCCAACTTAGTGTTCCTTAGTGTCTTAGGAGAGATATCGAAAATTAAAAATAACTTTTAAATACATACAGTTTTAAAAAAACTAAAAAACACGCTTTTGTAGCAAACTAGCTGAAGTACCCGTCCTCTACGGGTTAGTGAATGAAAATTTCCAAAAAGCAAGAACTTTCGTCAGCATTGTAGGAGTACACAGAATGGATGTAGTATGTTGCCAAAGTGAAGAAAGCGAAGTTATAATTTTCATGTATTGTTAAAATATTACAGGTTAGAGAGTAACTAAGTAATATCATTTCATTCGCTTTAGTCGTAATTATGTGATGCGCGAACGAATATTTACGCATATTGAAATAATTTTGGCAAAATCTCAAAATTTAATCAACATTTTTGAAAAATTTGAAGCCTAGAATTTAAGTTGAGTGACAACCTATCATGCCACCCAAATTCGTTTCATTTTCTGCAGTCTTTATTTCGTGATGCTGGAACAAATTTTCAGCATTTTAAAACGATTTTCGAAAAATCTCAAAATGTAAGCAAAATATTTTTAAAATTCAACGCTTATAAATTAAGATTAGCGTTTATATACAGGGTGATGTTTGAAGAAATATAAACGTATTTTGAGTGAATTTTCACAAAATCTCAAAATCTAATAAAAATGTTTAAAAAATTGGACTCCTATAGTTTATGTTGAGCAATCATCTATCGTGTGACCAAATTTCATATCATTCGCTTTAGTCGTTATTACGTAATACGGGAACAAAGATTCACTCAGTTTTAAACGATTTTCACAAAATCTCGAAATCTGATGGATTTTTTTTAATTAGATGCTTATAGTTTAAGGTGAGTGACCACCTATCATTTCATCAAATATCATTCTTTCACCTTTGCAGTTATTACGTGATGTGCGAACACAAATTTACGCAGTTTGAAATGATTTTCGCAAAATTTCAAAATCTAATCAAGATTTTTTTTTAATTCGACGCCTATGTTTTAAGTTGAGTGACCACCTATCATGTCACTCAATTTCATATCATTCGCTTCAGTCGTTTTTACGTGATGCTTGAACACAAATTTACGCAGTTTGAAAGGATTTTCGCAAAATCTCAAAATCCATGGAAAATCTCGAAATCTGATGGATTTTTTTTAATTAGATGCTTATAGTTTAAGGTGAGTGACCACCTATCATTTCACCAAATATCATTCTTTCACCTTTGCAGTTATTACGTGATGTGCGAACACAAATTTACGCAGTTTGAAAGGATTTTCGAAAAATCTCAAATTCCAATCAAGATTTTTTTTTAAATTGGACGCCTATGTTTTAAGTTGAGTGACCACCTATCATGACACCCAATTTCATATCATTCGCTTCAGTCGTTTTTGCGTGATGCTCGAACACAAATTTACGCAGTTTGAAACGATTTTCGCAAAATCTGAAAATCTAATCAAGATTTTTTAAAAATTCGACGCCTATGTTTTAAGTTGAGTGACCACCTATCATGACACCAAATTTCATATCATTAGCTTCAGTCGTTTTTACGTGATGCTTGAACACAAATTTACGCAGTTTGAAACGATTTTCGCAAAATCTGAAAATCTAATCAAGATTTTTTAAAAATTCGACGCCTATGTTTTAAGTTGAGTGACCACCTATCATGACACCCAATTTCATATCATTCGCTTCAGTCGTTTTTACGTGATGCTTAAACATAAAAAGCGTCACCGACAGAACGACAGAATGACAGAATGATAGAACGACAGAATGATAGACAGACAAACTTTTTTTTGCGGGTCGCATCGGATTCCCGGGTGCTTGAAACGGATAGAAATCGCAAAATTTTTGAATTCCAAGAAATGTACAGACAAAAGTCCAATTTTATTTATATAGATTGAACTAAAAAGTGAAAAATAAAAATATAGTTTTAAAAACCAAAAAACACGCTTTAGTGATAAATTGAACTAGCTAAAAAGCGAAAAATAATTCTTAATATAGAAATAAATTAATGAACGAAAAATTGTATTATTGTGAAAAAAGCGTGGGGTGCTCCATATATCAGTTCTTGAGAATATTCGATCGGTACGATTAGTACAAAAATGATACAAAAAATATAGCACAAAGCGCCCCACGCTTTTTTCACAATAATACTATTTTTCGTTCATTAATTTATTTCTATATTAAGAATTATTTTTCGCTTTTTAGCTAGTTCAATTTATCAGTAAAGCGTGTTTTTTTTTTGTTTTTTAAACTATATATTTTTGTTTTATGCAACCCAGTGGTGTTTGGGACATTTGTAATGGTGATGATTCACCTTTACAATTCTTTACCAATTTAAAACTTTGTATAAGTATAATATAATAAGAAAAATACTAAGATCATTCCTATATATTTTCAATATTTTATAACCGCAGCTTAGAACTCTGTTATGCACACTCATGAAAGTAACAAATGGACGTCAAAAGTTGTTTTCGGTCCTTTTGTTTTTATTATTATTATTAATTGAACTAATGTATTATTTAAATCAAGTACTCGTTATGAATGTGCAGCCTCTCGAAAAAGTGAAAATTAAGTTTAAGTACATTTTCATGAAATGTTTTTGCAAGCAGTTCACTATTCTTTCCAAAAAGCCCATTTGAATAGAAGTGTTAAGAATCATGTTGTAGTTTTATTATTATTTCTTAGTTGTTATTTGTTTTTTAATTTTGAAATAAAAAAATACACTTACTTAAATATATCTTTGAACTTTGATGTAAAATTCTGCCCATTACAGATTATCACTGTACTTTTTAAAATCATTTTATTGGTGAAAATGTTCCCCGGGAGTATAATCCATGATTTTAATATTTACTTAAAATACTTGACTACTCGCATGCAGTTAATATGCTATTATAAGCATTATTTCTTCGAGTTTTGTGAAAATTACAGTATGTATAAACCATTTAAAGTAAGTTAAATTACGTCAATTGCGTTGCATTTTATTGCATTAAATGCTACGCCTTTAAATTTTAAAAAGAAAACAATTGTCAAGGTTCCAATAATTGAAAAATTCTCTTTTTTCACAGCAGTAATATAGAAGGGATATGAAAATAAAGGCGATTGCATTAATTTTCTTGGAATTTTACCTAGAATATAAATTTTTCTCTTTCAGTTTTAAATTTTGATGACCCGTGTTCAGTAACAGGTTAATAGATAGGATGTTATATTTCTGCAGATGATTAAGCAAATAATGTACAATAAAAATAAAATAAATAACAAAGATTTAAATGCTTCGTAGATAAAATAAAGAAATTTAGAGCAATTATATACATTGTATAATGTTTCTATTTCATGACTGAAATAGCCTATTTTCTCCCCTTCATGGACTTCTCTTCCGATCTCAATATCTAATGATATATTTGTCTGAAAGAATAACTCAATCTTTTATTCTGGCAAACACGAATTGACCGGCGTGGACACCACTTACAGTGTGGGACCTTTAAGTGGCGCCTCCTGGCAGCAGTTCTAGAGCAGTGCAGAGACCGATGTAAAGAGCGAGTGCAGCTGATTACGAGGGAGGTTTTGCCCGCTGGAGATCAGTAAAGGCGCAATTACGGCAGCGATAACATCAGCTATTTAGGTCTGAAAAGTTGGGAAGGCCACTTAAATATAAACTTCTGATCTTTAATCGCTAAATTCAGGCACGACAGCAGAGCTGAGGTTAAAGGGAGGACCGATATGAAGCGTATTATTGTGTGTATAGGAGAGAGATTTTTTTCCAGACATTTTCCAGGGATATAATACAAATTTCAAGCAGGGGTTTCAGGTAAAAAGAAAACGAGTGTAGCGTGAGGTAGTCCATAAGTCACGATACCACATGAACAACTAATAACAATATTTTTTCTGTTATTTTGATTGGTATTTTAACACAACTGATCAGGCCGCTGTCACAGACATCAATATGTTCATACAATGGATGTGTAACTTTATTCAAGAAGTTAAGAGTCTCCATCGTGGAGCAGCGGTAATAGCCTACAGGATTTTTCTACTTGTGAGGTTCTGAATTGTGTACGGAATGTTGAGGTACGGCACTGTAAGCTGCAAACGGCATTTTATAATGTGTATTGTTTTTTCCGTCTCATATTCTACGATCTTAAAAGGCTATTTTTCCCGGAATAAAAATATTATATAGCTACATTCTTGAGCAACATTTTTTTACAAATATTATACAATATTTTGCATGTCACTAGATAGCAGTGGCGTAACCAAAGGGGGGGAGATAGGGGGTCACAACTCCCCATGAGGAATTTTTGCCATACAAAATTTATATTCTTCACTACCTTATCATACACACGTATAGATATAAGTAAGTTGCCCCTCCCCCCCCATGAAAAATTTCTGGCTACGCTACTGCTAGATAGTAATGACCCAAATAAGTGCATGAATTTTATCCTTGTGTTGGTAAATATTTCTCAATTATATACTGATGTGAGGCGATATTCGTTACAATCGTTCTTCGTTCTTTAATTCTTTCGTAATAAGGTTTTATGAAAGTTCCAAAATTAAAGTAAAATGAAATTCAAAATTTTTTCGAGTGGCAGTGCTGTACTTTTTGTATTGTAAAAAAGAAGAAAAAGGCGTGCCAAACGTGGCACGCATGGCATGGAATTGCTAACCCTTGATCAGTTAAATGTCTCATTGAAAATACTATGTCAGAAAATCAAAAGCTTATCCATGGAAGAAAATTTATCTCAATCCTTATTCAATTCTGAATGTAACTATAGAAAATAACTAGATGAAGACAATTTTCTAAAACAGTTAATTTCATTGTGTAAGTGCCTACGATTGCTCGTTATCAAGACATAATTGACCAATTTTGATTCTATCATTTCAGTTGAACTTTTGTATCTTAAGTAATCTCATTTAAATTTTTATTTAAAAAATATATACAAATAAAGAAATCATAAATTAAGGGTTTATTACTGAAATAGAACATTCTTAAGTACCCCGTATGTGTGTACGTTATTATTTCTAACTGTGGTTCGCGTTGCTTATTGCTCTTTTGGTTCAATTTTACAGGCGTTATAGCGTTAAACATACATTTTCTAAATTAAGTACGGTGCTCCTTGGATTAATGATAATTATTGCTCGCATTGTAAGATCTAATTTACTAAAAGTATCAATTTCACTACTCTAGAAAAGTTATTTTAGATATTTATGTTCTGTTTTTAATATTAAAAATAAACACACAAGTGATTTTCCTTGTAGCTATTTAAAGAAATTTCATTCATACTATTAGAGTTTTAAAAATATACGATAAAACACTGTTAAATTTAGACAGAAATAATAAGATATAGCTAAAAATAATGAAAACTCACTTGATTACTATAAAAAAAGCATTTTAACTCAAGGAAAACTCTCAGAATAATAATTAAATTTAAAAAATAAGAAAGAAAAAAGATACGATAAAAAACCATATTCCTAAAATTTTTGGCATAAATTTTTATACAAATTGAAGAATAAAATATTAGAATTTGAAATTATTCCAGACATTAAGTACCAGAACCCAATTAATAGTATGACATTATTTTAATCAGGTCTTTAATGAAGAATACTACTTTTTAAAGTAACAGACGGTCACCAGATTTGAAAACATCACACTAGAAAATGCACATTAAAAAACGATCCCAAAAAAGAACTAATGCTTATAGTTATATCACCAGAGTTGCCAACTGCTCCGGACTATAATTAACCATTTTTTTAAACCCAAATTTTTGGTTTAAATTATCGCAAAATTTCGAAGTTAAACGTGTGGGTTGATTAATATTGCGAAAAATGTTTAGGGAAAATCAGTGTTAGCAAAAAGTTGTTAATTATATTCTGGAGCAGTTGGCAACTTTGATATCACGCATCTCCATAAGTGAGGATTCATGACTGGGAATTCTCGGTAAAATCACCAGTCTTTGAGTTACTGATAGCTTCTTTAGAAGTTGGATTGCATTTTCGAAATAATAATACAGTAAAAATTGGGCTTTAAAAGGATCCACAGTTTAAATTTCGAAACAAATCTCTTCATGAAAAATGACCTTCGAAGAATGCAATAAAATGCTCTAAGTAAAGTTTCCGATAAGCTGGTCGTAGTAGTTGTTGAATAAACAACAACGATATGTAAGACATTAAACATAAAATTATTTACTATTTAATGAAACATCGTTCACCATTTAAAGATATATTATGTGTTAATTAGAACTTTTTGGGGATTAAATATTATTCGTTTGGATACAAATTTTTAGCATTGAAGTTAATTTTGGCTGATCAATCAATTGTAAGTTTGTAAATAAATAGATTATTGTATCCAATAGATGTAAATGAGCTTGTTTAGTGCATCCGCATTCTTCGTCAACTATTAGGGTTTAGATATTCCCGATTTAAGTAATTTCTTAAACCGATAACGGATATTTAGATCAATTATTTTCGAATTCAGAAAATTTCACAGAACAGTTTAACTGCGAAGAAATTGTTCATAAAGCTTGAACAATTTCTTGAACAACACTCTTTCTTGGATCATTTAACAAACTTAATAATCATTTAGGTGTGCAACGCAAGCAAGTGTCAAAGATAGTAGTGTGTGTGTGTGTGTGTGTGTGTGTGTGTAAGGGGGGGGCTGTAATCACAAAGGAAGGCTCACATTATATAAAGGATTTTTTTTTTTGGCAAATATATTACATCCAAAGAAAGGAAATACAGAGAACAATACACACAATTTGCAGATTGTTTTTAAGCTAATAGCTGTCGTCTAAATGGCTTCCATCAATTGTATACTGTCAGCTTTAAAAATACCCAATTATTATTATTATTATTGTTTTTTTTTTGGTCCCGCTTTCTTCCTGGAATGGATAATCACTGAGGAATCTTTTCTTTTGTCAAATTCGATTCGAATTTGTAATGTCACTTTAACTGCTGATTTCAATCCGCTCTTATATTAAACGAGGAATGTTTGTGGGTGTGTGTGTATGTTCGAACGATCTCGAAAACTGCTCTAAGGATTCTTTTTAAATTTCGTACCTGGGGGTTTTTCGGGCCCCTGAAACGATTCAGCTTAGTCAATTTATTGAAAAAACTCTAAAACGTTCAAAATTTAAAATTTAAAATTTTTGGACGGTAGCGCCATCTATTGAGTGTTTGAAAAACACACTTGATGCAATCTTCCTAAAAGGGACGCTCAAATAAGTTAGGGGCGGATTAAAAAATACACGCCATCGATATATAATAGTAAAAATTAATTTCGCGAAGAAACAAAATAAATGGAACTTGATATTCAGTACACAGACAAATAAATATTTTAGTAACTAGACATATTACATCATTCAGCTACATAAATTTGTTTAGAATTAAAAAGTTATTTTTATTTCAAAATATCGTCCTGTCAACCAGCGAAAGAAAAAGAGAAAAGAGTCTTCGTTGCCATCCCCGCGAGCTCCTTGATGGAATATACGTAAATAATTTAATTATTCTTAATTCATAGTTATTAATACAAAACTATTCGTAAATCTTATGTGAAAAATTGCCTGAATTTATTACAATTATCCTTTTGTAACTAACGTAAAGCTAAATGTATTTTCGCGTATATACTAAAACAATAAAGATTTTCCATGTATTTTATTGATCCATATGATGCGAATTTCAAAAGTGCATAAAAGTTTCAGCTTAGCCGAATAATTTAAACGAAAATGACACCCTTTTCAGTCATTCACAGTAAGAAAAAAGATCCTTTGACGTAACATGAAAATTTCATTTTTTTTTTTTTTTTTTTTTTTTTTTAATAAAGGCACTAGGTTCAATTCTATTTTAGCTGCCTTATTCCGCCAAGTTGACGATAAATATTTAAATGTAGTTACCCTGACGATTTTTTTTTTTTTTGTTAATGGGTCAACCGTTTATAATGAAACGATGTTCGAAACTCTGATGAAAAAATGATACGATCGATTCCTAAATTGGGCTCGCAGCCGATATTCAAATTAATTTTGCAGATGATCAGCCATGAGTTTAGTTTTCATTCACTGCAGTTGATGATTTCAACTCATTTATTTAATCATCGTATGGACAACCTATTAAAAGTTGCGGGCAGAACATTACGATAGTGGCCTCCTGGGCCTGACTTCAGGATGTTAGCGAAATCGCGGGCCGTATAATTCGGATTTATATGGAAGTTTGAATGTTTTATATAGGTTTTACACAGGATTTTGACTTGTTCTGAGGGCTGGTCCAAAAGCCATGGCGGGCCCCATCCGGCCGCAGGCTGGGAGTTGTCCATATGTGGAAGCAGTAAATTGGGAGGCTGAAATCTGGTTACTAAGATTTTTTCTAATAAATTTTCAATTGTTATTTAGACGTGGATTAGACTGTGTTGTTTTGTGTTGTGTACTATCATTAAACTAAAGGATAAAGCCCTTTGTGGAGACAATTACAGCGGGCGATAGAATGTCTACACTCAGAATATTTAATATTTACCCACTTAAAATCATATAACTTCATATTCAATTTTTATTATATATCGAAATTCGAATTGTATAATCTGCAGAAGCATTTCGTATTCGAAACATTTCGTTTGGTATCAACATCCTCTCCTATATCCATGCTTAATGCATAGAAAACCGTTTTATTTTTGACATTAGTTAAACCGAGTAGTAATTTAGAAAAGCTATCTTAAGCGAATTGGAATCGTAATTTTTCCTCTAAAGCCTGATAACCGTGACTTCAATGTAACGTCAATGTCACTTGCAATAGATAATTCTGACACTCAAACGATTAGCTTTTTTTATTCTCTTAAATGAAATAGAGCTAAAAATACAAAAAAAAAACCGCTTAAAAATGAGGGAACGGGTGGATTATCAGATTTTTTCTTTCTTTTTTTTTTCTTTCTTCTTTTTTTCTTTTTTTTTACATAATTATGATAATTTTCAGGCTGATCGCACCAACGAACCGTATAAATTTTAAGTTATTAGACAATACATTTTTAATCTGTTTGGATGGTAAAAGTTTTATTTTGAGTGGTTGAACTGGAATTGTGACAGAGATCAGCGTAACTATATAGGAGCAATGTATTTTTGATTTATTCGAGGTTAGAAGTCCATTTTCTTCAGTCCATCCGTTTGTTTTATTATTGTCAACGTTTAAGTAGTTGTTAGGGTTATTATAAAAGAATATTTTTGATCTATTTTGTTTTTGATTTCATGATTTCGAAGTGTCCTTTTGTACTAATAATTTAAATTGCGTTACACTTTTTATTTTCTTAAGCATGAGTTTATAAAATAAAATTATGTTTAAAGCATATTTATGTAAGATTATACTTTTATGGCATCTATATTTATGTATCTATAAGATTGAATTTACGTTTGTAGAATTTGTTTATGCATGATGTATTTTCTTTGAATTAGAAAAAAATAAGTATTTTATGTTTGAATTGAAGCACTATAGAGAAATTTACAATTTCAATCGTAAAGAATTATCATCATAGATATATTATAAAGACGTAAATGCATGAAAGTGTAGCTCAAAAACGAGCTGTGCAAACGTATGATCACCGACAGCAGCACTTAGCCCAAATGTGTGAACGTGCAGTTCAAACACAAGCAGATGAAACAGATGATTAGTATTTGGAAGGAGAACGACATGGAACAGCTAGACGTCGACAAATACTTCGGGTAAACAGTCCAAGTATCTACAAAGCTGCCACAAATGTGGGTACTTATTATCATAGTTTAAAACCTTTTAACATGGATTGCATTCACCCTGGAGCTTTGCATTTTTCTGAAGAGTAAAAACAAAAATTAACCGAAACCATTTTGGGGACTGTAAGATTGATGTAGGACATTCCGAATTTCCTAATGAATTGGTGTGGTTGTTTCTTCGATGTCACCCACATTTCAAAGAATTCGAAATTTGAAACCATACTTTACAATGGCTTTGTTCACAGTATATGACGAGTGAAACTATTAACGATTTTGGTGTGAACTGCTACGTTGCGAACAGTGTATAACAGACTTGATGAATTTTTTTTTATAAACTCATTCGTCTGACAGTTCAACCAACTCAAATTCTTCATGCTGAATTTGAACGTCCTCAATATGGACAGATATATTTCTGAAGTAGTGAAGACGCTGTTAGTGAATGCATCGCCCAAGATCTTCGCTGATACCCTCGCTGATCTGCTACAGAAGGAAAGGAGGCACCTTAGGTTAAACTACTTTTTGCTCAACTCTGATGGCACCGACCATCGAATATTTAGCATCCCTCTTCAAAACAAAGTATATGCCATTGTACCATTGAATGCCGACCAAAGCTTACCTGATAATGTATGAGTGATCCGACAGCGATGAAAATCTTTGGCAACCATGAAGATTATTGATACGTGCCAAGGCATTTACGTATTCATTATTTTACACTTAAGGAGCCTTTAGATTCTGAGCATGGCTCGGTAACCAGGTACTAACTATTTAAATGATTTTTCCAGGTCTTCATTTACTTTGATTTCATTTGTTGATTTCACCATATCTCAAACAGTTTATTTCATCATGTATGTATGTGTATGTATTTATGATGTACATTTACAGAATGTTCCGGCCAGGTGGTGTGGTGGCTTAAAAACATTTCTATCACGCCTTGAGTCCACGTTCGAATCCCGACTTGGGCATGAATGTTAACTTGTCCGTCTCTTCATAGGGGGTAACGTTGGTCACCCACTTCGTGCCCCCATGAAAAAATGGCTACAATACCTTCGCGCAGTAGTAGTGGAAGATGACTAATCGGTAAGTGCCCGCCCGCTGAAAAAATAGAATATTTTAAGTATGTTAAATATATTAAATCACAGTTGCCAACTACTCCGGAATGATTAACCAATTTTTTTAAACAGTAATTTTTGGTTTAAATCACAGCAAAATTTCGAAGCTAAAAGTGTGGGCTAATCACAATTTCGAGAAAATATTTAAAAAGAACAAACTACTTTTTAGAAGAAATGGGCAGTTATATTCCGGGGCTGTTGACAACTCTGATTAAATATAATTCGAAAAAGAATGTTCTAACATACATCCTCAGTTATTTTAGAGTTCATACTCTTTTTCTTCAAAATGTGTTTCCGATGTCGGTTCTCAGGTTTTTTAAAGTATGAATATTATAAAATTTATCTGAATCTACAGAATGTTTCTGAACTTCAAGTAAAAAGAAAAGAACGATGGCTGAAAACAACACAACAACTACAACAACAGCTAAAATACCTTTCACCAAAGAAAGAATGAATCCCTGCATTAGCTAATAACCACTTCAAAAATGAGTTAAAATGTTATAAATTTTTAATAAGCTTAGTTTAACGACCAGCGCACTTATTCTCCAAAAAATAAATTTTTCAAAATAGAGTTCGATTTGTAAATTTTGATTGCAGTTGACTTTTTTTTCTTATTAACACTGCTAACCTCATTTTCAAAGTTTTACACATTGTTTTCTAAAATTCATTATTGAAGAAATAAAGCAGTGAAAATATTTCTAAAATAATAATAATTTGCATTCACAATTTATATAATGTATGAATGATTTTTTAGCTTTCAGAAAACGATTTGTTTAAAAGTCATTTTATATGTTAAACTCCCTTTGACACATATAATCTAAACCGGATATTGCAGCGTCGGCAAAAAAAACAAAAGGAAGTTGACATTGAATATTTCAATAATAATGTTGACAGTTAAATTTTGAGTCAAGAAAAGCCATTGCATATTTTAATGGAAATGTGTGTGTGGGTAAACATCATACGATTAATACAAAAGTTGGGACTTTTTTTATTTTTACAAAGTAGCCACTGCTCATGGAAAATAGTCAGGAAATTTTTTTCTATCAGAAAAAGTTTAAAAAAAAAAGGAAATTTGGGCTAAAAAACCTTTGAAAATCCTGAAATGTGATCCGAAAATTTATCTGAAACCTGTATTTATAAATATTTTTTATTTGGAGTATGTCTGGAATGCTTTAAATATTATTTAAAAAGGTGAGCAGTTATAACAGATAGCAAAAGTCTTTCGAGAAAGCCAAAAAACAAAATTATTTAACATACACAAAATGTACAATACAGCAAAATCTTACCCCAAATCATTTATTCAAATCTTGCTAGTATCTGACCCATAAGGATTATGAGTAAAATAGGCAGTTATGCATCAAAATACTTTCTCGTAAAAATTATTTCTCGTAAAGATATTTATGATAATTGTATGTAAATGTTTGTGACTATTAAATTAACTTTACTCTTTCATGTGTTAGAGTTCTATAAAATTGCCAAGACACAGACAGACATTGTTCTGAAAGTTACTGTCATTGCACGTAAATATAGATGCAATGCTAGAGTATACATGCTCATTATGAATTCAAGTATATCTATGCTATTATACAGGGTGTCCAGTGCTAATAGTGCCCAAAGGCTATTTCCTAAACTGTTAGTCAGAGACACATAGTTTCAGTCGCAAAAATGTTTTAAACTGCATTATCTATTATATTAGAAACACACAATCGAAGTCAATAAATTAATTCCCATAAAAATTACGAAATTTAAATTTATACAGTCCCCCGGTCCTATCAATTATACTTAGAATATTTTTACTTATACAATTTCACGCACAATAAAAACAAATCGTCTTTCTACGACCAAAATTCAGAGTTACAGCTGCTTCAGGTTAGAGAACTTTTCGAGATGCGAAATAGGGGTTATATACAAAACAAATTTGAGAAAAATTAATGGTTTTGAGCCTTGTAATATTTATTAGCAATTTTATCAACTATTTTACGATTGTAGATTGCAATAAAGAATATTAACGTTTAACTATGCGCATACAATAAATTCACATAGAACATAGCTTTTACTGAAAACAGAATTTTTTAAACAGTCTCTTAAATGAACCGGTGTTAAATTGACTTAAAATACAAAAAGAAGAGAATCAAACACTTCATTAAACATTAAATAAAAAAATTAAACATTTTAAAGTACGAATACATGCATTTTAGAAACTTAAAATAATATTACAAATCCTGTTAGCTTGACATTCGCTCGAAGTATAGCTTCTTTCGTCTGTAAAGCAAATATGCACCCGTGTAGAAAACGCTTCCTGTAATTTGCATAGCATACGCGGTGTTACACATCTGCATGCTACATATGTATACGATTTAGTAAATCTGATTCCGGATAGATTTTTTTATAGAGCCTGACTATAACCCTTTGTTTAAAAATTAGTATTCTAAAATTAGTTTTGCTTCTTTCTCCGCATTATGCCAGGAAATGAAATTATAACCTATTATTTAAAGTGTCAATATTTATACGGCCCCTTAACGGTTTACCGTAACGGGATATTTTTAAACGTGGAAAAGTGACTTATGTCAAAATGTTTGCTGCTTCATAATTCATAACTCAGTGAATTTTGGACGTAGAAGGGCAATTTTTTTTAACTGTGCATGAAATTGTACAAAGAAAATTTTTCTAAATATAACAGATAAGACAGGGGAATCGTACAAATATTTCAGTTTCGTAAATTTTATAGAAATTGATTTATTGACTTCTGTTGTTTCTGATATAATAGTTTACACAATTTAGAGCATTTTTGCAACTGAAACTATGCGCCTCTTACTAATGGGTTAGGAAATAGCTATTGGGCACCGTTCGCACTGGACACCCTGTATAAAACCATGCGAACTCTAGCACGGTCTGGAAAAAGCACCTCACAAGGGAGAAAATAGAGTATATTAGCTAGCTTTGAAAAAGTTCGTATTTCTTTCCTTTAATATGGCTCGACAGAATCAGGAGTTTTAACTTCCGTACACTATTATTTCCTTGCCTTTCTTAATGTGAATTACATGGTACCCATTACGTGTGTGTCTTGGACAGGAAATGGAATTTTACAAAAACTCGCATTACGATGAAATTACGTTGGATCTTCGCAATCCCTCGTTTGCAGGTCAACAAGGAGCTCACCTTTGCATTTCTAAAGCCATAATTTCTTTAACTGGTGATAGAGAATGATGGTGATAGAATTCATTTAGTATAAGTGAAGGTATGTCAGAGAAGCCTCTTCTTGATAAAAGTAACAAGGATATATAAAAACTCACGATGAAATTTTCGTTGTGTCGTAGAAAGAAAAGATTGCCAAATGTAGAGAATATTTCCATTTTGGTGTCACTAAAAAATAATAATTCATTTAAGAATATCTTATCGTTTAATAAATGCTTAACTTCTATGTCAATTGAAGTCTCTAAGAATAAACATGAATAAAATAAGCTACTGAGAAAGTAGTCAAAGCCAAATTCTTAAACTTTATTCACTATTTGAATGCGGAACACACTTTTCTTTTAAATACCAAATCAAATATCGCATAAGTTCTTTTATTTTCTTTCATTTATATGGACTACATATTTTCTAAAAACATTATTTTATCGCTATTTTTTTACTCTCATACTATAATACTTCATTAAACTTTTACTATATTCCACTGATGCCGAGCTTTATTTAATTTCTGCTTCTCTAAATCTTTCGGAATCACGATGGGCCTTTTTTCCCAAATAGGGGAGGATACAGAAAATTTTAATAATATAATTAAAATTTTCTAATTTTTAAAAAAGACCTATTTTGGCGTAAACAAAATGTGCAATAAAGCAAAATATCACCAGTGAACTTTTTTTTGCGAGTGAAAGCAGCAAACTATTGCGAGAGGCTAATTTAATAAAAAATATCATTTCATCTTATCAAAAACACAGGCCTGCGAAATTGAAGTTTTTTGAAAAATACAAAAGATGTGTTTGCTTAATTTTATATTATTTGGTGTACTGATTTCGAAAATAACATCATTGTTTTCCCATCACATCAGGATTTTTTGTTAAATCAGTATCGATATTTTTGTAAAATCCTATTTGAAAAAGAATTCTCATGAACAATTTTGCATGTACTATAAAGCAGCACTAGTTTTTATCCATTTAAATCTATCTAAAATAATCTATTCTTGGTGAGGCAAAATGATTTTCAATCATTTCATGTTATTATTTGTTTTTTATTGGTTTAAATGGATGGAAACCACTGTTGCCACATCGCACGAGTCGACTCTGGTTGAGAGAATAGAAAGTTACCCCGATTTTAAACTTTTAAAATCAAATTATGGTACAGCTTCTAGAAAAAGAATCACCAGTGTACTATTTTAATCTGTTTTTATTAAAGTATCTTACTGATAATATTAAAAGATATTGATCAAGATGAGCAAATGTATGTATATCAAAATTGCAGTTTGAAGCAAATTTTAAACTGAGCAAAGAACAAAACAAATAAAAAAATGTTTCTATTTAAGTACGTACTCTTTTTCCTTTGAAACTTCTTTTCGACGGTCTTCATTTATGTTTAATATCAGGCCTATCTCGTGTTAACATCCAACAATAGTCAGCGAGCATATTCTTGTCCCATCTTCCTTGATATTTACACTCCATATCTTTGATGTCTTGGTGGAACCTCTCACCCTGTTCTTCGCTGGCTGATCCTAAATTTTATGGAAAGAAGTCCACATGTGAGTGAAGGAAATGTATTTTGAGACTCATGGAGCAACCCAATGCTTGAAATTTGTCCAGCACATTCACTACAATTGTTTTTTAGTCAGGATGCTTGTAATTACCCAGAAATTTACTAACGATATCTTTGAAAGCAACAAAAGCTTCTTTTTCTTTTGTTGACATGTTAGTCTCAAATTCTTTATCCTTCATAAGTTTGCGGATATCTGGCCCAACAAAGATTTCCTCCTTCAACTTGGCTTCTGATAAATATGGAAACTTTTTGCACAGGTATTTGAAACATTCGCCATATTTTGGAATTGTGTGTGCGTTAACAAACTGCTTCATTACACCTAACTTAATATGGAGAGGGGGTAAAAATACTTTTTCTGGATCAACTAAGCTGTTTCTGATAACATTCTTCATGCCTGGTTCAAGTTTTTGTCTTTTTGGCCATTCTTTCATGATCCAATGTTGACTCTTATCACGGCTGTCCCACTCGCAAATAAAACATAGGGACTTTGTATAACCGGCTTGTTGACCAAGTATAGCATGGGGATAACTTTCCAATCCAAATGGTCCAACCATGGTCGCCATATTTTATTTTGGTGAGGACGAGAGACAGGTTTTCGTAGCATTCTTTTAAATGCACCGAGTGTTCAACTGGTACAGATACATGCTGGTTTCTGCGATGAAGAAGGACAGCTTTAAGGCTCCTTTTCGAGGAATCGATAAACAACCTCCATTCATCTTTATTGTAAGTGATATTAAATTTGGTCATCAATCCAGGAACATCAGAACAATACACCAGATTTTCTTCTTCCCCAAAGTACTTAACAAATTCCTTTTCTCTATTCCTGTACCCATAAAAAGAGGTTCCCTTGGCCAATAAGTTTTTTTTTCTTTTAATCTGGAGACCAACAATTCAGCGGACTCTTTTGAAAGGCCCAGATCTCGAGTGAGATCATTAAGTTCAACATGAGAAAAAAGCTGAGGGGAATCACCTCCAGAGGGCTTATATTCAGTATCAGAGTCAGTAACTTCTGGGTGTTCTGCGTCTGAAGACCCTGAAAAGATGACTGGCAATTCAGTCGGAGGCAAAGGCACTTGTACACCGGGTCCATGAGGAACGGGGCGAATGGCCGATGGAATGTTATCAGGATAGGAAATTAGCTTGTAATTTTTCCGGTTAAACCCACGAACATGCCAGGAACAAAAGTAGCAATCATCATAGTGATTTTTTGGTTCCCTCCATGTCATAGGAATTCCAAAGCGTAAAGCAGGCTTCTTTCCTTTCAACCAGTTCTGTAGATCATTGAGACACTGAACACAAACTTTATGAGGAGCCCACGATTTGTCCTGGCCTCCGAGTCTCATGCCAAAATACGCAAGATTAAGTTTTCTAACATAATCTGTAATGCTTCTCATACGGTTTTTGATAACACTATATTCACCGCATATATAACAAAAGTCATCTGGCAAATTTTCACAACGTCTCGAACTCGAATTGCACAACGTTATTGGTTATAGAGGTACCGCGACGTGAAGGGAGGGATGGCGAAGGTGGGGGGGGATCACATAGGATTATTCTGTAGGTTTCAGTTTCACCATGGTAGAATGATGGCCAACCACAAATAAATAAAATGGCCCAATATAAATCTATGGTAAGGCATGGAACGAAGAAATTCCACCCGAAACATTTTTATGGTAAATGTTGATAAAAATCCAAGTAAAATCGAATTTTTCAAAAAAAACGTGACCTGATAGAAATTTTTTATTACTATTTTTGAAATCAGCATCAAAAAATATAATAAGTTCAGCTTTCAGTTCCCTTGTATTTTTTTCATCGCAGGCCTGTGAAATTATTAGTAAAGAAATGTTCCTTGGGGATAAGTTCCTCCATATTCTTTCTAGTTCCCCCAAAGCGATCGTCGCCGTTATCAAAATACATGAATTTCATACATGTTACAGCGATTATCTTTTAAACCGTATGTGATAGAAACACACTTTCAATTAGAAAAGTTCGTCAAATTAAGAGTAGAATGCAGATATGTCCAGTTTTTGCTAGGGGCTATATACATATTAAAATACGAAATTTAATTTTTATACGGTCCCTCCTTTCCTATCACCTATATATTAAAAAAATGTTAAATTGTGTCTAAGAAGGTAAATTTAAAAAATCCATGTCTCTGAGGGGAATAGTTTCCGAGATATTGCAATTTGAAAATTTTGGCATTTGTCACCAAGCACTAAGGGGCTGTCTCTAAAGTGAGAAAAATGTATTTGCTTTTCAAATGATGTTAATTTATGTTAATAGTCACTAAATAGACACCGTTGACTCCTCAGATCCCAGTTTAGCCGGAATTTTACTATAAGGCACGCTTGACAAGTTTATTGATAGTTAACTCACCATACTAACCCACACCATTATTTTGTCATTTTCTTTTACACTTTAAAATTCTTTCCTTTATAAGCGTGATGTAATTACTGGATGACTCCGCTAGAGCACTAAATTATCGCTAACTTCATAACGCAGTACCGATCTAATCATGTAAAATTGTATCTGTTAATGTCACACGCTTGAACACGTTTAATATAGCCACTCGCAACAATGGGATCATTATTTAACATTTATCAACTTATAGTTGGTCCCCTGAAGTAAAGATTTTTTGCGTGAAAACCGACGCCAACACAGTAGATAAAGTGGTGGAAGTCACTATTTTTAACATTGCATTTCTGGCTAATTATTTCACTTAGTGGCACGGGAATTTTTAAAATTAATTTTCTTAGACAAAAGAGTAACATTTTTCTAAATATACGTGATGGAAAAGGAGTTACCGTATAAAAAATAAATTTCGTATTTTAATATGTATACAGTCCTTAGTAAAAATCGTGCCATACCTGAATTCTACTCTTAATTTGACGAACTTTTCTAATTGAAAGTGTGTTTCTGTCACTTGCGGTTTAAAAGATAATCGCTGTAACATCTATTTCGAAACACCCGGTATTATCTGTGCATATTAACGGCAGTTTGCAGTGTTCCTTCCCACTCTGGAGATCCCCATTGCTAGTATTTTCAAAACTGACTGCACCAGTCAAGTCCTTTTCAACTTTGTTTCAAAGTTTAAAAAATGAATAGTAGTGAAACATTTCCTTATCATACAGCTACATACCGAATATAACTACAATGTTGTAATTACGGCATGTTCCTATAATTTTACGATTTTGAGTTCGAATTTTTTTAAAAGTCGCTTAGCTATAAAACTTAATTTGTTACAAGTTGGTTTCATGTTTGCTAAATTTAGCTAAAATCTTATGGAATTCAAAATTTTGGTATTTCTCGTATATACACTAAAAATGATTTACAGTAGGCGGCCAAATCAAGTTATACTCAAGTGATTTTTATCAGGTAAATTTATTTTACTCAAACTGTACAAAAAATCTTGTAGTTTAATCCATTTTTCTTAACCTTTTTCGTTAAATTATTATATTTTTATTGAACAAAAACTGTTTTGATTCGAAGTGACTTTCGTTGTTTGTTTATTTCTAAATTATTAATAGTAGACATGAAATAGTTATTATTATTATTACTATTATTTTATGTCTTTTTTTGAACTTTTATTATCCTAATCTCAAATACCCCTAAATTTAGCAATGGGAAAGTTTGCATACGTTTATTCTAGGAAAAAGTCAAAGATAGGAACACCTTCGAAACATACCAATGAATCTCAAATTAACTAGCAAGCGTTTTGCCGCCTACAGCCCGATATACAAAGATGATGAGGACAGTCATTATCACCAAAACGCAGTGGTAAATGTTTGAGAAAACCTCTCACAACTTCCAGAACTGTGAGGGAAATTCAGCCTTAAATTACAGAGAATAATAGAAAGTCTCAAAAAATTATAAAAGCCTTGTTAGACGACTGTGGCATAAGATTATCTGACAGAACGTTACGGCGAAGTTTGGAACAACTGAATTTCAATTGTTGTCGATCTCTCAAAAAGCCTAAATTAGCCAAGACGTTTGCTAAACGACTAGAACTTTTTTAAAGGCATAAACATTCGAGTGTATAAGACTGGTAGAAGCTAAAGCTGTTTTACGAAGTAATTTTTTTTCAATTATGATAGAAAAGTTTTTACCTAACATACCCTAATACTATTGATATTTTAAATTTGCTTTTCCGACGACTCGTCTATTCAGATACTTCAGGCGAATTCTCAGTTTGTTTGGGGCTACCCTCATGAAAAATATGATGAAAGCTGCGCAGTTGAAAAAGTGAAACATCCTATGCCCGTTATGATATGGGGTGTAATTAGTCAAAAGGGAATGGTCGACTCATTCTACTGCGTCAAAACCAGTGTCTTTTTGGAAACTCGATTGCTTCTGGAGATGAAGGAATTGCTTCAAGATGACAGTTGTGTCTTATGCAGGATTCAGCACAATGCCATGAAGCCTATATATATATATATATATATATATATTAAATACGTAAAACATAAAAAATAACCCTTTTGGACTGGCTTAGGAACTCGTCAGACCTCAAGCTGATAAAAAATGCAGGTCCGCCCTAAAAGATGAAATTTGCTAATATAAAATACTTGCTAACAAAAGGGACTTGATGGAAAATATGGTTAAAGCATGGCACAATACACCTGCACTTCAAGAAATTGTAAAAAAGTGCATTGCCAGCATGCCGCAGCGCATACAAAGTGTGATAGCTCAAAAGCAGAGTTGCCAACTGCTCCAGAATATAATTAACCACATTTTGCTAACAGTAATTACTCTTTAAATATTTTTGTCGAAATAGTAACTAACCTACACGTTTAACTTCGAAATTTCCCAATAATTTAAGCCAAAAATTTAGGTTTAAAAAATGGTTAATTATAATCCGGAGCAGTTGGCAACTCTGCAAAAGGAAATATTCACTAAATATTGAAATTGTAATTTGATATGTCTTTCTATTATTGAATTTACACTATTCTAAGCTAATAAATCTGAAAAGCTAACAACTGAAACGGTGTTACGAGTTTAATAGCAAGTTAAACCCTTAAAAACGCGAGGTATTTCAAATTTTTCAAGTGAGTATAATAATTTGGCCACCCACTGTACCTTCGATGCCCATACCACCGCAAATATTTGGTATTTTATTTATTATTTCATTTTAAATATCAGTACAATATTGTTCAGTTACTTTATCAAACGTTCTGGGGATTTTCTGAAGTTTTTTGAAAACCCTTTGTTTGAAAAAGTTATCCGCAAGTTTTTGAGAAAAATTAATGTCTTTTAAAAAATATCTATATTTTCATAAATATGCGTCCTATTTTACAAAAAATGCATGCAAACAGTTCTCGTAGCAAATAAAATGTGTTCTAAAAATGATATATTAATTTAGCTTTTTTTCTTAATTTCTTTTATTTTCATAAATAAAGGATGATCTAAAATTGTATTTTCTTTTCCTATTTGTTGTTAATTCTTGAAATGCTCTAGGGACAAACACTTCAACAAAAATTCTAATTTAGAATATGTTTTTTAAATGACCGAAGTTGCATAGCTTTTTGTAAAATACACAGACAAATTTAAAGCCATGCCAATTTCGCTACAACCAACATTTTGTAAGTAGAGCACGGTTTTACCATTTATGCTTGTATAAAAAACAATACTTACGCACTGAACTAAAAGTAGGTTTTACTCTAACAATTTAAATAGTTTTATAGTAATCCAGAATAATCTTAAATTTCGAGTCGGAATATTCGTGCAAAGTTGCATAAAGATATCGGATTACAAAAGTACTCTTGAGGCTATTCAATATAGGCGGGTCCAGAGGGAGCACGTACAACCCCCAAACGAACTAAGTTTATACTATAGAATATTGGTTTTTTGGGAAATTTGAATAAATTTATATGAGTAAAAAACTATAAAAATGTGCCTCCTCCAGAATTTTTTTTTTTTTTTTTGGCTAGCCACAGCGTATTCTTTCACAATAGCGGTATTGGATGATAGTTTAATCTTCCAACATCTTTAGAAACTTTTCATAGTAGCACTGTTAGCTTTGTAATGGCCAAATTTCTCACTTTAATCTCTACCCAGAGCGCAAAGGTTTCCGTGCAATAGACTAGTTTTTGACCTTCAGTGTTTTTAGGACCGTTGTTTTTGGAACGACAAACTCACTGAACTCAAGTGTAAGCGCGATGAGCTTATGTTAGAGATAGAGATTAAAAAAACTTGCGATACTCAAGCTGTGCAAGATTGGAGACGAAGCACCGCAATATTGAAAAGAGAGATAAATGAGGCAAAGCGAGTTGCATTTGAAGATTTCATATCTAAAGTAAATTATAAAACAGAGGCACAAAAGATGTATAAATTCATCAATGGACTCAGCTCAAAGAGTAGAGAAGTGAAAAAGGAATCGATAAAACTAAACGATAAGATTTTATATAATGATGACCAAATTGCTAATGCCTTTTCTACATACTTTTCTTTGAAACAAAGGAAAACCAGCTATATGAAACAAAGGGACATGCACTTTAAGAAATATAATGTTTTATCGAAGATTGTAGGTAGCTCTGCTAATGATATTTGCAACGAGGGTTTTACTGATTTTGAGCTGGAATTACCTATCTCTCAAATGAAGCAAGGCAAATCTCCAGGTAGTGATCATATTTTCACCGAATTCATTCATCATACTGGAGTAAAAGCCCGAAAAACATTTTAAAAGCTTTTCAATAAAATTTGGAATAATATTGATGCTGCCCCATCCTTGTGGAAAAGGGCTACCATTATCTCCTTACTGAAGAAAGATAGTCCAGCATCTAAACCAAATAGTTATAGACCAATATCCTTAACTTCTGTCATGGCAAAGTTTATGGAGAGACTTGTTATTGGTAGACTAAAATGACATCTTGAAACTAAGGGACTCTTACATCCGGCACAGGCCAGCTTTAGGAAAAGTCGTTCGACTGAAGAGCATGTGACAAATTTCTCACAAAGTATGAAGGACAATCTTGACAGGGGCAACATTGCTGGTGCTGTCTTTGTAGATTTCAAGGTTGCATATGATACTGTTTGAAAAACACAGATCTTACATAAATTAGCTTCTAAACTGGTAATATGCTGCGGTATATATTTGCTATATATCTGGTAATATGCTGCGGTGGTTTGGTGACTTCCTTGGTCATCGCCTTCTTAACGTCTGCTATGGAATAGCACAGTCTATGTTCAAAGCACTGCAAATCGGTCTCCCGCAAGGAACTGTATCAAGTTGTATGTTATTAAACGTATTTGTAGATGATTTAACAAGATCTCTAATTGGCAAAAATATTAGAGTACTTATGTATGATGATAATCTTATTCTGTGGACAACTAGCTCCAAGTACAAGGCTAAAGACAGACTTGAGAAAACCCTAAACAGTGCCGTGTCCGTTCTTAACTCATGATGTTTTGAAAACAATATGATTGTTAACACCGATAAGACTGTTTACCAGACATTTTCACTTAGCCACCAGTCTTTGCAATTAATTATAAATTATAATAATACTGGGGTCCCATGTGGTGAAAGCAGCAAATATCTGGGAGTAACTTTTGAACGAAAATTGATTGGTAACTACATATAGATAATGTTTAGCAAAAGGTTTAAGAGCGGACGTTTTTGATAAAACGCCTAGCAGGAGTCAGATGAGGTTGTGCAACATCAACTTTGCTTACAACCTATAAGACATTTATAAAACCCTTAATGGCATATTGCTGTTCTCTACTTATCACGGCCCCTCGAGTAGCTTAAACAGATTGGAGCGTTTACAAAATAATGCTCTACGTCTTGTTTCTGGTGCAGTCAAAACAACACCAATCGATGCACTATTATTGTATAGCAATGAAATCTGTATGGAACTTGAAATAAAGAGATATGCATTAAAACTTTACCAAAAGCTAATTCGTCTACCATACAGTAACATGTGGATTACTTCGGAATCCTGCCCTCGCAGACTGAAAACACAAGACGGTTTCTTGCAAGCTGTCTTCAGAGAGGCATCTAAACTTGATCTTCCTGCGCAGGTTGAGGCCCTATTGCCTCCTATAAATCCATTACAGTTAAGGAAATTTTTTTATAATCTGGATCTTGTGATTCCTGTGTTAAAGTCTCAGGAATGTACTGCGGCCTTGTTCAGTGCAGGAATGGAAACTATTTATAACCGCTTTCCTTCAGAGGTCTGGCCTCATGTGCATGTCTATACCGATGGCTCAAAACTTGAGATACACGGTACGGCAGGAGCTGGTGTTTTTTGTGAACATTAATCACACTCTAAAAAGTAACGGAACAACAACTGGAAACTCTTCGTAAAATTTTACGGAAATTGTCCGTTTATATTTGAATACAGGACAATTTCCGTACATCAAGTTTCAGCGCCTCTCTGGAACAGAATTTCTACTGGTTTTTACAGGAATAAATTCCGTAAATATACGGAAATAGTACTGGCGTCTCAGCTGCCAGAACTTTTTCCGTATTTTCACTGACATTATTTTTACAGTGACACTACATTTCTTTTGGAACAGATCATTCAACATTTGAAGGAAATAGAAGAAAAATCCAGAGTAGTTGTTTCGCAGTAGATCCCGTCTCACTGCGGGATCCCTGGAAATGAAAAGGCAGATGAGTTGGCGAAGAGGGGTTGCCTTGTGAAACAAACCCCAACTAATCTATTCAGCTATGCGTGTATTTCATCTAAAATAAATGAAGCTATTAAGGAAATACAGCTATCAGGGCTGGAAAAACGTACTGAAGAAAAGCATTGGGAAATGTCATTCGGAACCTCCCTGACCGCCGTAGGGACAGGGCTGTGGCTGCTTTCCGTTTGGCGACTCAGCATGACTGTCTTTACGCCCATCTGTATAGACTCCTTTTGGTAGATAGCCCTGTCTGCCCCCTCTGCAGTAGTGGTGCTTTGATGCGTGCCGATCACCTCCTCGTATGTCCAGCTCTTAGAAAGTCCGGCATCTCTTTTCGTTACTGGTAGGCCAGAGACCTCTTGAACATTTTATCCCACCGGTTGTTCAAATGCTGGTCTATGTTCTAATTTGTTTTTATACTCCTTTCATCTTATGCTTTTATCTGTTCTGTATTTGATCTCGTATTCGTCTCTGTAAAGCGTAGGATAATGTCCCAAACGCTGCTGCATTGGAAAAAACAAAACAAAACAATTAGGTATAAAATTTTAATTAAAACAGTTGTTTCTTCCAAATTTAAAAAGAAATCAATCATGTTTCCTTTATTTTATGAATGTTCATAATGCTCTAGTAGAATAAATAGAAGCTATATTGAAATCAGCATTGAATTTATGAAATGACCCAATTTTTGTTTTAAAATTGGGGCCAGAACGCTGATTTGTCCTCAATTCTTTCTTCAAAAATAATCTTATTATTTAAATTATTTGTTTTCTTAAATGCAACAAAATAGACAAATAAAAAATCTGTTTATGTGCTAAATAACGATAATTTAGAACAATTGTTTACTTTTGATATGCATTACTATAAAAAAAAAAGGATGGCCCATATTTACCCCATATGTGACACATAATTGCCCGACTCCCGGCCAATTCCTGGCCACACAATAATTTAAATAAAATAAAAAATAATTCAATTTTAAGTAAGTGTTTATTTGAATAATTTCTAAATTACTTAAGCTTATTTCATACCAAATTAAATCATTTTATCCTTCATACTTAAGAAAATATGTAAAATACACATACTTAAGATGTGGCTTTTTGACCCATAATTCCTCCATATGACCCTAATTCGGATAAATAAAACGGAATTGGGGTCCTTTCAAGTGATATCACACTATCTTCTTTCACATCACATTATGTGAAACAAGGAAAATATCGTCTAATATCATAGCGTTTTTCTTTTTTTCAAGTACCTGTTTATTGTAGATAATAGGATCTGAAAAGTTATATAGAAGATTCAAATAAAATTAAAGGCTCACTGGATTGGTTTTATCTAGCGCCTTTTTTGAAAATGTTTTACTTAAACCAGCTGATTCAGTGGTCTTTTTCTGTAATTGAAAGAACTCCATTGTTCAGGGTATTGCAAAGTATTTTTAGCAAATTGAAATATACGAGCTTTTTTTTGGCTCAAAGTGAATTTTGATGGAGTTGATGATGTAGCCTATAAATTATTTGAAATGCTAGAGATAAAATTAATACTACTTTTCCGAGTTTTGGAAAACAATTTAGATGAATCGATGATGAATTGATTTAAAAATCAATTTTTCTGATAATGAACCCACTGAATTATCCTATGTTTCACCGAATGTTTCTTAAAATGTTGAACTATTATTTTTAACAGTGCAATAAATTTATAAATCACATGAAATAGAAACACATCTCTAATTAACAGTAATTTCGTAAGCATGTTTTATGAATTTAAAATCTGTTGAAAATCCAAGGTTTATAATATTCTTAAATGGTACATAACATAAAAAATAAAATATGACCGAAATAGTTATTATATTGGTACACCCTCCAAAAAAGGTATTCGAGTAAAAAATAAATTTCCTACGTTGGCTTCATATATTAAAACGTCTTTATCATAGAGTATGAATTACGCGTGACCTTGCATATTTCTGTAAGTTGTGCGTTTTTCAAAAACTCAATTATTATTCGCAAATCTAAAATAGGAAATTTATCTCTTACTCGAATACTTTTTTTTGGAGGGTGTACAGTGTACATGTACAATTTTCTTGAGAGTCTTTAAGCGGTAAATTTTTTTTACCGAAATGCTTCCAAAAAAGGCATATTTTGAAAGGCATATGATGAAATATTCCCGCTCTCTCGCTAGGAAGAAAAACCCGGATGAAAAGCATTTCAATTACATTGACAAGCCACGTCATCTATTGAAAAATATTAATACTAAATAGTCTCTTCACAATAATGAATTATACGGGAAATCAGAAAAGGAAAGGAGAAAATATCGATGCCAATACGCTATACAGGAAACCCAGTTGAGGCCAAATTTGGGTAGCACGTACACTGTACGGGCAAACCGCTTAAGGGGTTAAAGCAGATCTCAGTGGTAGATCGCTGAAGTGTGGAGGTCAATGGTTTTGTCTAACGCTCGGCAGTCGATCTAATGGTGAGGAGTTTTGGGCGACTTTCTCCAGATATAACGTGAATACGCGTTAGAATCCCTTAAAAAGTCCGCCTCCCAAAGCATTCCCCTTTTAAACAGCTAGCCTCAGTGCAGCTTTGCCAACACAACAGACACATACACACTTAAAAAAATTCACTGAGAATCTTGTTTGTTTGCTGATTAAGGCCGATTGACTGCACTAGGTTCCTAGGCCTATAGGGGGAATGCCCTCCGTAGAGGACTTTCTAAGGGATCCTAGCCCATATTTACACGAGGGTTTGGAGAAAACTACGGAAAATTCCGAGCGGCTAGGTCGACAGGCGCGACCGGGATGTTGTTGTTGTTTGTTCGTTGTTTGACTTCACTCAGAAGGAACTAAAATCGCTCCGAAGGACTTAAAGCCGAGAACAAACTTGTCCCGGTTTTAAATCCTTCAAAGTTATTTTAGCTCCTCCAGAGCGAATTAATCTCTTTTCTTTTTTAAGAGTGTACAGTATGTCTACTAATGTTCCATGGCATCTTTTAAAACCATTTTTGCCCAGATATTTTTGCGACCTTCTTCGATTTTTGCTAATACCCGCATTAATAGATAGATTTCTGATGTCAACTTCTTGACAAAAGGATGATTTCTTTTAAAATCATTATGTAAAAAAATAGAAATTTCGACATCCTACTTGAGCATGTTAAAATATTTTGTGGAGTTGAGGTTCAATACTCGTGAATAAAGGCTAGGAAAAATAAATAACGTTTTCGACTGATAGCGAAAATGCCGTCCCAAAAAAAGGACACTGGGCATAAATGCGTTAACTTCCAAACGGCTGCTGCTATATTCATAAGTGATGCCTAGGTATAGCAAGGTTTCTATACGCTACGCAAGGAAACCGCTTACAGTGACACCTGGCGGCTTAATTTGGAGTTAGCTTTCTTATCTAAAAAATGGTACGGGATACGATAAGCCCAACCATGGCCGAGCGGATAAAACATTCAAAATAGTAGACGGCTGAAGTGTGAAGGTCCTGGGTTCGGGTCCCATTGCGCGGTTGCCATCTAACGGTCTGGAGTTTTGGTCAGTTTTCTCCAAATGTAACGTGAATATACGTTAGCACCCCTTAGAAAGTCCTGTGACCAAGGCACCGCCCTATCCTTAGCAGACTGTCCATTTGTAGCGTTGCCGTAACAACACAAACAAACAAGCAAAGCGAGATACGGTAAAAAAGTCAGCTACAAAGTTGCTTAGCGTATTCGATTTAGTAAGAAAAGATAGCTCAATTTGCACATGATGTCCGTTAATTCGTACAGTAATGCTTTGGATGGGAGGCATAAAACGCACATTTGTTTGGTCGAATATTCCTAAACTGCACTTACCTGACCATAACTTAATTTATCCTTCACGTTAAAGTTTTTCTCGTCAGCAAAAATACACATCTGGACGCTGGTCGGCAATTTTCGCTGCAAGTTGTACAATATGGCTGCTGACATGCTGGCAAAAGCATCAATAATACGTTTTTAAGGATTCAGTTTTTTTAACATTAATAAGGTGCTCTAAACATAAATAAGAGCTTTTTTTCCCAATCTCGTTCCGTTTTCGAGATAGGAATGCTAATTCTGAAGTTTTCCAACAGGTGGCGCCGTAGGCTTGTTCATTTAGTGCTACATTTATGGATACTTTACTATACAAAGACATCACTTTGATGATTTTTTTCCCTATGGGCGGGCATTTGCTCACCAGGCATTCGCGAGAGTCGCGCTTCCAAAGGGAATGTTAACGACAGTTTTGAATTAATTCAAGGAAATTTATTCTTTTGGAAAAATTGTTTTCAATTATTTACTTTATTTTTATCGGTGTGTACTTCAAGTTTGTCAGATACGTAATTTTAGCCATTTGGGAAACTTTCAAAAGCTGCTGAATTTGAATAGCTGACAAATTTCATTTTATGGGAGTTATCAAACACATATCTATTTCTAGAATAAATTAACCCATCTTTTAATATTAGCAATATATGATACAGTTTTATCACGTCTTATTAAATATAAACGCTGCTACTCACCTGGCAACCCAGGAGTGGAAGGGGGTGGGGGGGGGAGGAATCGCCAAAGGGAATAGATACCACAATAAACTGGGCTGAATAACAGAAAATTCCTAGGTAGTTTCTAAAGAACCTTTAGATTTATAAAAATTCAGATTTCTACCAAATATAACATTTAATAATTCTTTGTAGTGATGGTAACGAACCATATCATAATAGGTATAAAAAGTAAGCTTTTTTCTAAATACACATTCTTTTATTCTAGTGACATTACTCTTTTTTATTTTTCTAACCTACAACGATTTTCTGTCAACTATGTTTCATAAAAAGAAACCATTTATTTAAATAAAAACTCCATAAACTATTCATTAAAATATCTTCGCGTTGCCAAAGCCAACCAAATGGCAGGAAATTACACCAGAAAAATGCCGCTCTACATGAGCTGACGTTTTGCACAAAAGCACAAACATTCGCCTGACATTTTTATCTCAAACAATAACAAAGGAACCCGTTGACAAGTCTATTTTCAAATGACTGAAATGCATCAACAACTCAATAGAATATTTTATCGAAAATTATATGCCGCCCGTTTACTTTCACAAGCATATCGAAAATATGACTATTAATAATTAACTTTAAATGAGCGGAGAACTCTTTTAAAAGGGAGACATGCAAATGTCTATAACAGTTCTCCTTAGCCGTTCATTAAAGTGATATTCCCATGAACGTGAGGAACTAATTACTGATATTTAGCGTGAATTGAAACGTAAGAGGTATTGATAAAAATGACGAAATAGGATGCTTCTTTTCTAGTAACAATTGCAATTAACAGTAAAGTGTTTATAAAAAATGAGCTATATATCTATGCTTAGAAATCCTTCCAAGAAATATTTATGTACGTCTGAAATGAACTTAATGACGGACGGTGTCAAATAGTAATTTAAAAGTACTTTAATACTATATAAATTGTAATATTTAGCTTGAACTGAAAAACCATGATAGAAAAAGATTTTATGTTCCGTTATATATAAGAGTTGTAATTTGCACTAAAAGAGAAATGCTAAGCAAAACATATTCCAGTAACATTTAATGCTAAATAATTTTTTCTATCCGAATATATTTATTTGTCTGGACACATGTATAATACATCGAAGAAAATGAATAAAATTTAATATAATTTCGTTGTACGGAAAGTTTTAAACTGTTTGATCAGAAAGGCACTTTTTAAACTGATCACTTTAGTACTATACTTCTAATTAGAAAAAAAATTCTAATGATAACCCACCGTTACTTTTAAGAGGCATTGAAAGAGAAAATCAGACAAACAAAAAAAAAAAAAAAAAAAAAAAAAAAAGTAAAGAAAACGAAAGTAGTTTCCGTCACCATCTCAAAATTTCATGAATTTTTTTTTTCTTGTGTTGCCTTACCCAAGGAAAGAACATATATGAAATATTTTTGATTTATCGCATTTAGTTTCGGAATTATGGGGGTCAAAGTCCGCTTAGGTATGACGTAGAAATAATTTAGGGCCATTTTTGCCACTTTCTTTTAGTGTCTCGACTGTGACTGGTTCTGAGGTACTTCAGAGAATTTTTTTCTTTTTATCTGATGGTATACCTTGAATATTAACACCTGAAATTGAAAATTCATTCGAAAATAGTCAGAGCCCTCAAATATCCCGAATTTCATAAAAAAATACAGTTTTTAAGAATGCTTTAAATCTTCGCTCTGACGTAATACAGGAAAGATTTTTGCATAGTGAAGTTATACAGATTCATATAAAGTGAATCCAATGTTAAAAATTTTTGAAGGCCTCCTACGCCCCTCGGTACGGGGCTCCAAACTTGTTCCTTAACGCTAATTTACGCAATTTTGAAGCATTGGTATAGCTAGCGCCTACTTTCCACATGAGAACTATTGGCATGGAGCTCTACTACCAACATAGTAGTATCAGTATTATGAAAAAAACTTTTTGAAGGTACAACTGTTTCCAAGAAAAATCCCTGCCTCCCTATTTGGGACATTCCATTGACAGCCATTTGGGCGTTACTTTTAGAAGCGTAATCAATTGTAGCAATATTGAAAATTAACTTATCCCGCATATATCACAAATATATCCTCCATATGAAACAAATAGTCCTTTTACAGGGACAGTCATAAGAATTGCATTACGCTTTTGGGGATCTCTATAACTACTGAACCGATTCGAAAACTTTTTTCACTGATAGAAAGCTACACTATTCCCGAGTATTATAGGCTACCTTTCATGCATGTAGCATAAATAGCTCTTTTACAGGGACATTCGAAAGAATTCTCATTAATTACGCTATATGGAAATTGTAACTACTGAACTGATGTTAAAGATTTTTAATTTGAAAGCTATACTATTCTTGAGTAACACAGGCTAAAATTAATGCATGTAGCATAATTTACTGGAACACTCAAAATAATTCGTAAATATCATCACAACTGTCTCCATTCGTCAAATGAGGGGAAAAAATACTATCTAAATTTATTAACTCTACATACATTCTGTCTTATACTTCATTTAAAATAAATAAAAAGAAAATAATATATAAATGCAGTCATTTTTGTCTATAGCGCGAGTGTCAAACTATTTCCGTTTCGTTATTCATGCATGTTTCCTTTCTCTCTGAACCTAGTTCTAAAACCGACGATGACAAGTCGCTGATAGGAGCTGGTATTTAATAAATATGAAAATGTTTTGTCCCGACTTAAAAAAAATCATTTTAACAGTCGCAGATGCAAAAAGATTTACAAAATTAAAATCACATCCACACAAATAAGTCAAACGTAGTGGAAAAAAATATTTTATGCATGTTCTACAAATAAAACACTTGTACTATACAGCATTTTACGTTGTTCCTTTTTTTAAAATATAATTTCCTCTGGTGAAAAAAGTACGAAGTTGCTGATATTGAGCTGAACTTTTATTATGCAGTGGAATATGAAAAGTTATTTGACATCGGAAGGATTAACGCTTTATCAGAACAAGATGAGAGCTACGATGAAATGTTTGCATGCAGTATCTGGCTCAGATCCTTTTATTTGGATTCGGCAAGAAGACACAGAAACAGTTACTGCAAGCAGGCTATTTTTTGGCACAGTTGAATTTACTTCAGTTACTCCATTTATCATTACTATTGTAAAAAGTATCAAAACAGCTCACAATCAACTATACAATAGACTCTATAATAAAAGTATTTAAATTATCCGAGAAATTTTTTTCTTTTTTACATGCTACTTTTTATTTGAAATGGTGTTTGCCGATTTTGTTGTAAAATGGTATACAAGTCAAAAATAAATGATGTAGATTTGTGACAACATCTTTTATTCACAATATTATTTACTTTTTTTGCTTATTTTAAATGAAGTATAAGGCATGGTATATGTAGAGTTAATAAATTTAGATAGTATTTTTTTCCCCACTCATTTGGCGAATGGAGACAGTTATGACATTATTTACGAACTATTTTGAGTGTTCCTGTAAATTATGCTACATGCATGAATTTTAGCTTATGTTACTCAGGATTAGTGTAGCTTTCAGTGGAAAAATTTTTAGAATCAGTTCAGTAGTTAAAGAGATGTCCATACAGTGTAATGTATTAGAAGTTTTTTGAATGTCCTTGTAAAAGGACTATTTATGCTGCATGCATGAAAGGTAGCCTATAATACTCAGGAATAGTGTAGCTTTCTATCAGTGAAAAAAGCTTTCGAATCGGTTCAGTTGTTACAGAGATACCCCAAACAGCGTAATGTAATTCTTATGAGTGCCCTGTAATAGAACTATTTGTGAAATATGCGGAATAAGTTAATTTTCAATATTGCTACAGTCGATTAAACCTCTAAAAATAATGCCAAAATGCCCAATGCGTGCCAGAGGAGTGTCCCAAATAGGGAAGTACTTTGGGATTTTTCTTAAAACAGTTGTACCTTCAAAAATGTTTTTCCATAATATGAAACCACTATGTTAATACTACATCTCCATGTCAATACTTCTCATGTGGGAAATCGGCGCCAGCTGTACCAGTGCTACGAAATTGCGCAAATTAGCGCTAAGTACCATGCTTGGGGCCCCGAACCGTGGGACCCTGGGGACCTTCAAAATTTTTTAACTTGGATTCCCTTTTTATGAAGACGTGTAATGCACGTGCAACTTTTTTTTTTCTGTATCACGTCAGAGCCAAGATTTAAAGCATTCTTAAAATCTGTATTTTTATGAAATTGGGGATATTTTGGGGGCTGGGGATTATTGAGGGGATCTGACTATTTTCGAATGAATTTTCAATTTGAGATGTTAATATTCAAGGTATATTATCAGATAAAAAGAAGCAATTCTCCGAAGCACCTCAGAGCCAGTCTCAGTCGAGACAGTAAAGTGGCAAAAATGGCCCTAAATTATTTCTATGTCCCTCCTCTGGAGTATTTTGACCCCCATAACTCCAAAACTAAAAGAGGTAAATGAAAAATATTTCAGATTTGTTCTTTCCTTGGGTAAGGCAATACAAGAAAAAAAAAAAAAAACTCATGAAATTCTCAGATGGTGACGGAAACTACTTTCGTTTTTTTTGCCTGATTTTCTCTTTCAATCCCTCTTAAGAGTAACGGTGGGTTGTCATTAGAATTTTTTTTCTAATTGGAAGTATAGTAATAAAGTGAACAATTTAAAGAGTGAGTTTCTGATCAAACAGTTTAAAACTCGAGCAACGACGAGCAAAACAACGAAATTATATTAAATTTTCATTCGTGTATTTCTAGAAACTGGGAATTTTAGATTTCGAGAATTTTTTTTTTTTCTTAATTACGCTTAAATTTCTGAAGAGAGTGAAAGGAAATTTGTTAATATGTCAGGCAGATATTTGGTTTATAAGCAATAGGAATCGATTTTATTTAAATTCATAGATTTTCGTGAACATTTTTTATCAGATACCACGTTAAGATATCTTTAGTTGGTGGAATAAAACTTAGTTACAGCAGAAAGGTTTTTCTCTACTTGAATAATAGTTTTTAAAGCTTTTGAAACTTAAAAAAAGTTATTTTGCAAAAACAACTATTTCTTATATTATTTATTTACTTGCTGCGTGCCCGTTCTTCGCACGGTAGGAAACGAAAAATTTCCTCACATGTGTAATACGAATTGATTCCAGTGATGTGGAATCTAGAAAAAGCAAAATTATTTCACTCTTGACTTAAAATTTGCGTCATATATGTAATAACCTGAGATCATTGCAATATAATGACACCCCCCCCCAAAAAAAAAAAAACTGTATCAGCGTCATTCGGTATCAAAAAAGTGAGAATGGACCGTTTGCAGTGAGCTTCTCACTTTCAAAATGTCTTATTTCCTCAGACATGCTGTCTTTTAGGTTCACGTTTTAGCGTTAAATACCTCAGACACTACATGAAATGATTTTTTTTTTTAAATACGTCACCCTCTCTTGCAACCCTTTACAAAAAGAAAAGAGATAAGAGATAAGACTGCGCTATTTATAAAGGCTTTAAAATTGTTTTTCTCAGTTTAATTTTTCTTCTCGCAAATAAATCCAGTATTTATAAAAGGAAATCGAGCCAAGCAAAGAAATCGTCTGCTCCCGGGACCCGTTTTTATTTATTTTTTTCAACTGGCAATTTTAATCATTGTTACTGTATCCATGACAACCAAACCGCAAGATATCAAATCGAAACTCATAAGCAGGTGCTACTGAAATGAAAATCCTTCTTTACTTAAAAATTCGTAAAAATTCTCCTAATTTATATTTTTCTTCCGTTCTTCTTTTAAAAGTGGGCGAATTGTGTGCTCCGTCTTTTGCCCAAATATAAAAAAGGTATCACAGATAGAATTCAAGATGCAGCAGTTTTAAAAATATTTTACGAAAGTCAGCGTCAAATTTAATTTTATTTGAAAAATTCCCAAAAATCTGCAAATTATGTTACACAGTCCGAACTAACAGTTTTTAAAAGAAAATTTTCTCCTCTATACGATGATGTAAATATCGTTTTCTTGCGAGTGCAATGACCGGCGTTATTATGTATTACGCAAGAAAAATCGCTAAAAATCTGACAAAACATAAAATAAAACATTTTCTAATTGGAATTTCGAAAAAATCGCTTCGAGGTGTGTCGAGACCCGTCTTGGAGAATTTCCGTACAAAATTTGGTAGGTCTACGATCACCCGTTTCGGAGCTACGCGAGACACAGACAGACAGACAGACAAACAAACGGACAGTTTACACTCTGTATTATTTATATAGATTTTTGTTCATCTATGTAGATTAAAGTGAAATCCAGATTTTTCCAATAATAAATAGCAGTTAATTTAAATGTTTCTGGAAGCAGGCAATATAAATAATTTGAAAAACGTTGAGAAAAATATGCTACTTCAGTTAGTTTAAAGGGCTTGTAAGGAAGACGTGCAGCTGCGGAAAAAAAAGTCCCACTTGTACTTTTTTCGGCCGTTGATCGTCGTACAGAAAAGTTACAGATACCCATCGTTTTCGATTGACGTACACTTTAATTTGCTATGCATAAAAATTACATAAGGGGCTATCTACATATTAAAATTCGCACTAACTTTTTTTTCCCCAATAGCAACCCCTAGATTTCACTTCATATTTCAAAAATTTAGCTCATTTTAACCCCGGATACCCATTTTCAATAAATTTGAACCAAAAATGGTTCAGTTATGAGCACCCAAAATCACCCTCCCCATATGTTAAAATATTTTTTCATACTTTAAATCATATCTCAAATAATATTCATATTAAGAAGCTGATTTTTATTCGCACTATTAGAACTAAAAGACCCAAACATAATTCACTATTATTATGATTTTTAAATAAAATATTAATATGAATTATGAATTATTAAATTAATATTCAAAAAAATTATGAATAGCGACCTAGCCAAATTTCGATGGAAATAGATGCAGAAAGTAATATTACATGGCTGTGCAAAATTTCAAATTTTTACGTTCAGTAGTTTAATTTATATTAAATAATATGTGTTATTTTCATGAGTTAAGGGACCATATATAAATTTATTAAGTGACAATTTTTTGAAAACTGTTTAAAATAAGCTTAAATTAGATTTCTTTTGCTCAAAACACAGTAAAAGATAGCAGTATTAAAAAAAATCAAATTTTGAAGCAAATAAATCAGAGGTGTTTAGAGTTTGATGGTGATTCTATAAAGCTTCTATTGTTGCGTCTGCTTGTTGCTTTCCCAAATAAAATATTTTCCAGGTATAGAATTAGATGCAGTAGATGTATATGTCTTCTAATACAACATCCTATTTCTGAAAGACTAACATCCTCAACATTCCAGGCATGAATTTGACCTTTTTTAATATTGGAAACATTAGGTCTTTGGACTTCCCCATATTTCGCAAACATTCAAAAAACATTCAAAATCACGTTTTTCTGTCTAAATTTTCATCTGACAATAAATTAAAGTACCACCAAAAGTCTTATAATAATATTGCTTAATTTAAAGATATAAAGAATATTGCTATAATAATATAAAGGATATTGCTCATTGTAGACAATAATATTAAATGAAGAAAGCGAAATAACAAACACAGTGATAATACTGGCTCAGCAAAAAAATAACTGCCTTTTTTACATGAAATTCAAACAAATAAATTTTCAATCATGAAATCGTTCTTCTAGTGCGACCGTAGCTGGGTAACATTCATACTTGCAGTCAGAAGAGCAGAGAACAGCCTCTCACCCCTGCCAACATTTCACCTGTCTAAGAGAAACATGAAGGGAAATACTTAATAACAATTTCAAAATTAGAAAGATTTTCACAATCGTGAGCAGTCGTCCTGCATTTTTCCTTTAAGTCTTGAGTACGAGCCAAGGAAGTTATGAATTCACGGGTCATTTGGACCTCGGACTAAACATTCTACTTTCTACACTTGATATTCTCAGTACAAAAAAAACTTTAAGAGAGATGATAACAATATTTTCCTTGAAAATAACATTTATGTCTTTTAACTCTCTCGAACGAAATGAATGAAAAGCGAAAAGTTCGGAACCTACAAATAGCGCTTTTCAATTTGTAGAAAGTCCCTTAAAAACGCACAAAAAATAACTCGCAATATCTCCGGAAATTATCGTAGAAAATTGGTGAAAATTTATATTTAGGGTAATTTGAAGGTTTTCTTTCGTTTAATAAAGTCAAAATACAGTGTTGCCATTGAGAAAAACGAAGTTGATGCATAATTTAATATGAAGACGGCCCCTTATGCAAATTAAATTAATAGTAAATTAAAGTATGCGTTATTTGAAAACGAATGGTGTATATAACTTTGCTGTACGTCGAACGATGCTAAAATAAAGAGCAAGTGGGACTTTTTTTTTCTGCAGCTGTACTTCTTCCATCTCAAGGGACATATGGGCCTCACCATGGAACAGCGGTTATATCACTGAATATGGTAGACGGCCGAAGTGTGAAGGTCCCGGGTTCGGGTCCCATCGCGCGGTCGTTGATCTAACGGTCTGGAGTTTTGGTAGGTTTTCTCCAGATGTAACGTGAATACGCGTTAGAACCCCTTAGAAAGTCCTCCTACCAAGGCATCCCTCATCTTAGGCAGATACCACTCGAGCAGGTTTGCCTTAATCACACACTCACACACCTCAAGGGACATATAAGAAAGGTTTTTAGGACTAATAATAGAATTGTGCAATGTTGCTGTCTAAAACAGCTTGCTAACGTCATCTTGATTGCTTGTATAAGATGGAAATGTTAGCCAAATAATTTGATAAGCTAAAACGCAAAAGATTAAACATGCCGAAAGCATTGCTACTGAAACTCTTTAAAATGATAGTATTTTTGCATTTATTGCTGCTTAACGCATAGTTAAGGTCAGTGGCGCACCCAGGATTTTAGTTTAGGGGGGGGCTGGACAACAAATTCTGCTGACCTCGGTTATAGTGACCTCGATTATATTTATAACTCTCTTATAACGTCAAAATATTATGTGCCACTTGACTTGCCCATAGAACAACATGCCCACAGGCAATGTCACTTGTTATACTCAAATAATTGTCTGATCTTTTCAGCATCCTTGAAACCGAGTTTAACTGTACTTCGTACACTAACTGTACGTAATTATTTAAAAACTGACTTTTTTTTCTTTTCTTTTTTGTAAAAAACACTTCAGAAATAATTTGAAGACAATTTTTAAAAAGAAAAATTTAATTAATTGGGGGCAATTTTCAATTTTTAATGCTTTTCACTTCTAGCTTTCCACCTTTAGGGGGGACTTGAGCCCCCATAGCCCCCCTCCGTGGGTATGCCTATGGTTAAGGTAATCTCTCCAATCTTTGCTAAGACGCAGGGGGAACGACCTATTTTTTGCTCATTTTTGCCTCCCGGTGTGGGTCTGAAATAGGCCGACGATAACAGGATCATTTCAACTTTGTTGCACAGTGTTAAAAGTATTTGTTTATTTCAAACAAAAAGCTATTTTGGTTCAACATTGCTAATATTGTATTGCTGATTAACACACTTTTCAACAAGGAAAACTTTATTGCTTAATCCAGCGAAAGAAAAAGTATCACTAGTATTTCTGATAGATAGTTAGATCACTGTGCTCGTAGATAATATTCTCCAGGTTCTAATTCATTACCACAATTCGGTTGCCCCGCAGTGGTCTGGGCGCTAAACTACGTTCCCATAAGAACACGACAAGTGAAGCAGAATCCGGCTTGGCCAGTGCTTGGGAGGGTCAACTCCCTCTCGGCTCGACTGCTGTATGACCGTGTACGCTAATGGATGCTGATGCACGTAAAATTCTTCGTGGCTCTAATGTCCTCCAGGTTTAATGCTACCTCTGGGTGTCCCGATTTCAGGTGGTCTGTCGCTCTTCTGGAATCGGTTCAAAGTTAGGGGACCCCGGTCTTAAGTCGGACTTCCTTCAACTGGGGCCCAAAAGTAATGGAAGGCGCCACCCTCTGCCCACCGCCTCCCTATCTGGAGGGATCTGGCACTGCATGCGGTTGTCAAAGGGCATAAGCAACGACAACAATTTGGGTAGTGCACAATTTGGTGTGGAGGTGTATGTATGTTTATCTCACTATCTTGAAAAACGAGCAATAAGTTTGTTGACCAAGGATTGGGGTGATATTAGTGTAATACACAGAGGTAAAACATTGGGTTCGTCAGTTCGCGTGTTCAGCTATTCCAGAATATAGTAAGGAACTCAGTAGGTTGGGTTCAGAGTAAATAAATATGCACGCAGCAAGGATCTGCTTCAGCAGTAGAACTTGATACTCAGTACAATCAGGGCAGTTTTCACATTAATGGAGAAACTGGGCTGTTAATCCGAAGTCTCCGGTTTAGAATTTAGCTGTCGAAGCTTCTGCGACTTGGAGTACAGGCTTGCGATAGATGAGGTGTTGTTATAACTATCTTGTAAAACGGTCGGCAGAGTTCTTGATCGGCGATAGAGTTGTTTGTGCATGATATACGGAGTAGCAATTATTTCTATTTTCATACATTAAGTTCATTATAGATCGAAACATTTTTGTTGTAATTTGCCTGGTTGAGCAAGGCTGGACGCCACGAAATAAGGCTTGGCCCGTAGGTGTTCTAAGACCCATATTAAATATATGTTAGTTCTCTCATTTGCCCCAGTAAAACAGCTAATGAACTCAATTAATACTTATTATTTTGTTTTGCTTGAAGCATATGAACGTCTTTAATTTACTTTAAACATAACTTACGATAAACTAGTTAATACACGGACAAAGAAACAGAAGAATGGACTGACAAACCAAAATCAAAACACTTTTCAGCTACTTTGGAACGTGGTAAAATGGACTGGTACCTTGTCAACAAAGAGTTTCATTAGTAAGAAAAAATATTAACAGATAAAGCAACAGATGAAATGTACCTTTATTTGGGGGGAAAAGTTATCGGTGAATCGGATGTATTAAATGATTAGTTAGTACTACATTTGGAAAAGAGGTGAATTGAAAATAGCACTCTAATTTTTAAACCGGATTGAACAAAACATTGCAAACCGGATAGAACAAAATTTTAGAAATGAATTCTAATGAGAAAATCAAATCCGGAAGAATTTCAAATTTTTATCTTTCCACAAATTTGGTAGAATCTTTGATCAAATAAAAAATAACCATAAAAAAAACTGAATTAAAATAAATATTTCACAGTTGCATCTACAAAACTGGCTTATATGTAAAATATTGAGACGTACTTATGACAATTTCCGCTTCTCTAGGAGCCATGAAATAAATTTTATAAATACAGGTTTAAATGCATTTTCATTTATACCATTTAATATTTGAGTAATGTATGAAGGTAGAAGATAACACTAAACTTTCTGTAATGTTTAAACTATTGATAAAACTACAAATTGGTAACTGAACATTGTTCATCAAAATTTAATTAGCAAAGTAACAGACAATTTTAAATCAGTGATAGGAAAGGAACTTCAAAAATGACTGTGTAATCTTTTGAATAATTTCAAATTTACGATGAAAAAGGGTACACAGTGAATTGCGTCTTAAATATTTTTACGTTTATTAAAAATTACACTCCTTCAAAAATGAGTAGATGGTAAATTGAAAGATTTTTGTACATAACTTTTTAATTTTTTTCCCCATTCAAAATAATGTTTATTTATTGATAGCATAGATTTCGGTCATAACCTTTTATAAATGATAGGCATTATCAGCTTAAACTATCGAAAACACTCAGATATTTGTTTGCACAGTAAGCCAACTGCTGCCTCTGCGTTCTTTAATGGGCCCCATCCCGAGAAATTTGGTGCAATAATTGGCACCATTCGGGGAAATTAGCATTTAGTGTGAGAATGCACTTTCACATTCGCATTTTGGTTTAAACTCATGAATTGTACATTTAATAATATTTCATGGGAATTCTTTTTGGTTTTTTCAAATTAAGTCAGGTTTTCGTCGTTAATAATTTTTTTCTTTTATTTGTTTTTTCTTTTGTTTTTGAAAGCGAGACTTAAAAGTAATCCAATTACCGCTATTAAAGGAATTAAATTATAATAAATATTACATAATTGAAAATAATAAGATTGTACATAAGAGTAATGTAACTGGCTATTTAACTTTTTACGAACCCCGTCAAGTTTCATATGACCTTCTAAAAAAGTTACAATATAGGAAGAATTACTTTGTTTAGATTAAATATATTCAACAATTCCTTAAACTGCAATTTTAAAAAATATAAAAAATATTTTTTTATATTTTTTAAAATATTTTTTTATTTATTTGCTAATGTATCTGATATGTGTGAAAATTTTGAATGTGACTGAATATTGTGCTTAACATGGTATTCAAATGTACAGTTCCACCCGAATGAATCAATAAATAGTCCAAATTTTAACGATATTTTAAACTTTAATTCCAACAAATTAAAATTTAACTATATTAAAAGATATCTTCATACTTACAAGTCCGAACGGAACCAAAATACATTTTCTTCCAATCTCCGCTAGAGAGGAAAGAATGTGTCTTGTTGGTTTATGAGGGTTTTATAAACTTTAAATTCGACTTTTTAAAGATATATTGTGAAAATATTATGATTGGTAATAAGCCTGTACAACTTAGGCAATTGCTTATAAAAGTTTCGTTAAAAATATATGTTACCAACACATGGAAATTTCGACAGCTATCTTTACATAATCTATATAAATAAAACAGACTGTAAAATGTTAGTTTGTCTGTCTCGCATAGCTCCTAGACGGGTGATCCTAGACCTACCAAATTTTGTATGGAAATTCTCCAGGGCGGGTTCCGACATACCTCGAAGCGTATTTTTTTCTCGAAATTCGAATTATTTTAGGAGATATCGATAAAAAAACGTATGGCAAAGGGCTAATTTTTGCTCTCCGATATTTCGCAATTGCAACTTCGCAGTGCAAAAAGTGAGGATTAAGCATGTCTAGGTTGCCATGTTTGGCAAGTTTATTAAATGATTCAGACTCTTGAAGTAAAAATAAAAGAATAACAATTCAGCTCTTCAGAATTAATATAGGACGAAAATAGTTTGTTCCTTTGTGTGGGTTTTTATCATTTAGCCATCTTATTTTTGTAACCAGAGGCGGCCTGACATTGTAAGCATTGCATCTGGGCGCGGGATTCAAAGGGGCGTCATTTCGAACTCAAAAACTAAGTAGAGAATAAAAGGGGGTGCTCTTTTTACATTAGCAGGGAGCGACACTTACCGTAAGGCCGCTCCTGTTTGTAACCATTAATTTTAAATTCCATTCAGAATCTGAGAGATTTCAGTGCCAAGAAAGCCAGTGAGGAACAGGATTCTCTCCGAACAAGATTTATTAAGATAGCGAACCAACGGATGGCCGGAGGTGTCTAGTTCCTTACTAAAGCAGTTAATTCTGTGACGCAACTACAATTGCTTGTGAAAAATCTAATATTTTACTTTTCCTGTTAACAAAAACAATCCTTTTAGAACTTTATAATGAATACCCCCTTCCGCCCCATTTCTTTTTGTATATATATTTTGTATATGTGCCATAGTACATACGCATCATCAGGGCCGGATTTGACCGCTGAAACGGCCCGGGCGATTCGACCGGCCAGGCCCCCTTAACATGAGTTCCGCATGTATAGAATATTAGTTTAGCTGGAGAGGGGGGGGTGCACAAATATAGCTGAACTCTGATATAATGATAGTTCTCTTATAACATTAAGATAGTCTGTACGTTCAATCACACGCCTAAAGTGCAGAAGCTCGCTTACAACGCCACTCGCTTATAGAGTTCAAAATGATCTGTTCCCTTCAATGACTTTAAAATCGAGTTCAGTTGCATGTGGCATTATCAGAGAAAATTTATTTAACACTCAATATTTTTTATTAAAGCGAAGTCAAATTAAAAATATTTTATTTCAACAATTCAAAGAATTATTAAGAGAGTGTCTAAGACTAAAGAAAATTTTGATTTTTACCTTCGGAAGGGGGAGTCTTCAGACCCTGTAGCCTTCTCCATGAATGCGCCTATGCCTAGCATACCTTGATAAGTATGAGAATGGAACAAAATAATCCCGAGTTTCCAATACAACATTTTTTTATTATTTAGTTGACCATCGAACAATGAAACCATACTAAAAACTAAACAAACAATACATACTATAGCATTTTAAATTCGTTCTATTAAATTTTAATTACGATAATAAAAGAATGAAACATAATATACATTTCTACAAAAATACATGGCAAATGAGCCAAGGTGGACAGAGTTAAACTTTGGGAATCAGCGGATCATAATATTCTGGTTAGATGAATGTGGCTTTTTCTCTTGAAACCATGGTTGGGCAATTTGCTGGCGATATTTTGGATAAGACTGTGCCAGAAACTGATAAAAACCAGAAAAAAATGGAAAATAAAACTGCAAAAATTAAATTACACAAATCTAGCAAGTGGTAGCTTTCTTAATTATCAGATATTATAAAGGTGTATGTATCCGTACATTACTTGGTGAATTATTACGTTTGTTTATCTGCATTTAACTAAAATATTTTACCTAATCAAACACAACTAAATTATCTAAGCATACTTCAAATGCTCAATTTGTATTTTTATCAGTAGATACTTAGAAATAGTTCCATTCAGAAACTACATTTTGATTACTTGATCTTGAGAGTTATAGTAATTATTTTTATAATCTATCAAATAATTTTAATTAATAAACTGATACATATATTAATTTCATTTAATGAGAAAAATACTTAAATACTTTAATTACCAGCTTTCTCTGTTGGGAAAGTTTTTGAGTTAAGTTAAATATTCATTAGAAAATTATGAAGGTAAAATTAAAGTAAAACTTATTTGTATACTATTTAACCTACTTCCATTCAAAGTCATCAACTCCAAATTAAAAATAAACCATAACAAAATAGCATTTAAAAATAGCTAATGAACTCTATGAAAAAATGGATCCAAACATTACGAATCGTACTCAGGATTTTAATTTTCACAGATAAGTAAAAGACCTAACAGCATCAATTCGCTAAGACACTATACAAAATCATTCAGCTACCATGGCAGATGCGTGCCAGGTAATGATGAGAGTTTCTATCTAAAAATTTAAAACCTCATTATTCTCAAAAGTAGAAATTTGAACAAGTTCTGCCATGTAATCTTGTAGCATATTTACTACAATCGAAGTACACAGAGGGTGAATATTTAAATTATAAGAATAAAGGAAAGCCTGGTTAAGATAAATTAATTCTGACTTTATAACATGGGGTATTAACTCTGAATTAAAATTGTACCCGTTTCCCTATTCTATTTCACAGAAAAATTAGTCAGAACTGTCGAGGCTAATAAGTGATGAATATCTATCAAAAGCTTGTGAAATTTCTAAGGATTTGTGGTCATTACTTACACATCTCGAGATTTGTCTTGCAAGCAGTGATGCTATAGAATTTTTTTTTTTTTTTTTTTACCTTCTCTTTTGTACAATTGTACAATCAAAAATTCGAAATAGACTTTCAACAAATACTCTTTCAAAACAGGTTTATAGCTATGCAAGGCAGTAAAAATTAGTTATGCAAAAATTACAGAACTGGGTGGAATTTGAAACTTAAAAAAAAAAAAAAAAAAAAAAAAAAAAAATTAGTATTTTTGTTTACTTCAAATTTGATGTGCTTATTTTAACTTTAACAGTTCTTAGTGTGTGTGTATATATATGTGTGTGTGTAATTATGCATTTATAATCTGTTTTTTAACTAAATTAGGTAAGATTTACTTGCCAGGAGAGGACAGCTTGCGTCACTAACTCTGTCGCTTAGAGCTACATATACTCATCATCCTTCCCGGAATTTCCCGCAACAATTTGGAACCTCATCAGAAGGTGGGGGACTTCTGAATATTGGCACCCCTCGGAAACTGCTAGCGACCGCCGAGAGGATTTTCGGAACCACGGATTTAACGTGCACGTACACCGCAGTCTTTAGTGGTACGCCGGTATCGAACCCACAACCTTCCGGTTACGAGTCCAACGCCTTAACCACTGGGCTACCACGGCCCAATTAGGTAAGATTGTGATTTAAAATATATATTATTTAATAGTTAAAGAAAATAAGTTAAGAATTTATTAGAAGAAAGATTGCCCAGTTAGTCCTCGCGCCTACTCAGTAAATGGAGGCTGTTGGCGTTTTAGTTTAGAAACTTGTCTTACCTGCTCAGACCATAGGCGTAGAGTTATACGGGTCTATGGATAGGGCTCGAGTCCCTCCGATAATTTACTCAATTTTAGGCAAATTGAAATCACTGAGTTGGTGCCGGTTCTAGCATACGGCTAGAATCATGGGTTCTAGCATACAAGCAAGGGCGGATCCAGGAACTTTTTTCGGAGGGGGCGCAAAATCGTGAATACTCATTTTATCTAGTATAAAGCCCACTTAATGCTGGTGGAAGCCCCATTTATCTACTGCAAATATATTTTTCTCGGAGGGGGCGCTCGCCCCCTGCGCCCACCCCCGGGATCCGCCTTTGCATACAAGACAGTAAATGAAAAATTCGTGTTTTGTACTTATTCGGCGCCTTTTCCCCCGAGAATGTGTGTGGGGGGGAAAGAAGTGTGGGAATCAGCTAATTTGAAACTAACGTTTTGAAGCATTTTTTAACACACACACACACACACACATTTGCAGCAAACTCTTTCTTTTTTTTTTTTTCTTTTCTATAACGGCCATAAGTAGCCTAGATTTATTTGTTTGTGAGATTACTGCCGATTATCCGCACTAGGGATATAGGCCGAGGAGAGTACCCTCCGTGAGGGTCTTTCTAGGGGGCCTAACCCGTAGTTACACTAAGTTTCGGAGGAAACCACGGAAAACTCCAAACGGTTAGGTCGGTGGACGTGACTTGGGTTTGAGTCAGGCACCTTCCGTCTCCCAGTTGAGAGCGCTATGCAGTCAGCCACTGGTGGGGCTAAGTAGTTTGGAAATGGTAATTAAAAACTCCTCTATACGCAAAGAAAGCTTTGAACGTTCTTTTGTTCCGTTTTACTAGTGTAACGAAAGCTACATTATTTTTCAAGTAAGTTAAAATATAGTATATAGCCCCTCAAACAGATTCACGGGAGAAAAAAAAATTGCGAATTTAGAGTTACCGTGGATTTGGTTTTCTCACCGGATTGCGGGCGTGCTATTGTTTTTTTAAACACAATTGCTTATTCTGACAATTGTTTCTGGGACAATTTTGAGACATTATGCGTCTGGTATGACCTAAGTCTATATAAAGGTGTATAGGTAGTAATTTTTAAAATGTTTAGATACACACGTCAGTCTTTTTCAGCTCTCAGTTGAAGGGAAGTGGGGATCGTCGCGTCCGCCCCAACGTTTATCGGCACCAAGCTTCTGTTCCGCGCCGGTGCTAATTTTTTCGCTTTCGTATTGTACCCCGTTTGTCTCAGTTAGTCCTCGTATCATCAAATCATCATGTGTATTTTTAAAATGTTGTATAAAGCTCATTGCAACTTCAATCATTATAAAGATAGTTTAGATAACGGGGCCACATTATTCAGCATTCAGTATAGATAGTCCCCCACCTTACAAATGTTGCGCCGCGACTTTGCTGGAAGCTGTCGTGTCTATGCATTCTAGAGCACCGGCCCGTGCGGTACCACCGGTCCATCGCCCGACCGCCCGATGAGCCAGTCCGGCGCTGCGCATCGCATAGAAACTGGTTACTGACGTACAAATAAAAGAAACCAAATGTAAAAATAAATAAATAAATAATACAAATACAAATTACAGCTAAATTTTTGTATGCTTTGTCTACAGTACAAAAAACAAAGCCATTTTTTTTTTATCAATTGTTTCAAGAAATATTATTTGTATGTATTATTATTTCTATTATTTGTAAAATTTTTATTTCAATTCCCTTGTAAAAGAAATAAATAATAGTGATTTGTATAAAATAAAAATTTTATGATTTTTCTAAAAAATTGAAATTTAACATAGACAGATTTAATAGACTTGTGAACCTTTTTTCCACTCACAAATTACATAAAAATCGTATTAAATTCATATTTAATTGCAATACCAGAAACACTGTCAGCAGATTTTGAACCTATTTCCAAATATTAATTCCTAGTAAAGCATGAAAATTAAAGCAAATTTCAATTATTAATATGTATTTAATATAATGTTCTATCACTGACCTAAGTATAAGTAGTTTAACATCATACCTAATCGAAAAGTTTCACTGTGGATTGTTGCAAATTATGAACTTTTAACAATATCGTACATATTTATTTTGTAACAGCATAAAACACGCTGTTTCTTTTATTTTTCCTTTTTTTAAAATCAGATAAATTGAAACACTGAGAGACTTGTAATAATATTTCACGTGAAGTTAAACCAAAAATCTTCAAAATGAAATATTTCCGCATTCTTCGTACTTATTAAAATGAAATATGTTTTCTTGATCCTGTTTATTTTAAAGTGTGCATTTTTTATGAAGAAGATGGAATTGTTTCATTTCTGCTATCCTGATTTCTTTCAATGCATCACTTTGTGTACTTGCATAGCTGAATAAATAATAATGAATCACTGCAATTACATATGAATTATATCAGAGAAACTTCAGAATTTCTTCACTATTTTTATAATTTTATAGTGGGAGTTTAATTTGGAAACTTCATGTATCTTAAGTAACACGTCTCTTTCTTTTACTGATTTTTAAAAAATGCTGTTATTGGTGTACGGCCTAGTTTTATTGTTTAAGTCACAGATTTAAATTTTTTTCTTCTCTTCATGGAATCAATTTTATTTTTATTTTAAATATGAGTTTTTATTAGCAACAGTTTTCAGTTAAACTTACATAATGCGACAGCTAAGCTGACTTAAAATTCATTTTTCTAATTGATATTGTTCGAAATATTTTCCTAATTATTTATTTTTGGCAGCTGAATACATATTGACGATCAGTGTTTCTCACGACTGAGGTGAAATCATAAAATTCTGAAAAGAAAAGTCATATGTAATTTTTTAAAATTCCGTTCTGTTTATTTATCCTCAGTAGTTTTAAAAATACTTTTTTTTAAATCGACTACAACTTTTGATATGCTTTGAATTTATGTATTGAACATTTTCGTACTCGTGTTTAATGCTATTTATATTCTTTTTCTGTATTTTTATTTCTGAATAAATATCTATAAACTGGATTGCTCATACATTATTGTTAATAAAATGAAAATACAGGATGTCCGAAATTAACCCTATTTTAAAGTTGTCTAGAGATGAAACTATTGTTGAGAAAGTAATGTATGGAATTTTGTGTAATGCTATGAAATTTTGTGTAAGACATAATGGAGGTTCGGAAATTTGAGCAAAAAAAAAAAAAGAAAAAAGTAGTTCAAATTCTCGCAACCAGGGGCGTTTTTTAATGAATAATGCATCTTCCCGGTCCCCAGACCTCTATTCATGCGACTTTTATCTTTGGGGAGTTTGAAACATTTGGTAAGTCGTGATAATCGAAAAACTTTGAATGATCTTGAAGACAGCATTTCACAACACACAGCATGCTTATAACATTTCTTCGAACACACTGCGATCAGCTGTGGAACATGCTCTCTAACGATTCTAGATGGTAGCTGACAATGAAAACCGCCTTGTTGAGCATGTTTTGTTGTAATAATATCTGTAAACTATCAAAAATGTATGCTATAAGTGTAATTCATTAAAAATAAACCCCTGGTGGCGAAAATTTCAACTAATTTATTTTTTTAATCGCTCAAACAAATTCCCATACCTTCATTAAGTCTTGCACACACAAAAAAAAAACTAACTTTCTCAATAATAGTTTCGTCTGTAGACAATTTTAAAATAGGGTCGTTTAATTTCGGACATCCTGTATATATTTATTATCAGCCGTTTTTGTATTTATTTGTTGCAAATGTATTTCTATGAAACTTTTATCTAAATATTCTTTTTTAACAAGCAAAAAAAATCGATATGCTTTGAATTTCTTTGTTAAATCTTTACAGATTCCCTATCGCAGTTTTAATTGGTTATTGTATTTTCGCGGCTGAATATTGCTAAATTATGGGCCAGACTACTTACACTCTTACGATAGAAATTTTAAAGAAACTTGACTTATTTCTTCGTATTAATTCACTCCAAATACATTCTTTCAAATTCATTTATTTCACTCTTTTTTGAGATGCCTTGAATTTATTTGCATAATTTGTTATGTTTTTTTATTGAGGAATTCCCGCTTACATTCCTTTTTATATATTCATGGCTGAATAAATATCCAAGGACCACACTACTCCTATCCAATTTGGCCATTCTCAATCTTATTAAGTGTTCAAAACTTCAAAAATCTCATTCATCGTTGGATTATCTTTTGAATGTTCCAGTCAGTCTGTGACACGGAGAAATGTGATCGTATCTTGACAAGCAGAAGTCCAGTATAAAGAATTGCATCAACAAATTTTATAACAATTAAGTTTTATCCGTCACTTGACACCGTTCCTACGCTAACGAAATCAATCACTTTTTTTGCCGTTACAGTAAAATGCGTTTTCCAATCACACCACCTGCTTCAACGTAATTTTCGAAGAGTGATTGAAGCACACCACCCAGATTAATTAGCATTTTTATTACCTACTAATTTCCATATACATTGTGTGTCATCCTTTATTTATTAAATAGGCGCTTTATGCCTGAAGAATTTTCATTTTTTTATTTTATCTGAGAGCGAAATCTTGATTCCTTGCAATTCATACCTCTGAACAACTACCTACTAATATCTTCACTAAGGTATAACTGGGTTTCTTTCATTAGCGCTTCCTCCCAGTTGCTTTTCTTTACAGTACAACGAAGTTTAAAGGGACTGCATAAAAAACATGGCTCGTAATTTTTCGGTCTATTTTTCTTTCATGATCCAACGATATTTTCCGAATGTTAATAACAAGACAATCCGTTTTCTACATTTCACTTTAGCCTCTCAATAATTTTTTTATTTATTTATTTTGTGTATTCAGAATGGTCAAAAGTAATCAATTTGTTTTATGAATGCAATCCTACATATTCGTTAGTATTTATTGGATGATATTAATATATAAAATTTTAGTGGAACTTTGTACACGCAGCGAATTGTTCATTTATTTATTTACTGTTGCTGATTTATTTTGAAAAAGAAAAAAAAAACTGACAAGCAAAGAACAAGACTGAGCCTTCTTCCAAAATATTTAAAAACAGAAGTATGTTTTGTTCATAATAATAGATAAAAATAAGGATTGGTTAAATTTCAATATTATTGTCAAGAAAACTTATTTAAATTAGTTGATGAAGTACCGTTTTTCGGCAATTTTCTAAAATCAAATCAGGGAAAACTAGTTTTCCTTTTATCTATTCATTAAATGGTTTTTTATTAGAAAGATTTAACAGTTGCAGAAATCTGATTTTTGCTGAAATCCGAAACTTCTTCGACTGAAATACTAGGAACTAAGTCCTTTCTGGCAGCTGTATTCTCCGTACCCGAATCTACTAATCCATGTACTTATTTTCCATCTATATTTACGACTTTTCTAGTTTGCAAATTTTATCCTAAATAGTCTGCCAACGGATAACTTGGCTGATCAAGTCTACCCTAGGCACTCATGTCTAATCTTTTGATTCATTCCCTTCATTCAAAACATTTTTACCTTGACATTTTATTATGAACATCCTTATTTTTAAAACAACCCTCCATAAAATGCTTATGAAATTCATACTTCTGGCAAGCTAACTTTCTGGTTCCTATTACTTTAGTTTCAGTTTAAGATTTTTCTTAGAAAAAAACATTACTGGGCAATTCCATATGAACATGGGCATGACCATAAAAAAAATTAAATAAATTGTCTGAGAAATTATTCCGAATTGTTGCAACTGTGTCGGCAACGGTTTATTTGTGTAAAAATTACTTTTTATCAGAATGGCAACACTTCAAAGTCAGACATCAGAAAGACAGACATTTACGTTGTAGCATGAGTTACCATACACTTAGTATATTTTAATTCAATAACCAATTTTATATACAAAACTAAATGATGTTTCGTGTAAGAAGGGTACATGCAAACTCTCTTAAAGATTATAGCACTTAAGAAGTAGAATTTTAGCAGAAACACAACTCTGAAGTATGGGCAGAAAATTCAATGTCTTTTTTGATAGCATGAGTCACCAAGCAATTTTATTTAATATTTCAAAAAATAAATTAGTTATAAGATTTTTAAGTATTTATAGAAAAAAGGAAACAATTTGTAATCAGCATGAATTTTGTTAAAAGAGAATATATGCATTTTTTATCATTTCGCCAGTTTACAAATTCGATTAAAGAAAATGTAACATGAGTTAATGTGGAATCACCTTATTGTATTTACCTCTTTTTTCTGTTTCTTCGTCCAAAATATGAAACTTTTTTTTAAATCACTATCACGCTATTTCTTTTATTTTTCATATTGTACCCTCCGATGGTTTACTTTAAACGCATTAACTATTTTGATGAGAAGATGTATAATGTTTATGTGTTCTTTTATGCCAAGTCTGACTATGACGTACAGGACTCATTGCAATCTTGCACTCAGTCAAATGGTAAAAAGAATGATATTGTATTTTTTCTTTTTAGAATTGAAATGTGACTTGTATTTAAAAATTCATGTCATGCTTTGTCACATCTCATATTTTCTTTTTTCATGTCAGTATTAATAAACTTTAATCATAAAATGAATCTTCAGTTCTACTTTCCCATTATGCAGCAAGGATTGTCAAAGCTAAAAGTACATATCTGAAAGATTTTCTACCTTATTCAATACTTTTTCTCTACAGTCTATATGTTAAGATGGGATTACTGCGACTGCTGTTGTCACCAACATAGATTATTTATTCATAGCTGATTTGATCAAAGATAAAATCTTTCGGAGGTAACATCATAAAATTCAAAGAAAACAACTCTTAAATTATCTCAGTTTTTTAGATATTATTGACAGTAAGAGAACTGGTGCAAAATATGTAAAACAATAATAAATCTAAAAACAAATAAAATGTCACGGAGTTTCTTGGGACTAATCACTGCTGAGGGTTAAAAATGCTACAATCAATGAAAATGATTACTTTGACCAATGTAATAGAGCACAAAAGTTAGGTACGATTGATTTTGCTATACTATTTTTTAAAAAGAAAACCACGTGCATACTACACGTTTTCTAAAATTGAGTTGTGTACACTGATAAAAGTTAAATTCAAAAGATAAAAATTATTCTTTTTTCATATACATGTGACTATCAATCGCACATCATTATGTGCAACAGTGAATTATTCTCTGCATAGTTTTTACTTATTTGAAGAGTCCCTTAAATGGCGTACTCAATCAACAAATGAAATACCCAATCAATTTGTTCAAGTATTGGATAACTGTATCATGAATGTAAATATATTATCTAAATAAATCGCCTGAAAACTTTTAAATTACACAATCCCTTTTTAAGAAAGCGCATAAAAAGAAAATTTATTCATTCCGCTGGGTATTAACTTTAGCCGTTATAATTGATCTGATATAGTCAGTAAACAAAATTCCTCATATTAAAAAGTTTCTTCTTAATCTCAAGTCGAACTCAAAAATCCCCCTAAGATGCAGCTGCGGCAATTTCATCCCTTAATAGCTTCATTTAATAGTAGATGGGGCAATTTATCATTATCTACCTGTTAATTGCTAAATGAACATCTTGCTTTGACTAATATTCGGTGTCAAATTGTCAGGAATCATTTTTTAGCATCGCGATAGAATTTTAATGATAGGCTTGCCCACACTGCCACAGGTTTCGTTTTAAACAATACATATCAGTTCGATATCTCTTCTTCATATTCTGTCCGTGGTGTCGCAACTTTTCTAGCTAGTTTGTTACAGTTTGGTGTGAAATATACACTTGTCATATTCCCTAGTGAAAATGGGATATGTTGCATTTATAGCTTTATAAGAACGTACAAAAGAATTTCAATGTATTATGGTCTACGGGCAGTAAATATTTAATTTTCGGTGTGTTAATTAATATCTTTCAAACAATATAAAATTAATAAATATTGTCAACAGAAAAAAAAAACGATTTACATTAGAGCTGACTAAAATACCTGAAATTGGTTACGAAAATATCGTAAAATCTTAAAATCTTTATTGCACTCCGAATTTGATACTGCTGCAATGCAGTGTGGCAGGTTTTACGAAAAATACTCTTTTGGATATATAAAAGAACATCTAGATTGTACAACCTTGTGACCTATATCCTGTTCTTCTGGCTCAGATATCTGATATTTAGCAACTACTCTAGATATAAACTCCGACTCTATAGTGGTTGAGGAGTCGTTAGCCTTTGTAGCATTTTTTAAGGGCTAATAATACTTCTAATTTCATCCTAAAATTTCAAAAGTTACTTATTAGTGATACTGGGAGGTGAACATTTTCAGACCGACCTCATGGTAATTTAATAACTTTCAGCGAGCGAAGGGAGTTTTCAAATCAGTAATTGCCGGAATCTACTGGTAATTTTATAAGGCTTTTTTTTCAGCATTTTTACTCCTAAAGAAAAAAATTAGAAAAGACCACATTTAGCAAAACATGTCTTATTGTCTAAATACGGTATGTTCCTTATACTAATTCTACGAGCTTTAGTAGTGTTTAAAATAAGGTGACCATACGTCCCCAATTTTCGAGGACAGTCTCCGATTTCTGTGTTTTTTTGCGATATGTCCACGAAAAGTAAAGAAACAATTGAGGACAATTTTTAACCCATTTGTGCCCAGATATTTTTACGACTTTCTTAGATTTTTGCTATTACCAGCAATAATAGATAAATATCTGATGTCAACTTTTTGAACAAGGGATGATTTCTTTTAAATCATTACGCATAAAAATTGAAATGTCCACATCCAACTGGGTCATGTTAAGAAATTTTGTGGAGTTGAGGATCAATACTCGTGAATAAAGACTAGGAAATATAAATAACGTTTTCGACTGATAGCGAAAATGCCGTTCCAAAAATGGGACGCTAGGCATAAATGGGTTAATTATTATATTGTTTTTTAATCAGATTAGTGTTAATTATTTCATTAATTATAAAATGTCTCCAATTTTGTTTCAGAATTGGGGAAATGCCCTCAATTCTACGTTCGAATATATGGTCACCTTAGTTTAAAGTTTACAACCCAGTGGAGTAGGAAAAGAAAAGGGCTCTGAGGGCTCGAACCCTTCCATCCCATGCTCTTGGTTGAAGGGAGAAAGTAACCACAAATCAGCACAATCTGATGCATGTTTTAGTTAAAATCGATAGAAACATACTAAGAGCCCCCCCCACCACCACCACCACCACCATCATCCAAACATTGAATTGCTACGAAACATTGAATTGCTACGCTCCTGTTTACAACATACCATCTTCGTGTTTCGGCAAATAATTAGAAGAAACATGTGAACACTTTTAAATTCAAAGTAACATGATCAAAAATACTTTTTTTAGCATTTAATTCAGAAATTTCTAAACCTGGCTGGTTTATTGATGTCTGTGTAGGCTTTAAGGGGAGGGTGCTTGGGGTAAGGACTTTTTAAGGGGGTTCTAATGCATATTCACGTTACATCCGAAGAAAGGAGCACAAAACTCTAGATAGTTTGTACATAAACGCGCGGTATGACAGAACTTCAGGCTTTCACACTTCCACCATCTACCAATGTTTAAGAGGCTCTAATTTTCCACTAGGCCCAGGCCTACACGGGGCCTACACAAACAAAATCCCTATTCAATTTTTTTTTAATTTTATTTTTTTAATAGCAGATATATATGTATTTTCCATTTTTTTCAAACAATATTTTAAACAAGTTGTCAATCTGCTTGATGACTGGATGGCATTTATAACCCGGGATTGTGAATAAATTGTAAATACTTCATGGTAGTTTATGTACAGCTTGAATTTGTTAAATTCATCATGAAAAATAATAGACGGCCGTCATTGGGGGGGGATGCAGACTTGACAGCAGGCCACAGTCAGACTGTAATTTACCTTTGGAAATTTCACGCTGCCTACACCAGTGTTAGGGGGGGGGGCATCTCGTAGCTGACGAGAGGCTGGGCAGAGCAGATTAAATTGCTCTCTGGCGATTTGGCGTGCAGTCAGACTCCTTTGGCAAGAGTCGTTTCTCCCGCTGTTATACACTGCACGCTAGGGGTTGCCGCCCGCACCGCAAGTTCATCCGCGAAAAACAGTAGAGCTTCCACATTCTTTTTCTGTTGCAGTATATTTACATACACTGCTATGGAATAGAAGTAAGGTGTTAGAGGGGGAGGGGGGTGGGTTTTTAAAAGTACATATTTATTTATGCAATAACAATAATGGAAAATTGGGAAATTCAACGTTTGAGCATGAAATTTTATCTCGCAGTTATTTACAGTTTTCTTGTTATCTTTTTATTTTTTCTTAATGTTTTACTTCTTTCCCTTGTCTTGCCTTTGCCATTGGAAAAAAAAAAAAAGACAAAATGTCATTGACAATACAAGAAATTTCCAGATTTCACCGTTCATTTTTTTTTTTTTTTCCTGTCTTTATACATAGACAATGTTTTGACTGAATTACAGTAAGTTGTATTTAAAACAAATAAGAAATCTTTTGCGGTTTAAAACAAAGTCAACAGTAAAAAAATTATCTAGAATTTGCTAGCTATTTACCTTATTAATTTTTCACTGAAACAAAATGGTCCAAAGAAAGTCTTAAAAATCGTTCTTGAATACGAATTAGTTTTTTCTTTCATTGAATTAGTAGTTTGTGCTTGATTAAAATAATTTAGCATTTTATAAATATAGATTATATGTAAATGAACTTTACACAAAGTTTAACATTTACTTTCTTACCGTTACAAAGACGATCGGTTATTATTCTTTGTTGTTACACACATTATTGCTAGCACATATTAATCTTTCAGTATCCTACAAGAATCAGTAATGCAATTTTCGTCCTCGCTTCCATCTGCATCCATGGGAACATATAGGTTTAAACCCGAAGAGTTTATCTGCATCTATAATCCATATCTATTAATTGCTAAAACCCCGGACTAAACATTTAATAAAGAAGGGTTTTCTCTAATCGTATGTAAATTCATACAAAAGCCAAATGATGATTGCTTTTTAACTGTCCACTGTTTCTTTTTTATTTCCGTAACATATTACCTTCAAATCTAAAACTTTTTATTCATATTTAAATGCATGCATTTAAATATGAATAAAAATTTTAGATTTGTAATTTTAGACTGCAATTTTAAATGCATTAAAATATATATTTAGAACAATTAATCAACAAATAAAATAAAAAAATATAAGGAAAAGAACATGGAATTTCTAACTCTACTGTTTTTCGCGGATCAACTTACGGTGCGGTCGGCAACCCCTAGCGTGCCCTATCTTCCCAGAGATCGGCAACCCGTGCCCTATCTTCCCAGAGATCGGCAAAGGTAAACCTAAAGTTTATTGCTTTTCTCCCCCTCATCCCCCGTTGTTTAGAGAGAGGGAGAACAGTTTCACTTAGAGGACGCTCCCTCATACTCTCCCCTCCGTTGGAAATAAAAATAATTACTGCTTGCTCTGCAATGCTCTTTGAAAGCAACTACAGAAGCAGAGTTGGGCAAAATACATAAAAAAATGTATTTTCGATGCAAAATACAAATTACATTTATTCAAACACGAAAAATTACAAAATACAAAATGCTTTCTAAATTGAAAAAATACAAAATACATTTATTTTCTTAATACATACAAAATACGAAATACGTCTAAAACTTCAATTAAGTAAAATTTTCTACAGAAACTTCTAGTTTATTTTATTCCAGTGTATTTTAAGATGAACAAACAAATGTAATAGTAACTTTTTTTTTTTACATATACATAAGTTTTTCCTGGAATAAATTGCATCTTAAAAGGCATGAAAGCAAAAATATGTGACAAGTATTTATTGAACGTTATTTTTCAGTGATAATGAATGGAATTGAAATATAAAATTAAATATATTTCTAAACGAAGATGAGTTGAATTATCTTTCTACTTTAAGATACATTTGTTGCCTTACCATCGCACAGTAGTTATGTCACTGAAAATGGTAGACTGCCGAAGAGTGAAGGACCCGGGATCGGGTCCCATCGAGCAGCTGTCGATCTAACAGTCTGGATTTTTGGTAGGTTTTTTCCAGATGTAACGTGAATACGCTTTAGAACCCCTTAGAAAGTTCTCCTACCTAGGAACGCCCCCCCCCCATCCTTGGCAGATTGCCCTAGTATAGCGTTGCCATAATCACGCAAACACAAGATACATTCATATATTACTACAAAAGATTATATTACTACAAGATTGTGATGGAGGAGTGGAACAATATCAGCCTTGATGTTTTAAGAAAAGGACTTTCATCTTTGAAATCAAGATGTAATATGATGGTTCAAAGAAAGGGCTGTCAGACTGAACACATTATAAAATAAAATTCTTATATTTATTTCTATATATATCTTTGCAAAATCGTTACAAAAATGTGTGAACACCCTCTGTAGGTTACTTGCGGGAAACCCCGAAAAAAAAATTGTTGTGGAATATTACTTAAATGAAATTAATTTACGTTTCACAAATCACCCGTGCATGAAGATTTTCTTAACATTAAACTTTTAAATGCCTGTGTCACATTGCTGAAGAGTTCTTTAGGGGAATTGCAAAAAATATTTAACATGAATTTAAGAAAATGCTTTTAAAAAGAATTTAACAGGTTTTTTTTTTAAATTTTAGTTTTACAGTGTTCTATATACGGTTAATGGGTTAAATATTTCAGGCTCTACAAATACTCAAGAGAACACATTAAATTACGATATATGTTTCCGAAAAAAAAAATCTAATTTTCTCTTTTCTCTGACCAAAAGTTTAAATTTTAGAATGTCTAAAACTTTAGAGGATTTTTCGAACTACTTATCAGTTATTAGCATCAGATATTATTAAATTTATACATTTATGCATAACTTGCAACTATCTTTATAAAATAGGAAAATAAATGTCAATTTATGAAACTAAACTCTTCGAATAATTTGTTGGATTCAATTATAATATTCAGATAATTTACTTTGATTTTCAGGTAGAAATTAAACCTTCATAATGTGTGAAAGATTATTTTAGTACGTGTTTTGATAATATCTGTGCAGTTTCTAGGACAACTATAAAATGGAAGCGCCATGTCACGTGCTCCGAATACACAGCCTAAAATAAGATCCTGCGTCCACAACTAAAACGAATAAGTAAATTTTGAGGTAAATATATGTAAATAGTTAACGCAATTTTCTTCCTTCAAATTTCCCTTCTTTTCTTTTTTTCTTCCTTAGAGAGTGAGCGCACGCATTTTAAATTAAAATTAGCGAATTTTAAAATCGTGAAAAAAAAAGAATAAAATATTAAATTTTTTTTTTCAAAACAAGCGATAGTAAGTGCGATGCTTCTAGCGTTTTAAAATATTTTTCTAAAGACAAGTTTTAATTATTGCTGCTGATAAAGGAACTCTTATTATACCATTGCTAGACATCTCCGAATGACACTGGCTGGAGTAATTTATGGGTTGCTATCTTCCCGCTTTTGCCATCCCCACTTTAGAACGGGGGCCATCCTCGTGATATTTTCCGTGAGTCTAGATCTGCAGGGTCACGCACTGATCGTTCTTGAAAAGGGGGTGAAATTGTTGGCGATCTCTTGGCGTGCCGATGTGTGGGAAGTAACCCTAGCGTGCAGTGTATAACAGCGGGAGAAACGACTCTTGCCAAAGGAGTCTGACTGCACGCCAAATCGCCAGAGAGCAATTTAATCCGCTCTGCCCAGCCTCTCGTCCCGAGCTGTGCCTATAGTCAAGAATTTCCTAAATCGGGACTTGATGTTTAGTGCCTTATACATGGGCGATTCTACTACGGTCTATAGACAGATCAAGGCTTAAATACTGCACCGTTAGGATCTAACTCTATTTTACAATTTCATATATACAAAGATTAGTGTAGCCCTGTAAACGTGTATGTGATTGTTAAATCCATGCATTTTAAAATGTACTGAAAAAATAGTCTTCCTAACTTCACGCAAAGAGTACAGTTTCCGTTTTTATCCATGGGAGGAAAAAAAAAAATATGGTATTTCCAAGTGTCCGAAATTCTGTAAAAGGGCAAGAGGGGTGATCTGTCCCTTCTAAGAAAAACATTTAAACCTGCTTCCACTGATGCTCAAAGACCAACAATTAACTGAAGTGGCTCTCCAGGAGGGGCTGGCAGCTGTGCACTCTGCGCACAGTGGGGTGCCTTGGAGACAAAAAATCAAGCCCTTTTGCTGTACAAATATCATCTTCATCTTCATCTTGTTTCCGTGTAAAGAGATTTCTTATCTAACACGGAGTACAGTTCTTGCCGAAAGCATTTTAATTACTGGTCAGTTGGTAGGTTAAAAGCCGTTTTCCACATCGAGAGGGAACCGCTCTCCGCTTGGTCAATTCTCACTTGTAAGCAATAAATTTTTCGCACCGCAGAGAAAGAGGGAGATACTCCCGACAAAAGGTAATTTGGGACGGTGGTAATAATATTGCGGTTTCACACCCCATCTATTGTTCGGTCCAGGGGGTCTCCGCTGTCACCCGGCGGAAAGCGCGGCCAAATATCCCCATTCAAATACATTGTACCGGCAGCAATCGCTGGATGTGGGCAATGGCCTTAACTTGCGTCTCTTTTGTTATCGTTCCTGCTATACTATCAGCACCCTACAATACACAAGCACATAGTATTTAAAATTAGGACAGCGCGAGGGATATACAAAGCACACAAAGGAGAGGATAAAGAGAGAAACTGGAAAAAGAAAGAAAACAGAGAACAGTAGAAGACAGAAAAATAATAAGTAAACAGAGTAAAAGCGGTACGGTAAGTCCAAAGCCTGACCGTATTTAGATGGGGCCCAGGGGCACGAACTTTGTGGCCCCTTTTAGTGTCACAAGCATATAACCCATTTTTGACCACTGTTGAGTTTTGCAATGCTTTCGTACTTTTGAAATTTCATTTTAAGAAAAGATAAAACTATAACATAATATCCGTTTTCAATTATCCGTTAAGACTAATTATCCAATAAGACGTTTTCCACTTAAAATGTTTGATCAAATCTGGGGAAAGTTCTTATAACACCCACACTCACTCACACGTGTGTGTGTCTATCGTGGATTGTATAAATGGGTTCCAGTGTATATATATTGTTATAAGTCTATCTAGATAATAATTGTATAGAAAAAAAAAATCAGTCAGTCGTAGGACTGCACGTCAGATGTGAAAACTTTTCAAGCTTTCTAAAATTAATGCAGTTAAACAGGTTTTCATACTTTACAGTATTTATATTAACAAAAAATAAACATGTATGAACGTTTATTCACATTTTAATTTATATGAAATCCTTTGTAAAATATTTTCTAAATGTTTTTTAAGGCTGTAAGGGTATCGCACATTTATGAAATTCTCACAATTTCACATATTTTTGTACGTTTGTACACATTCGAACACAATTATCACTGGATTAGCATTGGAATTTTTTTATTTTTTAAATTTAATTACATTTCAAATTTCGCTCCCGATTTGAAAGCAAATTTAAAATTTAAAAAGAGAGGGAGTGCGCGCACAGGCCGCAACGCCACACAGCTGGTATATGCGTATGGTATATATCAGAGATACACATTTTTCTCCACGTGTTGGATTTTGTTAGATTTAATAAATAATTATGTACGTGAATTTGTTAATTATCCATAATTATGTACAGCTGCGGAAAAAAAAGTCCCACTTGTACTTTTTTCGGCCGTCGTTCGTCGTACAGCAAAGTTACAGATACCAATCGTTTACGATTGATGTACACTTTAATTTGCTATGCATAAAAATTGCATAAGGGGCCATCTACATATTAAAATTCGCACCAACTTTTTTTTTCTCAATAGCAACCCCCAGATTTCACTTCATATTTCAAAAATTTAGCTCATTTTAACCCCGGATACCCATTTTCAAGATATTTAAACTGAAATTGGGCGAGTTATGAGCATCCAAAATCCCCCTCCCCATATGTTAAAATATTTTTTCATACTTCAATTCATACCTCATATAATATTCATAATAGGAAGCTGATTTTTATTCGTACTATTAGAACTAAATGACCCAAACATAATATAATGTTATTATGATTTTTAATAAAATATTAATATGAATTATGAATTATTAAATTAATATTCAAAAAATTATGAATAGCAACCTAGTAAAATTTCGGTCTAAATAGATGCAGAAAGTAATATTACATGGCTGTGCAAAATTTCAAATTTTTACGTTCAGTAGTTTAATTTATATTATATAAAATATGCTATTTTCACGAGTTAAGGGACCATATATAAATTTATTAAGTGACAATTTTTTGAAAATTGCATAAAATAAACGTAAATTAGATTTATTTTGTGCAAAAGCACAGTAAAAGATACCGGTATTAAAAAATATCTAGTTTTGAAGCAACTAGAATAGAGGATTTTACAGTTTGATGGTGATTCTATAAAGCGTCTATTATTGCGTCCGCTACCATATTCCCACAAATAAATATTTTCCAGCTATAGAATTAGATTCAGTAGATGTATGTCTTCTAATACAACATCCTATTTCTGAAAAACTAACATCCTCAACTTTCCAGGCATGAATGTGACCTTTTTTAATATCGGAAACATTAGGTCTTGGACTTCCCCATACTTTATCAAACATTCAAAAAAACATTCAAAATCACGTTTTTCTGTCTAAATTTTCATCTGACTATAAATTAAAATACCGCCAAAAGTCTTAAGAATATTGCACATTGCAGACGATAGTATTAAATGAAGAAAGTGAAATAACAAACACAGTGATAATATTGGGTTGGCAAAAAAGTAATTGCGTTTTTTACAGGAAATTCAAACAAATAAATTTTCAATCATGAAACCATTCTTCAAGTTCGACCATAGCTGAGTAATATTCATGCTTGTAGTCAGAAGAGCAGAGAGCAGCCTCTAACTCCTGCCAACATTTCAGCTGTCTAAGAGAAACATCAAGGGAAATACTGAATAACAATTTCAAAATTAGAAAGATTTTCAAAATCGTGAGCAGTCGTTTTGCATTTTCCCCTTAAATCATGTGTACGGACCAAGGAAGTTATGAACTCACGGGTCATTTGGACCACAGACTAAACATTCTAATTTCTACCCTTGATATTCTCAGTACAAAAAACTTTGACAGATGGAAACAATATTTTCCTTGAAAATAATATTTATTTCTTTTAACTCTCGCGAGCGAAATTAATGAAAGGCGAAAAGCTCGGAACCTACAAATAGCGTTTTTCAATTTGCAGAAAGTCCCTTAAAAACGCGCAAAAATTAATTCGCAATATCTCCGAAAATTATCGTAGAAAATTGATGAAAATTTATATTTAGGGTAATTTGAAGGTTTTCTTTCGTTTAATAAAGTCAAAATACGGTGTTGCCATTGAGAAAAACGAAGTTGATGCAGAATTAAATATGAAGACGGCCCCTTATGCAAATTAAATTAATAGTAAATTAAAGTATGCGTTATTTGCAAACGAATGGTATATATAACTTTGCTGTACGACGAATGACGGCGAAATAAAGAGCAAGTGGGACTTTTTTTTCCGCAGCTGTACTTACGTTGTAATGAACAGTAATCCTGTTTATTTGTAATGAATGATGGATTTATAATTCAAATGATATGTAGCATAACACTTGTAATTCATATAATGTACAGTATATAATTATTAACACTACACGTTATCAAATTAACTTTATTGCACAATACCTATATAGCTATCCAAACTCAGAGCAGTTTTTAAAATAAATAATCGAACATTATAGCATCTACAGAGCTAGAAAAAGTCTGTATATATATATTTTTTTTTGCAAAAACATATAGATTGTACACAATTTGTGCATAAAAAGTGGATATTTTTGAATATTTCGAAAGTACTAGGGTCAAGGACCCTAATAAGGCTTAGTCGTAAAAAAGGCATAATTTCAACAGACAAAACCCAAAGATTGGATCAGATAGAATGCTACTGAGCTACAAATTGCTTGGTTCTTGCATGTTTATTAGGACATAAAAAGTTAAACTTCACCAAGATGGTGATTTTTATATACAATTAGCTAATCTGTTTTGGAAAAACGAATAATCGCTAATCCTAAACTCCTATTGTCTAAGAGAACTTACTATTTGAAAATTGTCAACTTTGTGTAACACACTTTGAGTTATTTATTTCATATACTTTTTAATTTGGCGGATAATTGGTGTAATTCTACTTCATGTTTGTCAATTTCACGCGATTCTACTACTTAGAATTGCTTTGTTGCAAAGGCATGAATGATTTTATGCTGGCGAAAATTGCCAAACCTGGCAACCCTTATGTTTATATATTTTTTCAGTTTTTGATTAATATCTTCTAAAATAATTGTGACTAGCTGACCCGTGCGAAAATTTCGCACAATATCGTACTCAATTCTACAATTGTAAATATTATAGTGTAAAAATGAATAAATGTGTCTATAAGTACATAATATTCTTTTAAATATTTTCAGGGGTCACTTAGATGTTTGATTGGAAATCATTCAAAAAGTAGACATTTATTTTAACAGAAATAAATTTATTTTAGCTGTTTTATTTTATAAAACCTCTTTAAAAACAATATTAGCAGTTATTATGTGATCATCATTGATTTTTTGACGATATTTTTCTTTAATACAAACATGAATTTTACTGAATTTGCGAACTCGTGAAAAAGCCACATATAATTGTCCCTGTGAAAATACAGGTTCATACAGGTAAATACAATCCTGCCCTTTGAAGCGTCTGGCCTTGAGCTTTATTAATGGTCATAACGAAGGCTACTTTTATTGGGAATTGTTTTCTCATCATTTGGAAGGGTACGGTTGGATCCGAAGGTGTTAATCCGGGGAATAAGTACAGTTTTACCGGAGCCGTCCATCTGGGGGCGCCAGAAAAATGTTTCCAAACCTTCGAGAAAAGGGCATAGAACAAAATATTCTGCCGGCGACTAATGAATACAACTCACTGAATTATCAAAATGAGACGGCTCGATTTAAAAGACAAAATAAGAAGTTCTTTTAACCTCATTTAAGTATTTATTTTACAAACTATTTACAAAAAAAAGTATTTCTAGTTACCTTCAATCATCCATCCAACCTATACAAAAAACATAATAACAACTCCGAGCTGTTATATTTTTCTTCCAATTTTTATCTGTCGTTGCGACTCATTTTTAAAGAAAGTATATTAAATTCATTTGACTCCATGGCAACCTGGAACGATGGAGTCTGTTACATTTTTTTTTTTTTTTTAGTCACGTATTTAAGGAGATCTAGCCGCGTCAGATAAAACACCTTTGAGAAATAATCATATATGATTTGTTTTTTTTTTTTATTAACAAAAAGATTTTTTCCGAATTTTTGCATATTTTTCGTCAAAAGTAGAAATTGCAATCTTTAACTGGGTATTTTTTATATTTTTTTGGTCAAGTATTTAATGAGATCTAGCCGCGCCAGACAAAAACACCTTTGAGAAATAATATATTTGATTTCGAAATTTAAGTCAACTTATCGGCTTCTCCGGAATTTTCCGAATCTTTGGATATCTTCGCCGAATACCAAACGCGGTATCATACCGCTGAAGCAAAAAGAGTGCAGTTTAAAAGTAAGTTAAATTTCTTACGTATGATGGCAGCACTAAAATTCAATGACGTCACAATTCATTTTTTCACCACAGGTATCTCAGCGTGACGGTCACGACAATTCAATTCTTTTTATCCATTCAAAAGTGCCCAACGCGTCTAAAAAAGTTTTCACCTCAAACAACCCTTCATCTAAATTTATATACAATAGTTACAAAATGATTTTTTTAAAGAAACCATTCAATGATTAATTTGCACAGAGTAATCTTTGCTTGTAAATAAAAACCAATGGAACTCAATCATCTTGTTAGAGAACTTTTTTTTTAGATTATTCTTCTGATTGGCCTCCCCCCCCCCCAAATTAATCACTGATGTCAACACAGATATTCGGTTTCATAGTTATTATAATTGTGTTTTGCAAATATTTAGATAGCTTAAAAATGGTGTTTGAATTGCAAGTGAGTTTTAATGTCTAATTCATATTTACGTACAATCCAAAATTATAAACAAATTATTCACGTATGCTATCATTATTTTTTCATGGAAAAAATTTCAAACTTATTTGGAATCTCTGGCTATAATTATTACATATTTTTAAATAGTTGACGCAGCCGCGACCTAACAGTTCGGAACTTTTCGTGGTTTTCTCCGAAACTAGCGTAAATACGGGTTAGGACCCCTTAGAAAGACCTCCGCGGAGGGCACCCCTCCTTGTATTGTCCTTCTGACGTGGATTTATAAGCGGACTTCAGGCCAAGCACACAAATCCGAAATACATGTTACAAACAAGCACACACACACAAATAAACAAACGAAGCGGAAAAGAAAATCCGAAACAAAAAACGGTTTAGTTTTAACTGACGTACAAACAGAAGAAATGTATCGTTTTACTTCGATAAATTTATTCTATTATTGTATGTAGTAATTTTTGTTTCGGGGGTTTAACTACATGCTAAAACAGAGCACAAATTTCGGAAGTCCAATAGCAATTCTATTTGTTAATTAATATTTGAAATAAGCCTCTTGAGGAGACACAAACTTTCATTTATTTTCAGCTAATAGTATATTAATAACGAAACAGTGTAAGATAACCTCTTTAATATTAAGAGAAATTTGAAGCTTTAAGTACGATCTCCTGAAAGATTGAATTCTTATTTATGTAGATTAAGTTTAATACTTGGCAAATGAATAGCGAATAAATATTGAATTATTGCTTCATTTAGACGTTACAGCCCGTCTTTAAAACAGAGCCCTCTGAATTCGTTTAAAAGAAATTTTGCAATTCAGTCATTATTAGAGATGAAAATGAAGAACTTATTTAATGTAGCCAACATATTAGTAATAGATTAACAAAAAATTGGTCCAACAGACATTACACTATTTTTCGCAGATTTGACACGTTACAATAAAACGGAATATCATAACAGTAAGTGCATTGTAACAGTACATTATTACAGGGAATAAGCCAGTAATTAGCGCAAAGAGCTGAGGGTTCTGCCAATTATAAGCATCAGCTCTTGGCGCTGAAAGATAATATATGCATAAAGGAAAGTACTGTATGGGAACAGCAACATTGAGTTTCGCTTGCTCAACTAAATAATTTCGGGTTAGACAATAAACGGTCTCTTGCTTTAGATCAGCGGGACTGGCAGCTTTTTTTTATCACAAAATATTATGCAGTAGACTAGCGATTTAATGACCTTCATGGGATCTCGGCAAATAGAACGTTAAATCAAATGGTCGTTAAATCGAGAGTCTATAACAGGCACTGGAAAACAGCCGGGACTTCATCAGAGGGTTGTTAAATCGAGAAGGGTCGTTAAATCAAGGGTCATAAAATCGCGAGTAGACTGTATAATTTTCTATACAATTTTTGATACAATTTAATAAAATTTACTTTAAAATTCGGCACATTTAAACTGCACTAAGTACATATTACTTATTTTTACAGCTTTTTCAATTACTATGCAAATAATAAATTTGATAAAAAGCACTAACAATCCCACAGTTTTATATTAATATAGCATTACCCAGTACTCAGCACCTTTCAGAACATGAAATGTTCTTGTAGGGAAAGAAATTCGTAAAACAAATAGGTAAAAAAAAACTTTTTAAAAGCTTAATTTCCCTTATACGTCTTAATATGAAATTATTATGTTTAACATAATGCTGTAATATTTATATTTTTACAGTTAGAAAAATAAATCTGAAGTTTCTAACCTAGGGTTCTCGTGAAGTGAATAAATGTGATAATTTGTAATAATAAGCACGATAATTTAGTAATGTTGTCTAGACGGCATTCGACCCCCTTCCCCTCCACAAAAAAAAAAAAATAGTTTGTCTTTTCTACAAACATGTTACACTGTAAAATGTTACAAAATAAGAATATCTGTAATTTATCCTGAAATTCGTACTTATCACATACAGTAAAAACGGATATTCATGCACTTTTGCTTTCTTTCTCAACGCCATCTCCACATCACACGTGCAATGAGAAAAAACACTTTTGCTGTATTCAGAGTGCTGTTTGTCAACCGTGTGATATCGAAATGCCAATGCCATTGAATTTATTTATAAACAGCCGATTTAGATTTACTATTACTGTTTTCTTTTCTTTTTTTCTTGTAAAAATGCAAGAAAGATATGTATGTCACTGAAGCAAAACGGTTATTGCTTTTTCCTAGGTGTATGAAATGTTGTGTGTTATGCTACTTTTATAAATGTATGTCATTTTGTAATAAAAGAAAATATCTTGACTAGAAGCATCTTTTCAGATTTTCGTACAAAATCTGTGAACAGTTAACAAATAATTATAAAATTCATGAACTTCAAAAAACATTTTCATAGCCCCATTTATCTTTTCATGTATACTACTTCTATGTAAATAAGAGAAAATAGCGCACGAAAGGAGCGATTGAGAAGAAAGTACAGATCAATACCGTCCTGTCGCTTGTTAATGCAAGAATTCTCAATTAAATAATTACTCAAAAATCACTGAATAAATATTTCTTCCTTCAGCTCCGGTTTACTTACAAATCAATTTAAGGATTCTTCGGCTCGCAAATTCAGAAGTCCTTATAAAATCGGTTATAAGAAACAAACCATTAGAGAACTCTCGAATTTCCTTCAAGTAATGACGGATCAGACTTCCTTTACTTTCATCGTCTTTTTTTACCCATTTTTTATACTATCTTCATATAAGTAACTGAAACTAGTATATGACAGGAAGAGCAAGAGCACAGTGAAGGTGGTAGGTTGAAGCATCATGCTTGGTAATCAGGGGGGCATGTCTGGGTCAAAAGACTAACATTTACTCTTGATACAGCGCAGTAGCTAGACTATTATTTCCGCCAGCTCGCTTGCGATGTTAGAAAGGTAAATGCAGAAGAAAAAAAAGAAGAAAAGAAAAAGAAAAAAAGCATTCCAATAAAACTTTTGCACTGTTGTCTGTGATGATACTCTTAAAGAGCGCAAAAAATTATACATATAATAAAACCTAAAGAAAATAAAACCTGACTGGGGACTTCTCAGACATTTTTAACCACAGGTTTGCGTATTCATTTCAAAGCTTTTCTGGAATACATTTTGGTTATAAATTAACTTATTTTTTTATCATGATAATAATAATTTACTAATAATAATACTACTAATTTGGATGAATTTAACAACTAGAAAAATCAACATTTTTAGTATAGAAATTCAAATATTTTACTGTAAAAGCACTTATTTTCGCGAGCTGAAAATTTCACGAATTTTATATGAATAGAAACGAAAGTTGAAAAATCCCTAATATAGAACCCCTTTTCCACAAAGCATTTTAACACACTTATTTTTGTCCGAAAATTTCGTCCCCCCCCCCCTCCCCAATTTGAATGGTTTCAAAGAAACTCGTATAAATACTGTAAGTGAAGAAATTGTGTAGAACTGTAAGTGAAGAATAGCTGCATTCTATTAGCTGTTTATTGTTTTATATTCAAGAAATAGTGGTATAGTATTCAAGAAATAGTTGTAAGAAAGAGTTTGTAACTGTGCAATAAATCATTAAGTTTTAAAAAGTGAAAAATTTCTGATATTTTATTATTATTTGAAGCGGAAAAAAGGTGTATTTCGCGAGGATTTGATTTCCGCGATTAAGACGGGCACGCGAAAACTAAAGCCTCGCTAAAATAAGTGCTTTTACAGTACTTCATCCTATTATATTTGATAAGAACTTGAAAATAGCCCGATCTTTATGTGCAATATTCAGGATAAAATAGTAAATTAATAACTTAGAATATTTAGTTTTTAGGGCATTTTGTGTCGTTGTCTGTAGAACGCAATATTTATTTCTGGATGTCAGGATAGTCAAATTGTAAAAACTACATAACTTTGTATTTAAAATTACTTCTGAAATATTTAGATATGCAAACATCTATCATATACTTAATGCCATACAAATATATACATGCTGAGTAAAAAATTTCTGTATAAAATGAATGAACTTCGAAGTATAATTCGAAAATTTGCACATGTGAAAGATAATTGAAAACAATTAGCAAAATTGTTTCTTCTTTTTTTTGGGGGGGGGGGTTGGGGGGAGGAGGAGGAAGGAGAAAAGTATTCCATAACGAAAGTTTTAAAAAAATTACACACGTATTTAAATTATTCATATAGAGTACTTAAGGGTTAAAAGTAAACCTCTGTACAGAATGGCAAAAGTTCTTTTTTAAATCATTTTATATACTTCCAAATAAAAATATTCTGACAAATTGCACTTAATGGACTTAAAAAGAAAATGATGCTTTCAGTATAGTTGGATGTAAATCCTCTCAGCAGCTATTACTACGATTCCATAAACAACTCTCTTAAAAATTTAGAGTGCAGGGCCACCGTTTGTTTGGGAGGGGGGGGGGTATACTGGTCCAATGGCATCGGGTGCCCGAGTTTTGGGGATTCGTTAGGCCGTGAAATTGTTTTTAAAGAAAGAATTAATTTCTTTAAAAAATCTATCTCAGTATATTTTCATCTCCGAAAATTTATCTCGACGACAAATTTCCTTAAATACAACTTTATTCAATCTTTTACCGGCTTTATGAATGGGATGCGCCCTCTCCTTCAGAAGAAACCTACACTGCAGGAATGTTGATTATATTTCGACTTCTATGCATATAACGATAATATTAACTGAAGATTTAAAATAAGGAGGGTTTTTACGATTTATTAAATATCTATACCAGTTTGTTTGCTAATTATAAGATACGAGAAGAGAAAAGAGGGGAGAGGAGACGGATACGATAGCTTAGGTCTGCTAGCAGTGAAAGTGGCAGGAATATCCCAATGTGTTTTCATATTTAAACGAATGAAACCACGTGGTTTACACAGAATACAGATAGCCCGTGTCTCCTTCTCGTCTCTTATAAAATTAGATACAGTTTATATATGTTTTCATGACGTTTGTACCGGATATGAGCTCGGACATAGCCTCGGTGAGTCTCAAAACTCGAAAAAATAAGCAACATAACTCCCTCAGAAGGATGAAAAGGGGCTCTGAAATTCGTGTATGACTGGAAAACAAATGATACAGTAAGACTAGCTTGTTTTTAAGCAAACGAAATCCAAACTACTATAAAGAAACCGAAATCACTTTTTACTATCTCTTTGTACAATACTTTTTGAGAATTCATTGTATTTATGTCATCCATCTGGTTCCATACGTGATGAATTATCTAGTTCTTACTCTATTATTTGTAAATATAAGCGTAGACTGACTCTTTTGTTTGGGGGGGGGCACAGATCGAAATCAAAAGAATGAAAGAGAAATTTTTCTTACATTTACAAAGTTTAAAAAAAAAGATTTTTGGGACCAAATTGATGGTCACGCAGCCCCATGTGCCCCTTGTCCCCCGACGCTCCTGGTACGTTTGTAAATACAGCGTGTCCCAAGAAGGTGTTTACGGAATTTAATTCTTTATTTATTAGAGATAAGTGAGTAGTGTAAATTGTAAAAATGTTCAAAATAAGGTCGGAAGTAATAGTCCGTTAAGAAAATATTCCTCTTGATAATTCTCAAAAAGTTACACTTTTTAAATTTTTATACGACCCCGGTACCAAAAAATCTTCAATTAGAAAGTTTTTATTTTCCATCCAACAAGACCAATAGAAAAAACTGCATAACCGCATGACTAAAACGAGCTGAATTATGATGCAGAAAAAACATGGACTTATACCATTTTTCCGGAAATTTTTTATCATACAAAAGGCTCGGTGAAAATAGGGGGCGTGTACAAATTGGTTACGGGAATTTTTAGATCAAATATATGATATTGCCACTTGGAATGTGTTTCGAATCAAGCATATTGAGTAAGAAATATTTTAAAATTATTTGGTAAACAACTAAATCTGAAGTTATTTAAAACCTTATAAATTCAATACAGATTTCATTCGTGAAATCTAAAGAAAGCTAAACGAAAAACTAAGAAATATGCGAATTTTGTGGGCCTTGTTACGTACACTTTTTTTTTCAATTTATGCTTTATCATGTTACTAGTACTTATATTTATAAACCGTTTCACTGCAAATAAATACATTAAATTTACAGTCAATAGCATTTATGTAAATGCATGTAATTTTAAAATTAAAACAATTTTCGAAAATGAGTAAGTACCTATTACCATTGCTAAATGTTCAATTTTATAAACCTTTTAGAGGATATCACTCATTTAAAAAATCAAATTTCATTAAAAATGCTAAAAATGCAAATAAAGAAAATGCAATTTACACAGCATTCTCGAAATTTTTTCCATCAACTTCAATACATAACTCAGCTCTTCTATTAATGCTTCTGTAAATATTTTGGAGTGATTCTCCGGTAATATTGTTGCATGTATCGATTATCTTGTCCTTTAGATCAGTTGCATTTAGCGGACGAGTACTATAAACTAGAGTTCGAAGCCGACCCCAAAAATAAAAATCGAGCGGTGTTAGATCAGGGGATCTGGGGGGGGGGGTCATTCTGTAACTCCTTTCAAACCAATCCACTGTTTATCAAAGTTAACATTGAGCCAGTTTTTTACATTTATAGCCTTGTGTGCAGGTGCTCCATCTTGTTGAAAATACATACATTTTACATACGCTATTGGCGTATTCTCCAAAATATCTGTTACTATGCCATCTATAATAAGCTGCAGATACTTTGAGACTGTAAGTGTCCCTTCATAAAACTCAGGATCAACCAATTCTCCATTCCAAATTCCTCACCACAGGGAGACAGAAAATTTTCTTTGGCCGTGTATTTCTTGCACAAAATATGGTTTTGTATTATTCCAATCATGATCGTTATGAGTATTTATTTACCCATCTTCCGTAAATAAACATTCATCCGTCCACATAGTATTTTTAACAAAATTCACATTTTTATCTTGTTGAATTGACAATCAGTTGCAGAACGCTAGATGTCGAGCAAAATCAGATGGTGGAGTGCTTGCAGTCCATGAATGCAAAATAGATGCCAATTTTTTTTTCAAGAATTCTATCAACTGATGTTCTAGGTAGTCCCAAAGTCTCGGTTGCTTTTCGAATACTTGTACGTAGGTTGGCAGAAAAATACGCTATTATATCCGTTTTTTCGTTTTCACCGTACAAGCGATTTCTCCCAAGGCCAGGTTTTGGATGAAAAGCACCGGTAGTTCTCAATCGCCTCATCGTCCGGTAAACAAACATGAGAAATTTCAGGTGAATTCGGATATCGTCGTCCGAATTCTCGAGCAGTTTCTGCATTATTTCTATTGCACTTAGAATAAATCATTGTTAATTCAAACAGCTCGTCATTTGTTAAAAAAAAACATTATGCAGTACTAGTTGCATGTCTTTATTTCGAAAATGTGAAACTAAATATCGCTGCATAATTTTTAATATTTATTCTGACATGCACAAGAAAAGTTTGTTTGAGTTGTTCTGATAAGAGTTACTACTGGAAACAAATGAGTTAACTCGAAAGAAATCTGCATTTCATTATGCAGCTGTTAAAAATTGTTTTAACATAAACATTTGAAATGGTTAAATACCACTTACAGGAAATAAAGAATCGGCTGAGTTCGTCTGTTAGATCGTTTTGAAAAATATGTTAATTTTCAACGGAACCATGAATCTATCCTAAAAACGCAAAAATGGCTCTAATATAAATATTTTCATACATTTTATAGTTTATAATATGCCATAAATTGACATTTCTAGTTTTGTGTATGGTACCTTTGCACAGCCTTCCATTTTCAATTAAGCATAACTCACTCAGTTTTAAAGTTACTGTTATGCGGTTTTTTACTATTAGTCTTGCAGGATGGAAAATAAAATCTTTCTAATTGGGAATTGTTTCGTACGGGGTCGTATAAAAATTTAAAAAGTGTAACTTTTTGTAAATGAAAGATATAACTTTTTTCTTAACGGATTCTTATTTCCGACATCATTTTGAACATTTTTTTTTCAATTTACACCACCCACTTATCTCTAATAGATAAAGAATTAAAGCCCATAACCACCTTTTTGGAATACCCTGTATACTTTTGCACAAACTTCAAACTACTAAGCTTACTCTGAAATTTAAAGACTCAATTATAATTTGAAACAAAAACTGTAACATCACGTATATACGCAACTTGAAAAGTATTCATTTTGAAATATGTAATTGTGTGCGTGAGCGAGAGATCTAGAAGGTGACAGAAGCGTATAAAAAGGCGGATCATTTTCAAAAAAATTGCCAAATCACTGTCCAAATTATGTTAGGTCTGTTAATTATTTTGTATACTTATTTATGCAAAAAAATACAGTTATATTTTTGCCTAGTGAGCTATTTTCTACACGAATGTCAATTTTTTCAAGCAATTCAGGAATTAAAACACATGAAAAAAGAGAGACTTTCACATGAAAACTTGATATATTTTTTCTGTCCGTAGGCCATTTTTTCAATTATAGCTTATGTTTTCAAATATTAATTTACATTATTCTTATAAGAAATTATGAGTTGCTACATGCGATTATCTAGCATATGGTTATATCTAAAATATAAAAAACATTATTAAGATTTCAATACTGAGTTGTAAAGGCTTGTCCGTAAGCTGTGTCATGAGTGTTACTATATTTGGTTTTAATTTTATTTAAATGGATAGCAATACTATCTACAAGATTCTGTTGTTTATTATTCTTTCCCTGAAGTAGTTTAACACAGTACATGTGTTTTTGTTACATGTTTTTGATTAATTTCAGAATTATTAAAAAAAGCAGTGTAAGGGAAGGTGAGTATTTTTATTAAATATCACGAGCGTTACCTTGCTTTTTATAATTAATTATTAGATGGTATGAGTTTAATTTTAATATGTAATGAGAAAATGAAATAGTTTGCTAGTAAAGAGTTACTTCAGTATTAACTTTTAGTATAGAAGAAAGTTAATACAGTTAATTTTGTCATGAGTGTCACCTTTCTATTGGAAACACTTATGACGAAATTGTGTAAAATCAATTTTTTGGGAATTCAGCTTTTTGTCCAACACCAAAAGATAGAAAGAAAACAGAATATATATATATATATATATATATATATATATATACAGTATCTATTCCTCTACTAATTTGTCTACTGTAGTTTGTAACAAAAAAATTCTGGCTTTCTATTAACTTCTCAACCTACAACATAATAATCTAAACTATCCTTTTATTGTACTAATCCCTAAATTTCATAAATCGCCTTTAAAGTTTCGAACTGTTACAATAGGATGTAATACATATAGCAATGTAGCAAGTAAACTTCTATTAAAGATACTGTCTGTTATGCATGAGTATTATATAAAACGTAATGATTACTCTATAGGAAATAGTTATGATCTACGCAATACAATATGTACTATTAGTAATATTACCTCTTTATATACCTATGATTTTAAAGATCTATTTAACAATATTCCTCTTGACGACCTTTACAATGTAATTAATGAATTATTTGAAACTTGTGTTAACAATATTCAGCTCCCTTCCCATGTTGATGTAACTTATTTCAGTTGTCTATCTAAATTTATTATCTATAATAATTTTATTCTACATAACAATAAAATATATCTACAAAATCATGGTATACCACAAGGTGGTTCAGCATCTAGTTACCTTGCAGATCTTTACTTATATTACTATGAAAAAGAATATACTAATACACGCATCATTCTTAAACGATATATAGATGATATCTTACTTGTAAACACTACTAATAATAATAACATTATCTTCCCCATAAAATATCCATCTGCTCTGGAATTAATTAAAAATGATATGCTTAACAATTCTGTTAGTTTTCTAGATCTAAGTATCTCCATCACTCCTAGAAATAGCCTTAGTTTCAATATATATGATAAGCGTAAAGATTTTAGCTTTAAAGTAAATAGCTTTACTCATTTTTCCTCCTGCTTACATAAATCTGTATTTCGCAATATCATCTATAATCACTGCTGTAGAATCAAGTTTCTATGTTCTGATGATTTTAAAGTCTCCAATTTTAAATCTCTATTTCTGTCAGCTAGACAGAAATAGAGACAACTATCCCACTAAGTTCCTAAAATCTATTATATACAATTCTTGATAATGATGTGTCTAATGTCTTTGTTAATTTACTAGAGGTTGGGTGTGGTTTTGGTTTTAAGGGTGTAATTGGATGGTTGGGTCGGGCGGAGGAAGTTTCTCTCATTAAAAAAAAAGTAATATGTTTAAAAACAATTTGGATGTGTATATGCATGCATATATATATATCAGGAGGGATTTAAAAAAAAAAAAAAAAAAAAAAAAAAACGGGGTTCCTATATTGTGATTATTCTGTCCTAAACATTATTTTTTATTTTTTTCTTATTTACTAGATTAATCTTCTGTCATACAATAACTTATTATACATACTTTGTGAATAATAATAATAGTCATTATATTTTTTAAACAATATGTTATATTTAATTTTGCTATACTATTTGTTTTATTCAATCATTTTAATTTATTATTATTCAATATATATTTATTATATTAATATACCTGGATATTCTTAAAATTTAATAATATTACCTTTTAGTATTTGGCAACTCCTATACTTTCTTCTTTTCACTTTTACACTTTTATTTAGTGGCAACACCATTTTTCACTTTTTACAATTCTTAGCATTGGCAACACATATCAATTGTTCAAATGAAATTTCCATGTGCTCAAGGTCTGGTATGTAAAATTATAATTCCTATTTCTAATTTTTGTTATCTTTTTGATTTCTTCTTTCCTTTATATAGTAGGGTAGGGCCCAGATGTGTGGAGTTAATATCTCTTCTGATATGCCACACAACCGAAACCCTACTATTTGGTTTGTTGTAAATTATAATCCACTCCCAATTGTTTGTGGACCCAATTGTTATAATCCAATTGTTTGTGGCCCCTGACGATGGTGGCAGTGGTTATAATTTCCGTTCCATTATATAATCACAATAATTCTTGCACTTTATTTGGCTTCAAAATCTGGTTTCTAATTCTTGCTAATAGCTGTTATATTTTTATGCGAGATATGTCTTATTTGAAGGATGTTTTGTGTTTTACTTGTTAGTTATATATATATAATATATATATAATATATATAATATATATATATATATATATGTATATATATATATAGAGAGAGAGAGAGAAAGAGTGTGTGTCCAGTGCTAACGCTGTCCAATGGCTATTTCCTAAACTATTAGTCAAACCGTTAGAAAACTAAATTTTTATACGTTGCCCCGGTCCTATCAGTTATAATAAGAAAAATTTTCTATATACAATTTCATGCACAATAAAAAAAATCGTCCTTATACGACCAAAATTCACCGAGTTATGAAGCAACAAACATTTTGACTTAAGTCACTTTTCCCCGTTCAAAAATGCCCCGTTACGGTGAACCGTTAGGGGATTGTGTAAATATTGAAATTTTAAATTATAGGTTCTAATTCAATTTTCTGGTTTAATGCGGAGAAAGAAGAAAAACTAATTTTAGAATACTAGTCTAAAAACAGAAAGTCATGTGTTTGTGTTTTTACGTTTGTGTTTTAAGGCAAACCTGCACGCGGGGTATCTGTCTAGGATGAGGGCTGCCTTGGTAGGAGGACTTCCTAAGAGGTTCTAACGCGTATTCACGTTACATCTGGAGAAAACCTACCAAAACTCCAGACCGTTAGACCGACAGCCGCGCGATGGGAACCGAACCCGGGACCTTCACACCTCGGCCATTTTGAGTGGCGTTATGCCATGGTGAGGCAAACAAAAAGTTATAGCGAAGCTCTAGAAAAAATTATCCGGGGTCGTTCGAAAATCTTTTCTCTAAATGAAGTAACAGAATTTTAATAAGTTGTGTAAATAAAAAAATATTTTGTCGAAACAATGAGAAATTTATTAAAAAGATAGAACATCTAAACTTTTAACAAATTTTTGATTGCATTTGAATAAATTGAAATGAAATATCGAATGGGGTGCAGACGATAATTGCTTGAGATTGAGTTTTCCTGCTGATATGGCAACAGATGATAAACATTAAATTTTAATATTTTACTGGAGTTGAAAAACTGTTGTTTAAGTTACTTTGTTAGTGTTTGGCTAAAGTTCCTTATATTTGAATTCGTAGCTTATTGAGTATAAAAAACGAAAGTAGTGTGTAATATAAATGAATACACTGAAATGGTGTTACTTTACGGAGAATTTCATCGGAATAAGCGAGACGCTGCGAAGCAATATGCTATAAAATTTCCGAATGACAATCACTCATCTCCTAGTACAATATCAAACTTAGTGAAGCGTTAAAGAGAAACCGGTAGCGTTCTAAATCGTAAAAGATCAAGAAGCACCATGGATTTAACAAAGCACGTGGAATGAATCCTAGATGTGGAATATGTCCTAGGATATGCTCTCGCTCATCCACAGTCTAGTGTAAGAAGCATTAGCGAAGCATGTGGTTATTCTAAATCGCAAGTATGGAATAATTTAAGTACATATGATGCATATCCATATCGCGCCATTTTGGTGCAAGATTTATTGCCAGGAGACAAAGAACGTAGATTTGATTTCTGCAATTTCATTTTGAATAATCAAAATAATAATATGTCGTTCGTTAGTAACATTATGTTTACCGATGAATGTCAATCTACAAGACAGGGTGTTATAAATACACAAAATTGTCACTATTGGCCTCTGCATATCATTCGCCCGAACAGACATCAAGTGCGTTGGTCGATAGATGCTTGGTGCGGCATATGGAAAGAGACCTTAATTGGGCCGTTTTTTTCGATATGGCGCTTTTACATCCGAAAGATATGCACAGATTTTAGAGGGCTCTGTGACTGACTTCTTAGACGAGTGTGTCTCACTACGAGATCTGTCACAAATGTGGTTTCATGATGATGGTGCTCAAGCACATAAATCAGTAAAGCCTCGTACTGTTCTAAGAAAAATATTTGGAAATAATATGATTGGGTATGGCGGTCCTGTTGAGTGGCCTCCAAGATCACCAGACTTGAATCCCTTGGATCACTTTCTAAGGGGTTTCTAGAAAAATAAAGTGTATGAAAAAAAATCAACAAGTCCATCAGACTTACTAAATCGTATTTGTGTTGCATGCAGATGTGCAACACCGAGTATGCTACGCAAAGTGCAATAATGAGCTTTTGTCACGGGTGCATGTTTGCATTACAGCCGAAGGAAGCTACTTTTAGCAAATGATACTCTAATAGAATTTGTAATATTATTTTAAGTTTCTTAAATTGCATATATTCGTATGCAATGATTCGTATGCAATTTAAAATGTTTGATATTCTGATTTAATTTTTAATGAAAAGTTTAATTCCCTGTTTTTTTAATTTTATGTTATTTAACACAAGTTCATTTAAAAAGATCTTTAAAAAGTTCTATTTTCAGTATAGGCTATATTTTTATGTTCATTTATTGACACATAGTTAAACGTTAATCTCCTTTATTGCAGTCTACAATCATAAAATATTTAATGAAATTGCCACTAAATATTACAAGGCTCAAAACCATGTACAACTGCGGAAAAAAAGTCCCACTTTCTCTTTATTTCGCCGTCGTTCGTCGTACAGCAAAGTTATATATACCATTTGTTTGCAAATAACGCATACTTTAATTTACTATTAATTTAATTTGCATAAGGGGTCGTATTCATATTTAATTCTGCATCAACTTCGTTTTTCTCAATGGCAACACCGTATTTTGACTTTATTAAACGAAAGAAAACCTTCAAATTACCCTAAATATAAATTTTCATCAAATTTCTACGATAATTTTTGGAGATATTGCGAATTAATTTTTGCGCGTTTTTAAGGGACTTTCTGCAAATTGAAAAACGCTATTTGTAGGTTCCAAGCTTTCCGCCTTTCATTAATTTCGCTCGCGAGAGTTAAAATAAATAAATATTATTTTCAAGGGAAATATTGTTTCCATCTGTCAAAGTTTTTTGTACTGAGAATATAAAGGGTAGAAATTAGAATGTTTAGTCCGTGGTCCAAATGACCCGAGAGTTCATAACTTCCTTGGTCCGTACACATGATTTAAGGGGAAAATGCAAAACGACTGCTCACGATTTTGAAAATCTTTCTAATTTTGAAATTGTTATTCAGTATTTCCCTTGATGTTTCTCTTAGACAGCTGAAATGTTGGCAGGAGTTAGAGGCTGCTCTGTGCTCTTCTGACTACAAGCATGAATATTACTCAGCTATGATCGAACTTGAAGAATGGTTTCATGATAGAAAATTTGTTTGTTTGAATTTCCTATAAAAAACGCAATTACTTTTTTGCCAACCCTATATTATCACTGTGTTTGTTATTTGACTTTCTTCATTTAATACTATCGTCTGCAATAAGCAATATTCTTGGACTATTCTTGGACTTCTATATATAAGACTTTTGGTGGTATTTTAATTTATAGTCAGAGGAAAATTTAGAGAGAAAAACGTGATTTTTAATGTTTTTTTGAATGTTTGATAAAGTATGGGGTACCTAATGTTTCCGATATTAAAAAAGGTCACAGTCATGCCTGGAAAGTTGAGGATGTTAGTTTTTAAGAAATAGGATGTTGTATTAGAAGACATACATTTACTGAATCTAATTCTATAGCTGGAAAATATTTATTTGTGGGAATATGGTAGCGGACGCAATAATAGACGCTTTATAGAATCACCATCAAACTGTAAAATCCTCTATTTTAGTTGCTTCAAAACTAGATATTTTTTAATACCGGTATCTTTTACTGTGCTTTTGCACAAAATAAATCTAATTTACGTTTATTTTATGCAATTTTCAAAAAATTGCCACTTAATAAATTTATATATGGTCCCTGAACTCGTGAAAATAACATATTTTATTTAATATAAATTAAACTACTGAACGTAAAAATTTGAAATTTTGCACAGCCATGTAATATTACTTTCTGCATCTATTTAGATCGAAATTTTACTAGGTTGCTATTCATAATTTTTTTGAATATTAATTTAATAATTCATAATTAATATTAATATTTTATTAAAAATCATAATAACATTATATTATGTTTGGGTTATTTAGTTCTAATAGTACGAATAAAAATCAGCTTCCTATTATCAATATTATATGAGATATGAATTGAAGTATGAAAAAATATTTTAACATATAGGGAGGGGGATTTTGGAAGCTCATACCTCGCCCAAGAAGTGAAATCTAGGGGTTACTATTGAGAAAAATATGTAGATGGCCCCTTATGCAATTTTTATGCATAGCAAATTAAAGTGTACGTCAATCGTAAACGATTGGTATCTGTAATTTTGCTGTACGACGAATGACGGCCGAAAAAAGTACAAGTGGGACTTTTTTTTTCCGCAGCTGTACATTAATTTTTCTCAAATTCATTTTGTATACAACCCCTATTTCGCATCTCGAAAAGTGCTCTAACTTTAAGCAGCTGTAACTCGGCGAATTTCGGTCGTAGAAGGACGAATGTGTTTTTATTTATTTATTTTTTTTTTTTTTATTGTGCATGAAATTGGATAAAGAAATTTTTACAAAATATAACTGATAGGACCAGGGAACCGTGTAAAAATTTAAATTAATTTTTATAGGATTTTATTTATTGACTTCGATTGTTTCTCATACAATAAATTATACAATTTAAAGCATTTTTGCAATTGCAACTAAGTGTCTCTGACTAACGGTTTAGGAAATAGTCATTGGACAGCGTTAGCACTGGACACCCTGTATGTGTATATATATATGCTTGATTGTTAAATTAGAAAAAACTATTGTGTTTGATGTGAATGTGCTACAAGTTGTAATACTTTTTAAATCATCAAAGAAATTAGAAACTCAATTACCTTTACCGGGGATAAAAATAATTGAGTTTTTTAAAAATTGAGGTTTTTTATTTATTCAAAATCAGATGAAGCACCTTAACTAAATAATAATAATATGACTTAAAATGTTCTAAATTTGATTTATTTTAAATGTAATTTTTAATGGAGTTCCTACCATTCCTACCTTTAAGCTCCTACCATTTGTGTCATGAGAGTTACTTAGTAAATAAGCTCCAAAACATAATCAAAGAATCAAAATAAATTCCAAAATAAGTATACTTGGATTTGTATAATACTTAAAAGTAATGTATTTATAAAACAATATTATTTAAAAACATTTTTTTCACTTCATGTACAAAATTCACATACAGTAAACGAATGAATCTGGTAACACTCATGACAAATATTGTGCATTTTAATTAAAATTTTATTAAATTCTTTAAAATTTAATTTTATATGAACAAAGGACAAATTCATAAATGAAATGCATTATTTTTAAAAAATAAACATATTTATACTTTATTCAAATGTAGTCAGTGTGTCCAGTAACACTGATGACATTGAGACTCAAAAATGTACATATAAAGTTAAGTAACTGTGGCTGTAAAAAAATTAAGCTCAAATAGTGTTGTATCCTTAAATATTAGGTATTTCTAAATATGTATCCAAAAATAAATTAAACCGTTAATGATTTCATCTGCACACGCACAAAAAAAAATCTGTTTATACATCGGACGCCACCTATCTACCGGCATGTATTTCGACCCGCTTAATCCGAATTTTAAGTCAGTTTAAGCCGTACAACATCGAGTATCGAGTAAATTGAAAAAATAGCGTAAATTGCATAAATGGTAATTTAAAAAATTTATGAATTTAAACCAAGCAGAATTCTTATGTATTTCGATGCGCTGAATACAAATTTAAAGTGTATTTAGATTATAAACCGTTCTAAATCTCAAAAAATTGAAAAAAAAAAAAACCTTGAAAAATGTTAAAAATGTCAAAAAATCGTTATTTGTATTAATGAATAAATTTTGTTACCCAAATCAAAGAGGATTTTTATGTAATTTGATTTGCTGAATCCAAATCTAATATATATTTGGCTTAGAATCCCTCAAACTCTCAAAAAATCGCAAAAAAACCCGAGAAAATAGCAAAAGTTACAGTATAAAAATATCAAAAAATCGTTATTTGTATTAATGAATAAATTTTGTTGACCCAAATCAAAGAGGATTTTTATGTAATTTGATTTGCTGAATCCAAATGTAATATATATTTGGCTTAGAATCCCTCAAACTCTCAAAAAATCGCAAAAAAACCCGAGAAAATAGCAAAAGTTACAGCATAAAAAATTGAAAAAAATCTATAAAACATGATTAAATACGTTTCTTGTATTTTTTATGCGTAAAATATAAGTACAAAATCTGAAAAAGCAAAAAATTGTAATATCTCTAAAAAATGATGTATAAAAAGAAGAAGGAGAGCGATTTTCTCAGATTTTAAACTGCAGTTTAAAATCTGAGAAAATTGCTGTTCATATAAGTTCATAAACAATGTTATTAAGTTCATAAACAATGAAAATACATTATACATATATGATTTAAATTTAAAAGCTGTGTTTTAAAACAACACTTCTATACTAACTTACCCATTAAAATGTTAAGTACGTGTATTAACATTAGAATGAGGCTATGATTGAAACGTGGTTTAAAACTTCTATACTGACGCATTCGTGAAATATCATATGCTCTCAGAATTCTAACTGTACAAAGTGAAATATTTATGCCAGCAAGCTTAAGAATAAACACTATGAACGAAAATAATTCAAGTTCGCTAACAGTAGAAAAAAATATTACAAATAAGAAAAAAATTGAAATCTGCACTTATATAGTATCACTAATTGTTATTTTCCGAGGAAAAAATGCCATATACCGCAGTTGTATCAATAAAAGACTCTTAAAAATTAGTGTTAAAATGTGAATTTATGAACAGAAACTACACTTTGACATCTAAATTTACATTGCTAGTGTTTCTTAACAAAATAAATAAATAAATAAATAATAATAAAATAAAATAAAACTACAAAGTAAGTAACACCAAAATAAAGTAAAACTACAAAATAAAAATTTATAAAACTGCAAAAGCTTTTTAAAACTAAGCTTCTATACTAATTCATATGTAAAAATAACCAATATTTCCAATATAAACATTAAATTACAAATTAATTTAAAGGTACCGAAAACAGCAACAACAATAACAACAACAACAACAACAACAACAACAATAATAATATAGGTAAAAAAATATAAACTGATTCCTAAGTTCCACTTTCTTTTGCACACACACAAAAACTGCTAAAATAAAGATCCAATGCACTTATCTATTGTACGTGAAGCTTACGGTATCTCACTTCCAATCTAGGTATTTTGTACCACCCACATCAGTATAGCGGATAGGCTCTTGACCTTTGAACGTATTATTCTCAGGCTCAAATACGACCAAGGTAAACTTTTAAGAATTCTAATTTATTAATGCAGTAAAACTTCTGCAATTAAAAATTCTGAAAAAAATTCAAGATCCTGAAAAATAAAACCTAAACTTATTCTGTAATTATTCTGAAAAATAGATATTCCAAAAAAATGTTACAATATTTTTATTATGAAAACTCAAAATCTCGGTAAATAATTCAGCCCACCTGTAGGAACCAGAAGAATGGGTAGTCCCGAGCATAGATGAATATATTGTGTAGAAAAAGATCTCAGGCTACTACCCGTTATTAACTGGAGATCGTTGGCCAGGAGGAGGTCGGAATGGAAGAGTTTTTGTTCTCAGGAAGGCCTTGGCCCACCAGAGGCTGTCGTGTCAAGAGAAGAATCATCCGATTGAATATCCGGTCACTTACTGCCTGTCGCGAGATCCCTTGCATTCAGCATGGTTTCACTCATTAAACATAAGCTCTGCATGGGCAAGACTCTTAATTTGCTAATTTACACACTTAGCTCCGACGGATTTAAAGTATGATCCTTCTTGTCCCGATCGTAACAAAATTTAAGTAGTCGGAGCTAACTTTGCTCAATATATTTAAACGAGCCGCAATTATTTGTCTTTACAATTAATATCTTTGTATATGCCCTATTAAAAATATTGTTATATTCCTATAAGTTCGAATAGCTGCAGTACCCCGTTAACAATAAAAAAAAATACTTTTGTTTCAGCGTTTGAATTCTATTAATAAAATTAGAATTACAGCGTTCATCTCGACACAATATTTAGCAATCGATTTGGTGATGGTGAATAACTGAATGAGTAGGTTTTACTAAAATCTATTAACTCCATAACAATAAAATATATTTTCGAAAAAATATTTTGTTTGATTACCGTTTAAAACTTTGTTGACTGCTGAACTGTTCACGAGCATAAAATAAAGCAACAAAAGCATTCACCCTTGTAATTATCCCTGATGAGCCAAGAGCAAAGCGTGTAGAGGATAGATTCAGCTGATTGGCACGATATACCTTCCCATCCATCAGTTAACTTCAAACTTAAGTCAAACATCATGTGAAGCAATCAAAAACTGTTGAAAAATGGAATTTATTCACGCTAGATATGAATCGTGAACAAGCAGAAGCGGTTTTATGAAATCCAGAACTAATTTGTTAATTTGTTTGCTTGTAGTTAAATTTCAAGAGGTTGCTTTAAGTGCTGCACTTTCTGCTTTGATACATCCTTCGTATTTGAAAGAGATGTCGCTATAATATTTAGATGCCCAACTCACAGCTTTCCTGTGTCATAACTTGTTTATATTTTTAATTTCCATAAATTAAAATAATAAACTATAGCATTCTAAAAAAATTCTTTGACTATGCTATGATATAAACTGATAATCTGCGGTAAACGTAATTTAGACCTTGGAAGACGATTTTGTATTTTTATTTAATTATTTATACGCATAAACTGAAATAAGAGCATATCTGGCTGGGGATATAAAATCCAATTTGTAATTGCAAACATAGGGTGTGTGCTTGTTTGTGTTTCTGGGTTAAGGCTGACTAGCTGCACTAGGGTCCTTAGACCTATAAACGGGATGCCGTCCGTGGGGGACTTTCTAAGGGATCTTAGCCCATATTTACGCGAAGTTTCGGAGAAAACCACGGAAAACTCCGAACGGCTATATCGATAGGCGTAACCGGGGTTTGAACCCGGCACCTGCCACCATTCAGTTTCGAGAGCTCTCAGCCACTAGTGGGGCTGTAAACATAGGGACAGTCTTAATAACGATATTTTGAACACTTTTTTTAGGAAAAATGTTATATTTTTACAACTTATTAAAAGTTACAGGTTATTATTACCATATTGTCTACTTTATTCTCAATAGTAGAAAGAAAGTTTATTATTCATAAGCGCTTGCGGAATTTAATTTTACAGAAGAAAAAATTTCTGTCAAATGAGTAAAATATCCATATCTGTTGCCAAAAGAAATCTGTCACAATATAACTATTAGAGTTTTTAAAAACGTAGAAAAACTAAAAATCTTGTAATACTAAGGAAGTTTAACTTTCGGAGAAAAAAAAAATCAAGGAAACTTGCAAATTTCTGGCTATAAACCTGGAAAATCTTAAAGAGTGACGTAGAAAATTATTTGAAGTGTGCATTTATAAATTAATTTTACATTTACCGTATCGGTGGAAAAAAATGACTTGACATACAATAAAGCGAAATGTTGCCCTAAAGCACTATTTTATTTTTCTTTTTATAACTAGGCCCTCTAAAACGAAAAAGAATAATATGAAAAATATATATCCACCACGCCAATTTTGCACACCTAAATAAAGACATTTAGTGCATTTTTATAAAACCCTGAATACACCAAAAACCCTCCCAGCATTCTGCACTAATGCCACGATCTTTATCTACACTCACATGTTGATGAAAATATACTATAGGTTTTTTGGAGCACAATTTAACAGTTAATATTAGTACCTCCCAATTGAAATGCAACCTTCTTTTTTCGTCGGCACAGTATTTTTAAAATTATGTTAGTATTTTGAATGCTTAACACACTTTAAAAGCTCTTAGATTAAAAGTTAGACTGTCTGATCATCACTTCAAATAATATTAAAAATCGCATTAATAATTTGTTCTCAACGTTTCATTGTTCATTTATAAGAAAAAAAAAAACCACTGTAAAAATGATAGCAATAAGAACAGAATTTTATACAGTAAATAGAGCTATCATAATTATAACAATGATCTCCAGTATCCGCGTTCTCGTGTTTCAGATTTTTTTTACTATATTTTCTCTTCTCCCTTTTCTTTATTTGATAATGTTTCCTAGTTTACGAGTGTCCATTTAACTTTTTAAAAAAGTTATTTAAATTCAAAATTTCATATTTTCATTATGAATCCTTCCTTTTTTACATTTTGTTCAATGATGATTAAGCTTTTGAATCTAATATTTTTACAAACATGTGAATGCTTCTAAGAAGTCTAAAATGTTTATTCCTCTTTTTTTTTTTTTTTTTTAATCTGCACCTCAAACAATTGAAGAGTTTGCATTCCACATTTAAAAGAAAGCATTTAATGGTTTAATTTTGATATATTTTTTATTGAATGTAATATGTGAGCCCTGTATAAAGAAGTTAAACGTGAAATTGAGTGCACTCACATCCTTATTTTCTTCTTTTTCTTTTTAACGTGTTGTATTCGAGACTATTGTTTTCACTCGTACAATAATGTGAATTTTTATCAAATGCTAAATGTGAATAATATAATATAAGACTAACATTTTCAATAGCATAAAGATTTTATTCACGAACAATGTGGAAAAAATACATAATTATTGCCACAAAATAATATTATTTTACAACTTATCCACTTGTGTGCGGTGCTCATTGTTTGTTATATTTGTGTTGTCAAATTTTTTTCTTTATTTTCTCTTTTTTGTTTTAGATTTAGATTCCCTTTATATTTAGAAAGGTTTGAAGCTTGTCTCGCATAGTAAATTTGAAGTAAAGTTAAAAGTTTTATCATAATGTTAAGAAAGAACTTTAGGGCCACTTGGGTCCCATACAGCCTTTACCATGGGCGGACCTCCTCTGTGCACTACATATTGCACATAAGATATTCTATACTGCTGCACATAAAATGCATCTTTTGCCTATTACGCGCTAAGCGACAAAGTTGTGCGACATTTTATAGTGACAGTCACCATACAATGCCGCGACCTTGTTACTAGGTATGTACGGAGGAGAAGATATCGTGACAGTCCAGAACGCGTAAAAAATGTCGCGGAACAGTTATTTGTCGACTTTTCGCAAATCATGTGTTCCGCTATTTTGTCACTTATTGTGTTCGAGGTATTGGAATCATTTTGCTAAAGCCTCATGCACAGTAAAAAAGCCGTAAGACATTGCATAAAGTCATGCGCGTTACATTGTCTCTAGACTGGCTGCTCAATGTCTTTTAAAGTGTGTACAGGAAGACGAGTAATGTGACAGTTTAAAGCAAGTAAAAAAAAAAAAAAAAAATTTCGCGGAACGACCCTGCGACTTGTTGCAAGACATGTATTCCGCGAAGATGTACGAGGCTTTAAATTAATCACAACAACCCACTATATGTTCGCTTTAAGGGAATTCGGGTTTGAAATGCCAACAGCATGCAGAATAAAGATGCAACCTATAGCCAAAACTCACATGAGATGATGTCAGGGGGAACGAGGCTACCATTTCGTCGAAAAATATTGGGTAATAACTGCCTAAGTACTGAAATGCAGGAGTAAAAGTTTCTGTGCTGAATAAAAAAAGTAGCCTGTACTTCATTTTGCATGAAATTTATAGAGTATTCGCGAAGTATTTGCTCTGTTGTCAGTTCAAAAATGTCAAAAGTTCGCAGCAATTGCTAATAAATGGAACAAGTAACGGTAAGGGTAACACGACCAGTGAAAATGGGGTCTTAGAGACAAAATAAATTATTTAAAGACTTTGAAAAACCAACTTTCTGTACTTTATTATGTTAATAATTTGCAGATTAAGAGAAAACAATGAGATATTTATAAGCTCACAATATTTTATACAAAAGCTGATATTAATGAGTAAAATTTTTTCAACATTTCATTGCTTTGAAGATTGCCTTCATACGAACGATCTGCACTTCCATTGTCTTTCCTAAAGAACCTGTGGTCAAACATGTCGGAAATAAGTAACCCTGCTGATAACGAGCCTGTCAGCAATGGGTCCAGAAAGTAACTAGTGGATAACAGCATTTACCGTCGCAATTGGCTGAGGCTGGTGTATTAGGGGCGCGCGTTTGCAATTACTGCTTAATCGAGTCCCCCTCCAAGTCATGGACCAAAGATTTTCAACGCAATGATCATTTTTTAGTTGACGTTTCTCCTAACCCCTAATTTGTTCAGCACGAGCCACCATCAGGACTGTATCTTTAAAGGTTTTTTTTCTTTTTTTTAACTTTTCATTTGACGTGACGTACTTTTGTGGCGTCTTCTGCCTGAAGAAATCTACTTAGACGTTTTACGCTTAACAAAGCAAAGGTATCGTTTTTTGTTTAGTTCTTTTTGAGATATTACATCTCTCGCACTTTCGCCCTCCTTCTTTGCTTTTGTATAACAATTTTATTGTGATTGATCGCTACTATCTGTCATGCGAAATAAAGTCGATTAAATACGCTCTGAGACATGACGTAAAGCACTTTCATAAAAGTAAAATCAGATACGCATTAATACTAGAATCGAGATGAATGGATGCAGAGAATGATAGCTCATTATAAGAAAACTTATTGCGTACTTTAATACATCATAAAACCCACTTGGGAAAAAGCGTAAGGTCAATAGCATAATGCAACACATAAAATAGAAAAGAAATGTGCTATTCAAATTTTTAATTTTCCATAAAACAAGTTTTACTTACCTTCAAAACAAAATGCTTGATCATTCTCTTCTGTGTCGTTTAATGTGTAAGAAAGGAATATCACTCCAGAGACCATAGAGGTTAACATTCAGTGACTATAAAAGCAAGAAATACTAAAGAATAAACTCAAAATAATAGTAAATCTAGATAATGAAAGAGCACAAAGAGAAAAATTTGAAAATTGAAATAGCCCGCATAAAAATAATGATGAAATGAAAATCAAGAATTAATTCGAGTAATAAAAATAATAAAAAACTAAGATAAACCGAAGTTGAAATAAGAATTAATTTTAATCTTGACTATTTCATGAGATGTTAATATTAATTTATATTGCTTTTCAAATGCAAAATGAAATACCCAAAATATGTTCCCCGAAGAGATAAAAAAACGAAGATGTTTTATAATAAAATATCTCTTCTCCAATTTTCTTACAATTGAGTATGGCAGATCGTATTAAAGATTTTTCGTTATTATCAGTTTCATATTTCAGCAGTTATCCATGAAAGAAGCATATGGTATCTTCTATTGGCAGCACAGGTTAACGAGTAAGAAATTTAGCTTGTTGGAAGGCACATCCCTAAAAGGACGTTTTCATTTGCTTTTGTATTTTAGAACATTTGTTTCTAAGCAGAATAAATGAAAAAGGGAAACTAATCGCTTTCGTTATCGACCAGATGTATCACATTTTGGATTATGAAGAAGATCATCAAAATATTCAGCCGATTTGGGTATTGCAAAGTGTAGAACCCTTTTGCCTTAAAAAAAGTTTAAATTGTCCAAAACTAAATATAATTCTGAATATGGAAGATGGCTGAAATATGAAGATTCTGGGTTCAGGCCTGTCGCGCGGCTGTCGATCTAACGGTCTGGAGTTTTGGGCGTTTTTCTCCAGATGTAGCATGAATACGCGTTAGAAGGCACCCGCCCCTTAGGCAGATGCCCCTCGTGTAGGATTGTCATAGCGCAAAACAATGATAAATTCTGTTCCCCCTATCTTTTAACAAAATTTTTATAACTCCTAATACTTTGAAAATGTTTATGTTGTAAAATTCTTGTTGGTCGATTTACATGATTAATGTCGTATTAAAGATGCTAAACACATCTCATTCTATGTTTTTCTGGGAAACTTATATTTTATACTTAAAAAGAAGTCTTTGTTAACATTTAACAAAAATTAAAACTATCTGCATACGTGGAAACTCGATTAATTTAATTTTTGTCCAAGACAAATCTTCTTGATTTATAAGGTAAGCAAACACCGAAATTTAAGTAGCATCAAACAAACAGTACTTTGTGAGTAAAGATTACTCTTTTGTTAAGGAGCTTTCTTAGCACTGGTTGAATATTTTTCGTCATTAAAATATTGCGTATTCATTATTGTGCATAGGGATAAAAGAAATAGATTTTTTTTTCAAATTATTAAAAAACAAATTTTTACGTCACCACACAGAAATGAATCTATTCGAGAAAAACAATTTCTTAGCTTAATTCTAATCATACACGAGTGTATAATCTACAAAACAAACAGACTTTTCTGGTTAAATTTTAACTCTGCACAATCTTTCAATAATCATATGATTCGGGAATTTATTAGGATTATTTGTCTCAAAAATTTCAATCCTGGCATATGGATTAATTTCTTTTCTTTTCTTTTTTTCTGCATAAAATTATTATTTTATTATTTCAACGATCAGTTAACTTTAATCAAATATATTAAACGCATACATTAAACATATTTGAGTAAAAAGCATTCAACTTTAAACGTGGATAAAAATTTTAGAATTAATATGATTTAAAGAAAATAAATATAATTGACAGTGGCTGAAATACCTTGGCACGCGGTGTAAATAAACTAACGGACAAGTTTCAGATTTACTTTAAATAAATTATTATGACTGGCAAACACGTCTCGCGAGTGTGTGAAATGATTCACGTTGACCTTTGAAAGAGAGGTTTTTTCTGCTACAAACACTTCGCCGAACTGGCAATTTGAGTTTTGGGATCATCCCCGGATTAATCTTTTCTGAAACAATCGTTATATTGATAGCATAATAGCTGCTCAAGCGGAAAAGGAGCTTCCTCTATTTTATTTACATTTTCTTTCTTTCTTTTTACTGCGAAAAGATGGATTTAACAAATCCTAGTTTCATGGCAAATTTACGTATTTATTTCTCGTATAGCTAAAAATGTTTGTTTTTTTCAAAAAATGCAGTACATCATGCGCCACTTTTTTTAAAATTTAGTATATTGGAATGTTGGTGATACACATTGAATTTTAATATATTTTTCATTACATATAATATGGGCTATTTTTAACCCTTTCAGTACGGAGGAGCTGGCCACGTTATATATTCGTGGAACCAGGAAGTTTTACACAAAATTGGTTGAACTGTACGGAAGTCTAATCCGCGAAAAGAAGTTTTGCGGCATCCACCGAAAACTCAAAAATTATATTCTAACACAAAAATTACTGTTTACAAAAAGTGGTTAATTATTTTCCGGAATTGTTGCCAACTAGGGTAATCATACCAGCATAACTTTCCGTGAAAGCAGATTTTAGGGGAGGGGCGGTAGTACTCAGAGAACGCTTCATGAATACCACCATTGGGCGGCGGTAGTACCTAACAAACGATTCGTGATGCCGCCACTGGGCCACATTAGTACCCGGGGAACTTTCGTGGCCGTCGCCAACGGGTGGCAGAAGTGACGAAAGGGTTAAATCAAGAATGCCTAAATTTTTATCAGAAATGCCGTACGACAGGACACAGATGTCCTGAAATGAGTTTAACCATTTCAGGCCTGATTAAATTTTTTTTTTTTTTTTTTTTTTTTTTTTTTTTTGTGTGTGTGTGTGAATATTTTTATAGAGATTAAATTTGTAATAAATAAATAAAATAAAATAATTCTAATCATCAAATTTCCGTAATATATGCGAGATCGTTTTCAACTTAAAATATTATTATTTATTTTAATTGTTTGTAATATTTTGTTTTCACAATTTTTGTGAACAATTGTGTACACCTGATCTGTAAGGATTAAGCTAAAACTCTTCATCATCCGTCGCATATAAGCTCAAGACATAAATGTCACTTTCAGCAGAATTAAAACTCTGTGAATAACTTTAAGTAAAAATAATAAATTTGTTATTTATTTAGTTAGAAACTGTAAGAATAATAACTTCCACACTTTTTCTACAAACGTGAGTCTCTAGTAAACCATTTTAAGTTATAATGATAAATGCATCGTATACGTAGCAAATATGAAATAAATAAAATACTGAAAAATTCATTTTGAAATTAAATGAAAGCAACGCTTAATGGGATATAAACAAAAATAGTATTTCTTGCATTAATGTAAAAGTGCTCGTATAATCCTTTTAATTGTAGGAAATTAACCCAAAGTAAGTTGAAAAAAAGAAGATAGGCGTACTTTAACATACACATTAAAATACTGTAGGTATGCCATAAAACTTTCTTAAACAAAAAATGTAAACCACTTTTATTCAAACTTTAAAATCAGATTCTTTTTTCGCTTAACATCTAGAAAAGAGCCAGCGAAAGAAAAGTAATAATTTTGGGAAACGCGATATAAGGAACAAAATATTAAACGAAAATTATTTCGATTTTCCCTTTTGTCATAGTCATGATCTAATGAGTTGCAACGCGGCACTTGTGAAACAGAATTTTAATACTACTTTCTCGGAAGTGTTACGCGAATTTTTCTCACAAATTTAAAACTCGTAGGGGCCTTGATTCATACGACAAGAATTTAAAAGCAGCCGTTTTAAAATACATTATTTTACAGATAGCGAATATTAATTTTATCAAGGTGTAAATTCGTAACTTCTAACTATATGAACCCGTGAAAGCAAGTCCTTTTAAGATGTTGGATGCCTTATTTGGCATTTCACCCCTTAGGAGTGACTATTATCCCATCTAATATCTTTAAAAATTCATATTTACTTTATGTATTAGCGGTTTTGAAGATAAGGGTCATTCCCATAAGAAAAACGGGACTAACTGATTAGCTGACAAGAATAACGGGAGACTAGTTATACATCAGCAGACAGTAGTTTTACAATTAAGAGGTAAGTCTTTAGGGAATCGGATTTCAGCAGGGGCGTAGCCAAGGGGACGTTAGGGGGATCATAACCCCCCATTAGAAATTTTTTGCCATACAGAATGTATATTCTTTACTACATTACCACACACACGTATACATATATATGAGTTGAAGTAGTTGTATACCCCCCCCCCATGAAAAATTTCTGGCTATGCCCCTGGATTTCAGTAATCTTTGGCCTTGTGAATATGCTACATGTAAAATACTAAGATGCAATACTCAAATACAGTTGAGAAAAATGAATATCTGTATTCGAACTACTTCACCGAAACTTTATAAGTTTCGTGCCACGTTACTTGAGTATCCCTAGCATGATTGGTAGAGTTCAGGACTTGAACTCTGGCATTACGGGTCAAATTCTAACGGTTCAATCTTTTTCTTTCCTTTTATTTTTCATACATTAGTACTAATAATTAATGCATCATTTATTGGAATAATTTACTTCTTACCTTTAAAAAAAAGTTATGCATTTTTTCGATACATTTTATTATTTACTTTAATTTCTACTTTTCAAGTCTAATATTTTTATAATTTATTATAGTTTTTATTCTCTTAATATATAGTTATGCTGATCACTGACTCAATGACTCAGTAAAATTGTGTCACAATTCTGGTTCAACCACTCCGAAACAAAACTTTTCCGTTATTATTCAATAATGATTTTAAAAATCAATGCTTCAAAAACGATATAAAATCTACACCTTTAAATTGTTCATAGTTATGTAAACCATCTGCGTTACTTTAAAAATTGTAAACTCCACCCGTTTCCTTGATTTTAAGCAATTTTTCATAGCGTTCAAGTCTTTTATACATACGAGAGAAAAAAAAAATTAACCAATTAAATGGAAACTTGGGAATCGTAAATGATATTGACATCATATTAAAATCACGGTTATCAGGGTTTGAAGAGAAAATTGGGATTCCAATTCGTTTCAAATCGCTTTTCGAGTTTACCTAGTTCAGCATTATTCAGCTGCTACTAAGTACTGACATTTCTTGAAAATGACTCATTGAAAGGTTAAAACACGTGGAATTTACACGCTTAAATCTATTGATTAAAACTAACACTCATTTATTGATTAAATTTCTTATCGGCCGATTTAAATCCTTTTACGCCAAAAAATACTCATTCAAGACAATAATTTGTGAATGCCTCAATTCGCCCCAGCACTCCCCATCCGCTATATTCTATTTAACTCATTTTCCGCAAAAATCTTGTCTACTTGAGTATTCTGTCTGTCTCTTCTCCCCCGCGAACCATATCCTATTGACCCACGAACCATTACTGTCACGTGACCCACGCTGTTCAACGGCTAACGGCTCATAGTCGGGCATAGTTGTGTGTGTATTCGCTGTTGATAATTTTATGTTATATCCGAATACCAAATGCATCTTTTTCATATTCAGAGTTGTGAAATAAATTCAGCCTAGATATGGAGGAGATGCTTTAGGTAAAGATTTCGCTTTAATGACATAGTTTCTTACGATTGGATTATAAAAAGCTGTTGTAAAACAAATGAAGTTATGATATCTCCACCCAAAGTCAGTAAGTAGTATTTTAATTTATTTTTTACCTTTTTCATGTCAATAAATTGGGTTGCTTCTTTAATTAAATCTCACAGCTGGTTTAACCATGATTGCATTTATGTATTCTGACTGTACTGTGAATTCGGTTTATAACGAGAGACTATAGTGAAATTATATTCTATTTATTAAAAAAATACTTTTTTTTTGTAATGTATTTGCCTTGATTTAAAATTTATTTTCTCGGGCTTATAATAATAGATTACAGCTCTGATAATAAAAAATGAAGAAAACGAATCATTCAATATATTAATCAAAAACAGCAAATTTTAATAAAACACCCTTTTTCTAGCTTAAAATAATAATCTTAATTGAGTACAGATGTGTTAATTAAAAAAGGGCTTATTTTGCAAAAACGCTCAATCTATAGCTTAAATAATAATCATAATTGAGTACAGTTATATTAATCAAAAACGGACAGACACTCCTCATTTTTGATTATTATTTAGCCTAAATGGAGCAGTTGTATAATGCTCAAAAATTGAGAATTTTTCGCTCCATTGATTTTTGTCGAAGAATTGAGCAAATTTTACTCAATCGGGAGAATGGCTGTTCGAAGTCAAAAATTGAGTAAAAATATACTCCGTTTGATTATTATTTTACTCAATAGATTTAAGCGTGTATTCATGATTGAAATTTCCCAAAATTTTACCAATTCTTTTGCCATTTTTAACTTTAGGCCAGGGACGTAGACAAAGGGTGGGTTAGGGGGTCTTACCCCCCCCCCCCCCCGAGGAATGTTTTGCCCTACAAAATGTATATTCTTCACTCCCTTATCACACGCATGTATGCATGTATGTGAGTTGCAGTAATCGTAACCCTTCCCCCCCCCATAAAAAATTTCTGACTACGCCACTGCTTCAGGCAGTTACTCTATTGTGTAGAAAATTTGAAACCTGCCTCTACTTCGTCAGACTTGAATCAGATCCGTAATTTTTACGATTTATGAAAAGAATTAAAAAATGTAAGAAAATGTACACCATTTTGGACCGATCGGCATGCAAATTTGCACAAATGTGTAAAAGAATATGGAAAAAAAGTACACGACTTTAAAAACCTGAAAATATGCGATTTTCAGCAATTTTTGAGTTTAGAAAATGGCCCTGAGTTACATAGTTCGTATGTAAAAGCTTCTCGAAATTATCCGGATTTCTGTTTGCACGAAGTCTTCAATTTAGAATAAATTTAACAACTTAAGCAATATTAATACTATTTCGGTGACTACAATTAAAAAAAGGAATATGAAGTTATTTAGTTTAAGTGCGCAAAGGTTAAATGTTGAGTGTAAGCATTTTTTCGTGAAATGTTTTTTTTCCGGCGCCCCTTGTAATTCCACCCACAACGGGCTTTATCTTGAATACATTTTGTAAGACAAATATTATAACAAAAGACTATAGGTACACGCTTAAATCTACTGAGTAAAATAATAATCAAACGGAGTATATTTTTACTTCAAACAGCCATTCTCCCGATTGAGTAAAATTTGCTCCATTAATCGACAAAAATCACGGAGCGAAAAATTCCCAATTTTTGAGCATTATTAGCACAACAGCTCCATTTAGACTAAATAATAATAAAAAAAGAGGAGTGTTTCTACAAAATCTGTCCGTTTTTGATTAATATAACTGTACTCAATTATGATTATTATTTAAGCTATAGAATGAGCGTTTTTACAAAATCAGTCCTTTTTTGATTAATATATCTGTACTGAAATAAGATTATTATTTTAAGCTATAAAAAGGGTGTTTTATGAAATTTTGCTGTTTTTGATTAATATATTACACTAGAATTTGTTATTTAAGGCTGTTAAATCAGTATTTTGTAGTATTTTCTTTTTCTGACATTAATTGTTCACGGTGCAATTTTTAGTTGAGTAATAATTAATATGTATAATGATAAATAATGCACAGTTAAAAATATGTTTGAATTATTCGTTTTCTTCATTTTTTTATTATGAGAGCTGTAATATCTGATTATAAGCCCGAGAAAATAAATTTTAAATCAAGGCAAATACATTATACAAAAAGTTGTTTTTTTTTTTAATAAATAGAATATAATTTCACTACAGTTTTAAAACGAATTCACAGTACAGTCAGAAGACAAAAATGCAATCATGGTTAAACCAGCTGTGAGATTTAATTAAAGCCGCAAAAAATTTATTTACATGAAAAAGGTAAAATAGTACTCACTTTGAGTGGAGATATCATAACTTCATTTGTTTTACAACAGCTTTTTATAATCCAATCGTAAGAAACTATGTCCATTAAAGCAAAATCTTTACCGAAAGCATCCCCTACATATCTAGGTTGAATTTATTTCACAACTCTGAATATGAAAAAGATGCATTTGGTATTCGCATAAATAAAAATATCACACCGAGAAGTAAGCACCCACAGCGAAAGGACTTAGCATTAAATAAAGTGCATCCAGTATCCTCTTCTGAAATTCTTTTAATTCATATTTTGATAACGACATGGTTGTCCTTCGATGCCCGCGAGGTGACTATTGTGTGGGGCATCTTTGTCCGTTGAAGAGCGTTGGTCACGTGATAGTAATATGATATGGTATCAGACATTTCCTTTCGTGGGTGAGAAATCAGAATTCTTAAATAGACAAGATTTAAGTGAAAATTGAGTTAACCTGAATCTAGCGAATCGGGAGCGTTGAGGCGAATTGAGGAATTTACAAATTATTTTCTTTAAAGAGTATTTTTCGGAATTTTTTAGCGTAAAAAGATTTAAATCAGCCGATAAGAAATTTAGTCAATAAAGGAATGCTAGTTTTAATCAATAGATTTAAGCGTGTAGATAAAACGGAAATTCAATCTGTTTTTTGACTATTTTCAGTTTAATGATGCAAAATTGTGTAATTACATATCATTTTCAGGCGTACACGTTCGTGAATGATAATTATAATAATAACATTCAAAAGAAAAAAAAAATCTGTCTACGTGCTGTTTAATCTATCTATAATTTTTAATTATCGTAAATAAATTCAAAATTGTGTGTTATTCAAACGGTAGTAACTACACCAATAACAAAAATATTACACTTGAAATAGTAGAAATTAAACTTGAAATAAATAATAAAACTGCATTGAAAAGAAAATCTAAGTAAAAACAAAAGCTAAATTTTTCTAAGAAATTATTTAATCATAAGTAGTGATAAAAAAAAAATAAAAAGATAGAAAACACGGGCTCAGCGACCGATTCGAACCCGTAACGATATAGTTTGAGTATCGAGCTTTACCAATCACTCCACTTGCATATCGTCAAAAAAAAATTTATAAATATTCATTTTTTTCAACTAAATTTGGGTATTGCAGCTTATCATTTTATACGTAGAATATTCACATAATATGCTACCACTATGCCAAAATTCACTAAAATCAGTTTCCTTTATTTGAAGCCGTACCTCCTCGTTGTTAGATGAGTTATGACCTATTCGTATATTTTGCATGGGCGCATTTTATCCTTGTAAGCCAGGTTACGCAACACTTTTTCTATTTTTCAATATACTAGAATTTTTTGTAGTAGACTGTCATCTACTTATTAATAATTAAAATAAAACACGATTTTGAAAGTTCAATGATGACTGTATCTTTCACATATTTGAAATCAGCATATCAAAAAGATTCCAAAAAACGAATTTCCCGAATTTTCAACGAATCTTGTATTTTACAAATTACTAAAAAAATGTTTTCTCTAATATTAAAAAGAAATTTTTCACTTCAAGCTATTCCTTAAAACACGAAATGCATTCCATTATACCTTATTTCAAAATATAATTTATTAAAGCTCAAGCACAGAGGCGAGGAGAGTATTATGGAATAGTTGGGAAGTATGGAATATCGAGTTTTCGGCTCTGTTAGGTGCTGTTTTCAGGGGGAGTACCGTGAACTACTTACTCAAGAAAGATTCCCATGTTACAATGTAGTGAGAGTTGACCGCTTGTTGTTGTCGAACCATTCTCTACAGAATAAAGTGTATTTGGTGATTTTCAAGAGTTTTTTGCAGATAAATTTTCAAACATTTTAACCTACTAGTATGCACGTGAATTGAATAGTGATGTTAACCCTAACGTACACTAAAAGAATTTTACTTTGCTGTGCTGTGATTGGTTAACTGACAGTGTTTTGCCCACCCGTTTAAAGGTTCATTTTCCTAGATGGCGTGCTGGGTATTATAGAATACTAGGTAATATTGTAATTGATTTCATGCCATCAACTAAAGAACCACAAAACAAGGATACTGAATGTATCTTCTGTAACGGAAATGTTTTCGAAGATCAACGAGGAGAAATTTGGATTCAACGCTTCAGCTCTGTGGGCTCACCTTGACTGTGTCGGATCAGAGAAAACATTATGTCTGTGACTTTTGTAAAATGGTTGGAAGCCGAAATGATTTGAACATAATCCTTAAAATATGGTTTTATAGTTTAAAATAACTATGTTTTATGAAATATAATACGTTTTCGGCGGTTTGAAACACCTGTTTCATATCATCCGACTATTTCATATTGACCGCCATTTGTAACTTTTTTTTAGATATATTTTTCTATTGCAACAAAATAAATAATACTTTTATTTACAAATTACATTTCATTACAAATATTTATAGTACGTACTCTGATTTTGGAGATTTTATACAAAAACCTGTAAAGTTATATGTTGAAATGTAAATGGTATTCCATAATACCCTCCTCTCCTCTATATTAAAAATCTTTTTTTTCTCTCATTCTATTTTCTTTTCTATTAATTGTGAATTATTAAAGCATTTCGCGAAAGATCATAAATAGGCACTTACATACATTTATTTTAACTAGAATGGCATACTTTAAAAATCCTTGAAAATAATATTTCGTTCTATTTGCACCACAATCTTTGGAAAAAAACACCAGCTGATATAGTAAAAAGTGAGCTTTAAGGAACCGTAATCTACAATTTTGCGAATACACATGTTCAATTTCCTAAGGGTCTAAATAAGTTTATTTTTCTATATTTTAAAATTTAAGCTATCATACGGGTTTCATATTTTTTGTCCGTAAAATTTAGAGAAAATAGCATTGCTGTCTCTCTCTCTCTCTGTGTGTGTGTGTGTGTGTGCTGCATTAAAAGTAGTACGCATAAAAATGTCTTTCTAACATTCCCAACAACTTACACATCTCTTGACATCTAACACATCTAAATTGAGAAATCAAAAAATGTATAAAGCGTGAAGCTTCCACGATTTTAAGGAAAATTTTTCGTTCTTTAACCCTGTTATTGACTGAGACATAAAATTGAGATCACTTATCTTCAATTGTCAGTGCAATAATATTACTTTTGTTAACTAAATTAATTAAAAATATCAAAAATTATATTTAATTTTAAAGATGAAAGTAGTATTTAGAGCGTTCATTTTTAAAATTTTATTTAGTTAAATCTGGCATTATCCAATCAGTTTTAAATATTTCTCCCTGAATTCAGTATGCGATGAATTTTTACAAAGGGCAGGACAGTCTTTTCTTTCTTTATTCTTTTTAAATATTTTAAAAAATTCAAGCTTAACCTGTTCTTCCCTATCGTTGTGAAGAAGCAACATTGAAGATTCTCATTCTGTGTCCATTGTTGCTTCCAGCATTGTTCTTTGACTGTCCTCGATGTGCAACCACAAGGGAGTCGCCGCCTTGCCTTTCCTCAAGGATGAAAGGAACTGTTTAAACTTGGGTTCAATAGCATGTTAAACTCCGCAGCAACTCCTAATCCCTGGCGGACTCAAAGGTAGGGCGATTAGGTGATCTCCGTCTTTTTCAACAAAATTAAAACCACAATTGTAACCATGTTTAACCTTCGTTCTCACCATTAAATGGCTATAACGGAGAAAGCTCTCCTTCTTTAACCGATGTTGCTCCCCAGTATGGTTTTTGGAATGCTCTTCCGGGACATAACGATTATGCAAAGAGAATGCTGGGTCCCAGCGGACATTCAAAGAACTGTATTGGGAAGCAATATCTATCAAAGTAGGAGACTTCTCCGTAGCGTCTTTTTAATGAGGATCTTGTCAAATCTGGGCTCAAAATTAAAAATAAATAGGTAAAAAATTAGTATCCCATCTCTGACAATATGCTTCATGATACTTATCTCACCTGCCTTGAAACTTTTCTTTATCCGCCGCTGCTCCCACCTCCGTTCTCTGATTAGAGTAGCAACTCGAACTTGTGGAATGATAAAACTAAAAGTAAAAAAAAAAAATCTTAAGTACAACTAAAGTATTTTTATCAAATCGGAATTCGATTTTTTCTGGTATTTTTTAAATCTGATTTTTTTAACCTTACATACTAATGCTTGAATTTTTCATATAACTTGTACAACTAAAAAGATACATCATTTATATGAAAAATTTTGATTTCGTAATTTTTACTTTCCGAACATGTACCATGTAAGGAAAGTATTGTAATCATGAAAAAATTCGACTTCGAGATTTTGGTGTATTTACACGTTTTGAGGTCTTCTGAATTCATTTATGCTACTTTTACGAGATGTGTGTGTGTGTGTGTGTGTGTGTGTGTGTGTGTGTGTGTGTGTGTGTGTGTGTGTGTGTGTATGTGTGTGTGTTTGTGTGTATGTGAGTGAACACGATAGCTCCTAAGCGGAGCATTCGATTGAACTCAAATTGGGTATATATGTTATAAACCACCGCCGCAAGACCGGTATTGATTTTGGTGTGTATAGGACTTATAGTTTTTCTACAGGGCTACGACAAAGATTTCTTTTACATTATGGCCCATGGGGGGAAATTCTGGAAAGTGCGCTAGTGTTTAAACGGTACATTCGATTGAGCTCAAATTGGGTATATATGTTATAAACCACTATTGTAAGACCGGTATTGATTTTGATGTGTGTAGAACTTATACTTTTTTAAAAGGGCTACGACAAATATTTCTTTTACATTATGCCTATGGGGGGGGGGATTTTTGAAAGTGCGCTAGCGTTTAAACGGCACATTCGATTGCGCTGAAATTGGGTATACATGTTATAAACCGCCATCGTAAGACCGGTATTGATTTTGATGTGTATAGGACTTATAGTTTTTCTATAAGACTACGACAAAGATTTCTTTTACATTATGGCATATGGGGAGAAATTCTTGAAAGTGGGGTAGCGTTTAAGCGGCGCATTCGATTGAGATTGAATTTGGTATATATGTTTGAGCTTGCTAATGGTCTTAATCGTAAGTGTTCGGAAAGTCGAGTGGAGTCACTTTATATATATATATATATATATATTTTTTTTTTTTTTGTAGTATTCATTGAAACAGCAGTTAAAAAATAAACCAACGTTTTTTCTAAGTTTTTCTATTGCATATGCATATCTACAACAGACGGACCAGAAATTGTCAACTGATCATCTTTACGAGTGAAAAATGCCCTGCACATATGAATAGATGTTTCTGTATGTGTAGGCACATTTGTTTAGAGGTACCGAATGGTTGCAGTATTTAACAAAAACCAAAAGTTGAATTCTTGGAATGTTTTAATATAGTTAAATTTTTGTATCAAGTAATAAACTGCTTGTTTCATCTGTAGTGGCTAGTGTGAATAAAACATTTTGTTTTGAGTATCTTTAACTTTATTTTTGCTGAAAAAATAATTAAAGAAAAGAAAACCATATAACATATTTCCGTTGTCTTGAATTACTTTATGAGAGAAAACATTCATTTTCACTTCATCGTGTTTTATCGCTTAAAGCGATTGCTAAACTTTTAGATTTATTGTAAAGTAATTGTTCGGACGATGATTATTTACCTCGAGACGTCTATAGAACATAATCATAAAAATGCTCCTCAATTAGTTTTATTTATTACTTTTATCAGGTGAAATTCATCCATAAACTTTTAAGTTCTCTTTTTTTACAACTTCTGAATGAAGATGCTACCTTATTTTAAAGATATTTTTATAGATATAATTATCTCAAAAAACGTTCTTTGCTCGTGGTCAAACAAATTAAATTATATGCCATCTGCGGAGGTCGGGAAACTCCAATATATCGCATACGTGCAGACACTAAATGTTATTTATTGCGGAAGTTTCTCTATTTATGGGACATTTACAAATTCCTTTACCTACAACTAGAAAACAATTAAGCCTACAAGTTATATCCTGTGAGCCAATTGGCCGTAGATCGGGGAAAGATTTTTTTTTTTAATGGTGTTTCCATTAAATTCAACGGAACGCCTACATGGATTTTGGTGGTCTTGAAGCGTGAAATGCGTACAGTAACTCATCCGTGGCATCAAATCTTAATGCATAAGTAAAGTATATCTGTTCAACTAAGCAACAGTGAATGTCTAAAATTCTATTGTTATCAACTTTTGATTGCGTTAATCATCTGTAACTCGAAAGTTTCCATAATACGTTCAAATGTTTTCCAACTAGGGCCTAAACGTATTGTTAAAAATCGAATTAATCTTGGTTAACCCTCTCTATATATGATTGAAAAAGTACACGTGTTTCTAATAACACTTATATAAAATTTTAAAATAAAACTTGCAAATTGAAAAAGTCTGACCTAGTCTGACCTATTTGTTCGAAATATAATAATGAAATGAAATAAAAGCAATTGTAAATGATAGAGCACGTGAAAAGAAGAATAAAGCGTGAAATTTAATACGCTTTTATTAAAAACCTAAATTACATCATCATGCTGTTATATACATTAAAAAATGTTTTGTTGAATTTAACAGAATTTGTTTGGTTAAAAAATAAGTAGCTTTGTTTATGTGATTCAACCAAACTGATTTAACAAAATGCTTTTCTGACCTATCGTTTTCTTAAAACTCGCAAATGATTCCATTTGAAATCGAACAACAGTCAATTTATGCATGCGTTCTGAGCAGGACAGTGCAAGCTAGAGCTAAAGGAAATTCTTCATTACACAAAAGCAGAGCGAAGAGAACATTTACATTAACGAGTGATGATACGTTTAAGTATGGTTGATATCAAATGCATAACTATTCTTTTTTTGAGATAGTTGAAAGTTTTAGGGGTAAGTTTAATTATTTTCTATATTCATCAAAATTTTAACTTTTATTTTAGAGGTTTTGTAAAGATTTAGTTTCAAGCAATTTATGTTTTGACCGTTAGACAAATTTATTAAAACAGCGAGAAAGACGTCGGTGTTCGTGATAAAATAAAACATCCATTTATTTTTACTGAAAATTTATAATGGCTGTTAAGGATTGGAATGTTAAAGCAAAAAATGTACGTTAGTCTTCAGCTTTGGAACTGCATAAATACATTTTTGGAGAATTAAGAAAGGTAGACGGAGGGGAGGGGGAGGAGAGATAAAGAGAGAGAGAGACGGGAGCTGAAATTTTCTGTTTATAATAAGTTACGATAATCCGCTTTTTACTCACAACATTAAATCTGAAACTACACGCCGAAGTTGTAAATACTAAGAGTGTCCACACATGAAATATAAACGAGATAACTCCATTAAAAATAGCACTAATGAGTATTTTTAAAGTGCAGCATCAAGCATTATTTAGTATTATCGATACATATTTATTTTATTTTATCACGAACGGAAGAGCGATTCTCACTGCGTGATTGTCTTATGAACAACGGGGGAAAAAACTGATTGCCTTATGAACAACGAAAAAAAAAAAAAAGAAAAAAGACTGAGTTGAATTTCTTCAAATAAAAATTCAAAAATTGAAAGAAAATAATTTGTATTTTCTGTTCTATTTCTTTTATAATTGAAATTCCTTGCGCAATGTTTTGGAAAAATTCAAATTTAGCAGTAGTTTCAAATTGTTGAGAAACTCAAAATTTTAAAACTTTGAATAATAAATAATTAAATCTTCTGTTGAGAATTCAAAAATGTTGAGTTTGATTCAAATTTAACATATTTAGTGTGTTGTGTGTTAAGGCAAACCTGCACGCGGGGTATCTGCCTAGGTAGGAGGACTTTCTAAGGCGTTCTAACGCGTATTCACGTTACATCTGGAGAAAAACTACCAAAACTCCAGACCGTTAGATCGACAGCCGTGCGATGGGACCCGAACCCGGGACCTTCACACCTCGGCCGTCTACAATTTTCAGTGACATAACCACTGTGCCATGGTGAGGCTTAACATATTCAGAGACAACTTTATACAATCACGAAGAAAAACATATCTTTATGGGGATGCACGAGATAAAAGAGCAATGAGTAGGTATTGTTTAAGTTATGTAGGAATAATCAGTTAATTTTCTTTTAATTTGGTTTTCACATAGTTACACCATGTCCAGTTTTATTCAGTTGGAGATATCAATGTGAATTCTAGAAACATACATATAGGAGGAAAACAAACATCTTTTTTTTTCCATCTGAAAAGATAAAGTACTTTGTGACTTTACAAAAATCTGGAGTGACTCCACTCGACTTTCCGAACACTTACGATTAAGATCGTTGCCAAGCATTTAAATAAATTTCAATCGATGAATACTTCAAACATATAAACCAAATTGAAGCTCAATCGAATGTACCGTTTAAACGTTTGCGCAATTTCAAGAATTTCCTGCCATAGGCCATAATGTAAAAGAAATCTTAGTCGTAACCCTGTAGAAAAACTATTAGTCCTATAGTATTAATTTAGGTGGAGATCGTAAAAAGACGATGAATTATTTTGTAAAGATTATAATTGGTACGACTTTGTAGTGAGAGAGACATAGTTTTAAGAAGACGATCGTATAGTGAGTCACATTTTAAATTCACACTCGCAACGATGTCGAAAGGAAAATTATTCCCCTTAGGTAGGACGTGCTTTCTTTCACACGGAACACGATGGCATACACAATGTCGTAGGGGTGAACATGCTTTTCTTCCCCACTGAACGAAATCACATATGCACTAGAAATCCCTCATCACAGCGACGAGGAAGCACAAAATCCAAAATCAAGAATGAAATTCGCTTTTGATGGCGCATGTCGTTTTACTTCCTCTGAAATATGAGCACACAAACACTTTGAACACTTCACTGGGCTAAGACATTTTACTTCCGGAGAAAAAAAAACATTTTGAAGACCACATTCTCTTTAAATAAGGAGTCTCACTCAACACTTTTAAACTTGTGACATATTACTTTATTTTCTCACTGGAACAGTCACTAATTTTCAAAATGTAGGATTATACATTTAAAACTCTACAATACATGCACTCAAAGTAAACTTGGGGAAGCGTGTTGATAAAAACATCCTTGCGTTGATGTTATAGCGACCTGGCATCTCGGTGGGTGAACGCCTCCGTCACCATAAAGTGATCAGCGTAGATGTGAATCCCGCGGTATAAGAACGCGGTGAAAAACGCGGTATATATTACGTGTCGGTGGGCAAAAGCCTCCTCACATTAAGTGAGTGGCTTGCCCCCTCCGAAATTACTCTCCAACTGCTAAAGAATGACCGTTAGACTATTGCTATAGAAAAAGGGAGCTCGATCTTTCTGGAACAATTTTAGCAGGTGTTTTTCGAGCAATATGCTTGTTGCGCAGCAGGGCAAAACCGCAAAACACATCTGTTTCAGCGGAGCAGAGAAATAAGCGAGGAAGAGGTGTTGTTATTATAATTCTTTTAGCAGGAGAGAAAACTGGCGTCAACTGTTATTTTATTTCAAAGCAGCTGATAAGAGGGAAATGCTTTAGATGTACTTTAATGCGCTGTAATTGAGAAGGCTAAGAGGAAAATTGAAAGCTTTAAAAAGCAGTTATTGTTAAAAACTTTTAAATTAAATTTAGAATAGATTATTAGTTTGAATTTAGACAATATTAATTAGCATTTATATTAATAATTTTTCATTAAAAATATGCACGTTGTGTCAACGTGACAAGTCCTATACACATCAAAATCAATACCGGTCTTACGACGGTGTTTATAACATATATACTCAATTTGAGCTGAATCGAAAGTATCATTTAAACGCTAGCGCACTTTCAAGAATTTCCTCCCATAGGCCATAATGTAAAAGAAAGCTTTGTCGCAGCGCTGTAGAAGAACTATGTCCTATACATCCCAAAATCAATACTGGTCTTGCGACGGTGATTTATAACATATATACCCAATTTGAGCTCAATCGAATGCCCCATTTAGGAGCTATCGTGTTCACTCACATACACTCAAAATGATTACAATACTTTCCTTACATAGCACATGTTCGGAAAGTAAAAAGGAATTGTTCATTTTCTTGTTACCGATATTTCTGTAACCATATCTGGAATTCTTATTATCACTGAATCAGAAATATAAAATGATTATTAAAGCAATTCGTTACACACAAATAATGGAGGATTTCAGAGTTTCACGTTCCTTCTCAAAACAAAATACTTTTATTCACTACTTACGATTTTAGAAATTACCTTTAGCTGTAATTGTTAGTTTTTGGTTAATTTAAGAGCTGAAAACTAAAAAGACGATTTTTCAGACTAAGGGTTTTCCTAAACGTAAGCTAACATTAGTCTAAAAAAATCCCTCTTATAATGTTGCATAATTTATCAAATATATGTGTGATTTTCATTAATAGTATAAACTATTTGCAATAGAAACAACGAGTATTTGTCCCTCTTTCGTTGAGATTTTAAATAGTTTCCATACAAAATATCCTCAGAAAAACATAAGCCTGGGGTTTCTCTCTTCAGTAACCTCAAATCGTTAAGTGTGGTTAAGCATACAACAGCGGTGAATCTAAATTATTATTAAGTCCTCATACCCCACATGGCGAAGTTTGACAAGGTAAGAGGGGGTTTGTAATTGGCAGTAAATTGCCGAGTTCTTCTCAAAGTAGTTTCTTTTCGTTTTTCTTTTTTTCTTTTTACGCAGTTCGCTGCAGAGAGGGTGGCTTTTGACTCTTGGGTCTGTTTGTGTCATAAAACTCCAAGAATGGTTTATGATTGTACTTTGTTCATCGTAAACATCTCCCCCAGCGGATGTTAACTTGATTTGTCAAGGTAATTTACTTGACTTGTATATTGTTTTTAAATATCAGTATGCAGAATCCTGTATTATGAGTGATATGTCCCTGGTAAAACAGGTTTATGGGGATTTTCCATCTGCCTTTCTTGTTTCTCTAATTGAATAGAAATCGGAAATATAAATTTTCAGATTATTGCTGATTAATTGTTAGTGAAAAACATTCGTTAAGTAACAAATCTAACAAAAACTATACTCAATTATCATTTGTAAAATTACATTAGGAAAGAATTTCACATCGTATTTAATCTATTTATATGTTATCATATTGTGAATAAAGATTTAATGCTATATAAATTTTTGTGCGGGATTTTCCCAAAAGACTGAATGAAACCCGACATGTTAGAAGGCTCTTGAAGAGTTTAAAAATAAACAAATTCCGTCAGAGACGCGGAAAAAGTTCTTAACATTTTTTTAGAAGCGGAAATATATACTGATATAAACTATTAATGACAACATGGGGAACATAGTTAAATTTAACTTAAAATTCCCTACATCGTTCTTGTTATTTCCTATGCATATTCCTATAACTTAAAATATCATAAATTAACTTAAGGGGTCAAGTACCTTTGAGGAAGAAAACTTCAACGAAAATTAATCATAACTTCATTTGTAATAGCTCTACAAGTAATAATGTTTTTAACTTACATTTTTTACCAGTAATTTAGTTGGTTTTTATTAGACTTTTACAGCTCTTGGAACAATTCTATGAGTTTAATTAAATTTTTTATAACTAAAAGTATTCGAGATCATCTTTTTTTCCTCTATATAGTCTTGCGAGCATCATTTCATGTAAAATATGCATCACAGTATCATAAAAATTGCAATACATATAGAAAAATATCCTTTAATTAAAATGACGAAAAACAATTTTGCTGGGATATATTTCACGTTATAATTTTTGTATATGTGTGAAATTATGCAGATGATATTTATAGAAATCGCAATTATTAATTTTTTAAAGGAAAAAAGGTCTCAGACAAATTATTCTTCGTTATTTTAATAATACAATATTTTTCCATATCTATAACAAATTCTAAGTTAATGTGATACATATTTTCCCTGAAATGCTGCGCGCAAGACTATATACAGGCAAAAATATAATGTTTTAGTTATAAAAAAATTACCGTAAAATACGGGAAAAGAGACACCCCCCCCTTCAATCTTCAAGGAAATTCAGGATCTGCGGGGACGGATAAACGGTAGCGGGCGGACAAACCGTAAAAATCGGGGTAATATACCCCTTCTATCGCCCCATCTATCTTCAAGTATAGCTGTATTCATACTATTCGTTCCGTATCGCTAAGATCTCGCGATAATGTCACACAGAGAAGCAAAGCGGAGAGCGTTGTTCTGACGTCACACTTCGCTGGCGTATGGCGTGATTTCATTAGTGCCATCTATTGTATCACAATGAAAGTTTTTGCTAACACAGATAAAGGCAATTTTTACAAAGAGGGTATGAGTGGGAATCGAACCTACGACCGTACGCTTAGCATCTGCAAGTCGCCGGCCAAAATAAATCCACCTTAAGGGGCGTTTAATCGGCATTTTAAGAGAAAACAAAATTCCGGAGAAAATCAGAGGGGGGGGTGTTTATTAGAGGGGAGGCGCTTTTTCCGTATTTTACGGTTTTTAGTATGTAGAATTGCTCCAGGCACTTTAAAAGATTAATAAAAGCTTTCTAAATAACTGGTAAAAATTGCAAGTTTTAAAAATTATTATTTTTGGAACTAGCCGCTTATGAGACTGCATATTTTAATTTGTCCCGAGACATTCTGTTTTTTTTTTCAGTCTAAAAAGTAATTTGTTCTGTTTTTTGCTAAATTCAAAATGTGAATAGCAGAACGTAATTTTTGACTGAAAATGAAACGTACTTGAAAAAATCAATGAACATCATATACAATATATGTGGTGCGGTTGCGGTAGAGTTAAAATATTAAATTACTTCGGTGTGATCGTAATAAGTAAGTTGAGTACAGATGCGTTACAATAACAAGGCACACAGCAATTACAAGAAACAAAATAAAGACTTTTATTAAAAAACAAAGTAATTATTAATTAAGTATTGGTACGTAATGGTGGCTGGCGTACTAGTAAGACGAAGAAATTAACGTGCTTCTAAAACAGTATCTAGCCTCACCATGGCACAGTGGTTATGTCACTGAAAATGGTAGACTGTCGAAATGTGAAGATCCCGGGCTCGGGTCCCATCGCGAGGCCGTCGACCAAACCGTTCGGAGTTTTCAAAAGTTTTCTCTAAATACGGGTTTGCCCCCCCCCTTAGAAATACCCACACGGAGGCCATCCCCATTGTGTTGTCCTTCTGACGTGGATTTATAAGCGGTTTCGGGCCAAGGGCACAAATCTGAAATACATGTAACACAAACAAACAAACAAACAAATAGTATCCAAAATTGAAGTCTCCAAGAAAACGCCAGTTACCAGGAAGTCAAATTGGCTAGAACCGAAGTAGGAACATTAAACGAATATAAAAAAAACGCAAACAACATTTCCGCGTTTGACTGACGCCATAGTTCAGTAGCGATGTCAAGTAGAAAGATTTTTAAAAAAACAGACGCGCCTGAAGGATGAAACAAAAATGTAACGACTAATTGTAACCCAAAATGAAAGCCAATGTTTTTATTAGATTTGCCTACCTTATATGGTCATAAGCCAGCCACTTAAAATAAAATATTCTGAATCAGAAGTAAAAGCTAAGTAATTAATATAACGGACCTGTAAACGTTGAAAAGGGAAGTTATTTATATAGCAAGACAGACGCCTTCGGTTAAATAAAATTATTGTACCACCAGGCCCAGCGAAACTAACTCTTTTAAAGCGGAAGCAATAAAGGCATAATTTAGATATTTAAAAATACTGAAATATATTAAATTTAAAACAATTAAATCATTAACGCTTAGTGATCTATTTTTAGACGGTCGCAAAAATATTTAAGCACTAATTTATTTTCCTATTTTAATTTCTCAAATAATAAATCGGATTTCTAAAAATACTCAGCGATAAGAAAGTAAACGGAGAATTTTTCACTGTCTTATTATTATTTTTCAAAAAGAAATACAATCTTTATGCCACTCAAACGTCGGAAATTTATTTATCACTTCTGGCATCAACATAATTTGAAGAATGTGCTGAAAAAAGTCGGGCGCTAGCAGGTTAATAGTCACTTCACAAAAGCTCTTGAAGTAGTTAATTTTGCAGCAAAGTAGCCAATTTTGTAGCAAATGGTTTATTCTTCGACAATTACAGTATTTAAAATGAATTGCTATTTATAATGATCACTTTTAGTTCGCTATTTTTTTGTGAAAATAATTAAATTTTGGTGGAACATGGTGGGAAATTTCTCTTACACTTTAATACCTTCGGTGGAGTGATTATTAACCTGCATATGAAAACTCATTTGACCCCACATTGCTATACCATCATGTTTCCTTTTGATGTGCCTCCCCTACATTTTGTCGCTATGTTTTTGGGCACCTTTTACACGTTTAGTCATTTCTTCAACCGTTGCTCTATCATATAAAGCCTTACTTTACATGATGGAGCAAAAGTTGAAATTTAAAAAAAAAGCATAAAATTGTAACTGGAATAAAGAGAATTCAATTTGGATAACATCATGCTGGGGAAATTGAACAAGCAAAAGGAAATATTCCACTTTAATTTTAGTTTTCCAAAAAGTCAAATTTCACTATGCATCTCAAAATGAATCTTCAATTACAAACAAATCTAAAACATTATAATACTGACTATTCCACAAAGGTCAGTAGACACGGGAGGTGATTCGGATGATCAGTAATTTCTAGAAATCCCAATATTCACGGATCTAAAATTACAAACAAATCTAAAACATTACACTACTAAATATTCCACATAGTCAATAGACACGGGAGGTGATTCGGATGATCAGTGATTTCTAGAAATCTCCCAATAGTATGCAGGTAGAGAACTATTTATGTAGGTGCAGGTAAGTTGTTCAAGGAGCCCTCATTCCCCAGCCCCTCGAATATGCTTTCTGAATACGGGCTGCCTAGTTACATTTTTTTAAGCATAGCGTAATATTTGGAGCCCACATAAATAAATAGTATCTACTGATATCAGTTACCTCATCTGTTTGGGGGCTAATTAATATCTATGTAAGGTGATAGAAAACACTTGAAAAATGTAAGGGGTAGTAGTGGAAACCAAGACGGTTTGAGAATCACTTACCGATATGTTGTCGAAACGTCATGTTCATGTACCCGTTAATTATCACTTTGGAAGAAGTGTTGAAGTGTTTGTCTGATTTCTTAATCGGGTTTCATAAACAATAAGATTTTCTCCAACAATTTCATCAATGAAATGAAATGGAATTTGTGAACTGTCAATTTTAGTTAAGTGCTTTCTGTGAAAAATGCATTAGATTCTGCCAAACCATGGTCAGGAAGCTCACCGTTACTTTAACACCTCTTGTAAAGCGATTATTAACAGGTATACGAAGACGACGTTTATTCACCCAAATTCCTTTGCGATTCTGAGCCATTTCGTTACCTCTATTACAAGTTACATTTTTCCCAATGCTTACAATCACCCTGTGTATACTGGGTGATTCAAAATGGGTGTTAAAGCGGTTATCTTTTAAACCGTAAATGATCAAAACGTTTTTTTCAATTAGAAAAGTTCGTGAAATAAAGAGTAGCTTTCAGATATGGCAAGTTTTTTACTCTGACCTACACATGTTAAAATGCGAAATTTATTTTTTACGGTCCCGCCTTTCTTATCACTCATATTTAGGAAAATGTTTCTCTGTGTCTAAGAGGGTAAATAAAAATGCCATGTTTCTGAATGGAATAGTTACTGAGATATCGCAAGCTAAAATTTTTAGCATTTGTCGCCAAAGACTTAGAGGATGTCTCAAAAGTGAGAAAAATACAATTACTTTTCAACTGACAGTAATTTTTACAACATAATAGAAAATAAGGTAATTTTGACTATATAAACATACCTCATAACTCGCATTTACGAGAAAAATTTCAAGTGTAATAACATAAAGTCTTACTTTTTTCAAATTTAGTGGCCATTCGACAGCTACATATTTGACTCCTGGAAATCCTATTTTAGCTAGAATTTTCCTATAATGCATGTTTGGCAGTTTTTAGTGAAATTTAACGCACACTATTACTTTACCATTCTGTATTACAATTTGAAATTCTTTCTCTAGAAGCGGGATATAATTAGTGGATCATACCCTAAAGACTAAATCATCGATATCAAAACGCTGCGTGTATCAGTTCCGATAAAATTGTACCAGTTAATTTCGCGCGTTTGAATTCGTTTAGTTGCCACTTTCCAACAAAGACATCACAATGTAATTTTATCAACTCATACTTGGATCCCTAAAGTAGGCTCCTGAAAACAGACTTCAATATAGCAGGATAAAGTGGGGAAAGTCGTCATTTTCCACTTTAAATATCTCGCTAACAATTGCACTTAGAAACATGAAATTTTTTTTAATTAAATTTCTTAGATACAGGGCAGCATTTTTCTAAACATAAGTGAAAGGAAATAGTGACTGTATAAAAAATAAATTTCATATTTTAATATCTAGGGGAGACGGGGGTACAGTGGGTCAATGTTTAGATTTTTAAATATAATTCTAGCAAAATTTTAAAAACAGAATATCAAACTAATGGATTATGTTTTCTGATTTATTGGCTATCCCAATTAATTATAGTTCAGTTCTAACAAAAATTTTTAGACAGTAAAATACCATTTTTCTTAAGTACTTTTTGTTGACCCACTGTACCCCACAAAGGGGTGTTTGATTTTTTTTATTGCCTGACAGTATTAAGTAATAATTTAGATACTAAAAAAGCTCAAAGTTTATAAGGTTAATGTCAATTTTACGGATATAAAATATACACACACTAGATTTGTTAACAGAATTAAAGAAAAATATTTTAGTACTGTGTTTAGGCAAGTCCTGTTAATTTAACAAAATTTTAGTTTTATAGTTATTTTTGAGACATTTAAATCAAAAACTGTCATTCTACAATATCTATTGGACATTATGTAAAAGAAAATCTATAGCAAAAGTCAACTTTGTCCCTCTTTTCTCAGTTCCTTGCAATACATTTGGTTTTGGCAAGTCTGACAATATCTTTACTGTCTGCTGTATAAATGTCTGCCTCATCAAAGATAAGTGCATGACCTGGCTGAATTCCTTTCATATAGTGCACTTCAAATTCATGTTCATTTTTGCCTACAAGTTCAGCAACAGTGTTTAAAATTGTATTTTTTCTTGTCTTAGACCTTGAATAATAGGAAATCTCCAACCAAAATCTTCTACATTCAAATTCGAAATTTATTCACTGGAAGATTATTTTCGTTCTTCAGTTGAGCTATTCTTGCAATTGCTCGCAATTTTTTTCTCTCCAGCTTCATATCATTAGGTCCTTTACTCTTCTTTATTTCAATCATCTCATTTTGGATTGTGATATTCACAGGGATATCTGCAAGAATTTATGTTTTTTTTTTTTTTTTTTTTTTTTTTTTTTTTAACATTCCCTCTCATTTTTTTCTATCTTGCATCAGAGTTAGGAAAAGCCTTTTACCATCCCTGGTGTCATTTTTGCTTTACATAATTTTCTTACGAATCTGAAGGTTCTATGGCTAATGGGAAAGACTTATTTAGATAAATTTAGATCATTGAAGAGCATGAAAAAATAAGAAACTTCGAGAAAGACAATAAATATATAAACGGGGTACAGTGTGTCACTGAGCCACTGTACCCCATTTCAAGTGACCCACTGTGCCCCATATAAACCAAAGTATTATATTTTTCACCTCAAAATTTCAAATCGTTAAATTATTCATTTAAATTCAACACAATAGAATATAAGGTAATTTTGACTATATAAACATACCACATAACTCGTATTTACGAGACAAATTTGAAGTGTGTCTTACTTTTTTCCAAATTTCATGCAAATGATCAGAAAACAGAATGGCTCTTTCTTCCCGCCACAGTCAAAGTGAGGTGTTTAACTTTTTCCTTAGAGTCAAGTTCTTTGATACCTACTTAAAATAATTTTCTCATTTGAAAACTATTCACTGAACCAGAAACATCTTCAATGACCCACTGTGGCCTGCTCTCCCCTATACAGACCCTAATAAAAAAGTTAGTATAGCTGAAACCTAATTCTTATTGGACAACTTTTCTAATTGAAAGTATGTTCGATCACTTACGATTAAAATGATAATCGTTTTAACATCTATTCTGAATCACCCGGTATATATATTTATTTATTAATTGTATTTAACTCGCATACGTAAGTAAGACTTACATGTGAGTTTCGATATTTTTTAACTATTAAACTGAACAGAATTTCTTAGCTCCTATACACATCTACTGTAAAACTCTTACACACATATATCATACAATGTTGACGCACCAAAATCGGGAAATAATAGAACAAGATACAATTGTATGGAATTCGAATTCACTAGAATTCTCCACGTTTCCACACCCATGATAAATAGAAACAAAATAACATACAAATGATAGATGTTAGTACTGTGACTAAGTAAATGAACTACTGGTTAAACAACTGGAAAGAACCATTTGTACAGCACACAATTCTCTGCAGAAAGGAAGAAATTATTATATCACAAAAACCTAAAATTTTTACGAATCGTAGAAGTGTTCTCAGTTGCAAAATATGTATATAAAACATTAATACCGTGCATATAACAGAACTAAAAGACGAGTTATTAATCCTGACATGCATGTAAAGAAGTAGACGAGAATAATTATGGTGTAAAATGAAAAAATGTTCAAAATATGGCTGGAAATAAGACTATGTTAAGAAAAAATTCCTCTCGTTAATTTTCAAAAAGTTACACTTTTTAAATTTGTATACGACCCCCGTACAAAACAATTTCCAATCAGTAAAATGTGCCCATACAATCATGAGGTGACATACAATATTTGAGAATTATACCTTTAAAAATGTCAGATATGAGAGATATGAAGATAAATATAACGCTGACTTAAACCACTTTTCCATGGCTCTCGAATTGATAACATCACGTCGAATGATGACATTTCAGGGGTCGTACAGAAATTAGGAAAGAAATTTTTTTTCACTCTAGCAATAAACGTTTACATTCAAAATCATGTATAGTCCCTGATCATCTTTCTTTAAAGATATCTCTGCGACTTTGTATGATGAAAGGCTGAAATTTGGTGTATTACACATTTTACTAATTGGGAATGTTTTTGTAAGGGGGTCGTCTACAAATTTAAAAAGTGTAACTTTTTCTAAATGAACTAGAAGATTTTTTTCTTAATGGAGTCTTATTTCAGACCGTATTTTGAACATTTTTTTCAATTTACATTGCCCACCTACCTCTAATAGATAAAGAATTAACGCCGTTACCACCTTTTTGGGACACCGATATAAACATAATTTACTAATTCTGCTAAATTGGTAACTTTGTATAAACATAATGAAAATTCATTAAATATTTTTGATTACTATATTAATTACGTTTGAATGCTGTTTGTTATTACTGTTCTGTGTGTGTGTGTACATTTCATACAAATTAATTAATTTTATTTGTCTCTAAAAATTAGCAATATGGTCTTAGTTATTGGTCTTAGCAATATGGTCTTAGTTATTGGTCTTAGCAATATGGTCTTAGTTACTAATTTAAAGAAAAAATTTTAGGTAATTATATAAAATAAGTTATTTAAAAGGAGTTGCATGTGTGCGTGTTTGTTTAGTATGTGTAAGGTTTACAAGCAAATGAAGAACATTCAAAACGCTCTTCCTGTCGGGGGAAGGAAATGAATATTAAAATGAAAATTATTTTTAGTCTTATTTTTACAAAATAATAAAAAAATAAAATTAAATGAACGGCTAACCTGGAAAAAGAATTAGAAATCTGCCTGAAAAGGAATCCAAAACAATTAAAAAATTTATAATGGAGTCGTTTTGAAAATTCGTTACGAGAAACGTACATGCAGAGTTATCTAGTCGTAAATCTTCGTGTAACTGCACCACAAAATAATTTTAATTATTAAAACTTCTTTTCAAAATCTTTCATGAACTGCTCAATTTCCTATTTTTCATTTTATGCACGTTTCTTAATTTAAAATCTAGTGAAGTTAATGTTTCAAAATTAATAATTTATAAAAATCCCTCAACCCAAAATTTATAACTTTTTCTGCTCCATTAATCTTAAAGTGAGATTTTGCAACCGTATATTTCCTTTTTAATGCGCTTTATTGTGGTATCAAAAAATAATTAAACTAGTGTGAATTACTTTTTTTATCCTTTACCTTAGTTATTACATTATTAAAACTCTGCTCTGGAGACTTCATTGTTATGTCTTCAAATGTCTGTACAAGAGTCAGTATTTTAAAATAATGACATTTCAAAGGTTTTTGAAATCATGCAATCTACTTCTCTCAAATGATGATGTTTAAATAGTGATCATGGTACAGTCTACGTTATATAATTATTTAAATAGGAAAAATAAATTGGATATAATGCCATCGCGTAGGTAGCTGCACTAAACCGTATGTATTGTATTTTAAAAGCTATTAGCCTTTGAAGTCTTATTCATTCATCATACCGAAATTATACATACAGACATGCGAAAAGTCGTCATTTGAGGAAAAGAAATGCACAATTTTTCAAATGCTCTTGATAATGGTAATAATGTATTCGACGAAAACAATTCCAGAATCTATCGTTTAAGGTTTTTAGTTCGACTTCGTCGACCGAATAGGCCGCCTGCGTCCTTGAAATCCCTAAAATCTCTAACTAAATGAAACTGTTCAACTTTGACCGCATATTGTTATAGTTAAAAAGTAATCAAAATCGATTTTAGAAATGATTTGATTATCAAAGTATGAAGTTCTAGAACAACTTAAGAAAATGCTTCATGCTTTACATTTGAGGTTAATTTATCGAAAAACATCATTTTTTTTTAAAGTTAGTCGAGTTTGTAAAATACTATTTGAAATTTATAAAGTCGTAAGTTATAGAGAAAAATGAAAAAGATAATTCATGTCAAATACACCGATTATAAAACTCTTTCCAACACAACAAAATTTTTCGCTGAACTTGGCGACGTATTGTACTAATATTCCTGTGAGATTTTAGTTTAGTGGTTAAGGCAAAGCAACACAAGTTCTTTTGGCCTAAGGGGTATGCCTTGGGCGGTGCATCTTTTTGAGGGGTTCTAACGCGTATTCACGTTACATCTCGATAGAACCGTTCAAAACTGATCTGCACCGACAGGGTAGGTCAAAACCCAGCACCTACACACTTCAGCTTGTGTGTTTTGTCATGACAAGCCTACACGAGGGGCATCTGCCTCATAGGCCCAAGCGAGGAAAATTCATATTTCGGCCATCTACCATCTTCGGTGTCTTATCTGCGCTGCAGTGAAATTTGCGAGACCCTGTAATACAGCTTTAAACCTTATTTCCATTTTTTGACTGAACAGTAAACTCTTAAGAACGTATACCAATTGTATCGTGCTTGAAGTAAATGAATGTCTCTAAACTGGCACACAGACCGTAATGAATTGAAATTCTTTTCAGCGCTCCTGTGGAAGACATAAATGCTAGAGACACTATTTTCAACGAAGAACAATATTTTGTAATCCTTAACAATATATATGAATTTTGTTTTGTCTGCAATAGCCAAATAACTCTAAAATACGCTTTGAAAAATGATTACCGATAGAGTGTAATGCATTAGAATTCTATAGGATGTAGAAAACTGGATATAATTCTGCTCCTGGGATTAAGATTTTTGATTTGGTTACTAATTTAATCTCTACTACAAAAAAAAGTTTTATCAGTTCTAAAAGATTTTTCGAAACACTTATTCCAGGTGAAAAAACTAAATACCTATTTCTTTCTTTTTCTCTGTTATAAGTTATCAGTGTTTGTTAAAAAAACACTTGGGTAATAAAATCCCAAAATAAAATATATCTCATGCCTATTTGTTTGATTTTTACTTTTTTTAAAAATCTTTTTGAGTGGTGTGTATGTGTGTGTGTGTGTGTGTGTTGGGCGGGAGGAACAACATGTTCCTCTGCTTCCGCCTATTGATAACAAATGATTTTTGAAAAGATTTTTAAGTATTTTTTTTCTTGCTCACTTCATATTGAAAATGTGGAGGATAAGTAATTTGAATTAAATATTTCCTTATGCAAATTTATCCTATATAAAATAAAATCCCTAAGTATTACTTTTTCTTTTGTAGGAAGAAACTGAATATCAGCTGTTATGTATGATTATGGAAGAAGATATGTAAGTATTAAATTGATGATGTCAGATTTGTTTATAGTTTTATAATAAATAAAATATATGAAAATGAAGCCTCTGTTTCTTCTTTATTTAAACAAATATTTATGCTGCTATAATTTGTATAGTTCAATGCTTTATTAGTTTCATGTGTTAACTAATATTTCAGTCATTCTCAAGAGTTGGAAATACTTTACTTCAGATAAGATGAAATCTGACACCTTTTGAATGGCCCCTTTATTTCAGTGGAAGTTGTAAACAATATAAATTTCAGTTAATAGTTTTATGTTCATTGCAATAACTACCACTGTTTTAAAATTATGAATAAGTAAAAATATATTGATCTAGTGTAATGAATAATTTAGGTTAAGAATATTTTAAATACAGTATGAAGATAGTACTGGATTTAAGCATACAGTAAAATGTCTGTGAAACGAATTTCAAGGAACTGAAGATAGAATTTGGAAATCTGAAAGGTTTGTTAGAGTGAAAATTCATTGTGAATGAATTTGTACAAATAAGGCTTTTTAATTAGTAATATTTAAATTGGTAATCTGAAATATTCCTAAGACTGAAGTTTGTTGTAATGAGATTTTACAGTATTCATATTATTCTATGCAAAAGGTTGTCGAATATTTAAAATGTATTTGACTTATTTCCCTCATATTTAAGAAGTGAACTATTGGAATTGAAATTAGATTTGAGATTTAAATTGAACTTTTTAAACCACTTTATCATAGAATTAATTACTTCACAGCACACGGGCCGATCTGCACATTTCGGCTGCAAAGCGGCCTGTGCGAGTTCCCGCTGCTAGCCGAGGGCGGGGGGCTCCGTAAGTTGCAGAGGCCAGTCGCGAAGCTGCCCGTTGGCAGACCATTTGGTCGCCGAAGGCGGCCGCTCACAGTAACGTGGTCGTGAAACGGCCCGTTAGCGACCAGCTGGTCGCCGAACTGGGGCGGACTATAGGTTGCACAGGCAGGTCTCGAAGCCACCCGTTTGCGGACCGGCTGGTCACCGAAAGCGGCCGCTCAACTTAACGTGTAAAAACTGCCAGTAGGTTGCACAGGTCGGTCGCGAAGCGGCCCGTTGGTGGACTAGATGGTAGCCGAAGGCGTCCGCTCACTGTAACCTGCAAAAGCGGCTGGTCGCGAAGGGCCCGTGTGCCGTAGGTTGCGCATTTCAGTCCCGAAGCGGCCCGCTGGAGGACGAAGTGGTCACCGAAGGCGGGCGGACCATGTGCGGTAGGTTGTCCATTTTGATCGAGGAAGCAGTCGTCGGAGGACCAGCTGTTTGAAGTACTCGGCTAGTGTTTAATATATGTGTTTAACATATGATTTTAGAAATATGATTCAGTACTTAATAATTAATATGAAAATCATTTAAAAAGGAACAATTTGGGTTACCAATTTATTTCAAATTTCAGAAATCATTAAAAAAAAAAGTTTAATTTCACACACACACACATATATATATATATATATATATATACATACATATATATATATATATATATATATATATATATATATATATTGTTTTCTAACTCATTGACTACTTGTTAGAAATCATTGAACATTTGTGTTTTAACCACTTTAGAAATGCGCGATGCGTTCAAATGGAGTGAAACGATATGGTCATTGTCGAACTTTAAAAAAAAAAAATTACTTTCTGTCTTAATATGCACATGACCCTTTAAGATAATATACGTTAATTAAAGACTATTAGCCTAAGTTAAACAAGATGTTATTTTTTTGCCTGTACGTCAGTTAGTTCTTGATTGCACACTAAGCTGTAATAAACTGTTAATATGTTATATGTGTATTAGCACATTACGACTTTATTTAGGTAAACATACATTGGGTATAGTCAAATTATCATTACTCAGAGCCTTTAACAATGAACAAACTTTTTTGCCACAAAATGACATCTTGAAACAGCACTATTAACAGACTATGCAAATCTAGTAAAGTTATTTCAAATTAATATGAAATTTTATTTAAAAGAATTGCTCATTTCAAAAGCCACATAAGTTAGTAGTTTCCAAACACTGCCAAATGTAGTTCATTAGCATATTTTTATATCATTGATAACAAGAGAAAAACAGTTCATACTTTTAGCCTAATCACTGTAATAAACCCAAACAACTTTGGGAAGTTCCACGTATTTGAATGTTGTTTATATTGTTCCTGAAACTCTGCCGAACGCTTTTCTTGTACACCGAAAAACTGACGTGTTAGTACGGCTGCGAATGCAGGGAAATTCAGAATATCTAGAACGCTATAAGAGCTAGTCGAGTTGTCAAGACAAAACATATACATTATTGCTCCTAGAAACTCGTCGATTAATCTTCACATCCCGATTTATAGGCACTCACAAACCAGAAATTAATGAACAACAGTCAGTCGAACAGAATGAGTTTCTCATAGAGTCAATTCTCATTCAATGAAAACTTTCTACGAAACTCAGTGGTACGAGCAGAATTCTTACCTACTCCACAAAATACAGTATTACACAATTCTCAAGTTCTCCCAATATGGCTTCACAAATAATAGACAAACTCAGTAGTACAAGTAACAGGAGCAATATTCTTTGCAACGGACAATTCGTAACTGACTGAATGGGTCGATCTGCTATCTTGTCGCTCCTACAACGTTCTTGGAAATTTTTAAGCTTTTCATTCCCCCCCAAATTTCTAAACATTTCGATTGCTTAATACTATTACTAGGGGTACCTCCTAGATTTGCTACGGGCTTACTCCGAGGCCAGGCATAAACCAGGCTCATACTGTGTAATTCAAGATTGTTTTTGCGCTCGGGCTCATAAAATATGTCTCATTTATTAAACATGCTCTTTGTAAACACATTTTAAAAAGTGGTTCATGGGCGAAATGTAAAATTAGAAAGTGCATTCATAGTTTTCTACTATTTGCCTTTAATTTGCCTTAAATTTATTATATTCTATCAGTGACTTTTAATTAGCTAATATTTTGTGCTTGGACTATAAGAAATGAGCCCGAACTGAACTAACTGCCATGCCAACGGTGGACCAAAATATGGAATTCCTGAGTGTAGCTACATTACTTGATTAATCTTTTAGAGGAATCGAGCATTATTTTTGCAGAATGGCAAGTGTTAAGTCTATGGGAGAGATGTTTTCACTGATTAATCCTCAACGACGTAACCGATCATTATCATATCGCTTTATACTCCATATCCACTATCACGGAGCGAAATTTGGTCAGTCTCGGAAGAGTTAGAGAAGAAATGGGTAATGTTTTCAGTGATTATTCCTGGAGTTTTATTCCTGGATGACTTGACAGATCATTCCGTCTTTGCTTTTGTACCATCCTCTTAATGGCCACTGTCACTAAGGCCAAATATGGTTTGACATTTTTTTTTCTGAAGTCTCTTCCACTTCATCTGCTAAATTTTTTATCTGGTTTAGAAATGAGCTTCATGCGTTTTCACAGAACTGCTTTAAGTAAAAGTTAAACTGTGTAACATTTTAACCATTTTTTTTCAATTATCAGCATGATAAATATGGAAAAAAAAAAAAAAAAAAATTACTTTCTGTCTTAATATGCACATGACCCTTTAAGATAATATACGTTAATTAAAGACTATTAGCCTAAGTTAAACAAGATGTTATTTTTTTGCCTGTACGTCAGTTAGTTCTTGATTGCACACTAAGCTGTAATAAACTGTTAATATGTTATATGTGTATTAGCACATTACGACTTTATTTAGGTAAACATACATTGGGTATAGTCAAATTATCATTACTCAGAGCCTTTAACAATGAACAAACTTTTTTGCCACAAAATGACATCTTGAAACAGCACTATTAACAGACTATGCAAATCTAGTAAAGTTATTTCAAATTAATATGAAATTTTATTTAAAAGAATTGCTCATTTCAAAAGCCACATAAGTTAGTAGTTTCCAAACACTGCCAAATGTAGTTCATTAGCATATTTTTATATCATTGATAACAAGAGAAAAACAGTTCATACTTTTAGCCTAATCACTGTAATAAACCCAAACAACTTTGGGAAGTTCCACGTATTTGAATGTTGTTTATATTGTTCCTGAAACTCTGCCGAACGCTTTTCTTGTACACCGAAAAACTGACGTGTTAGTACGGCTGCGAATGCAGGGAAATTCAGAATATCTAGAACGCTATAAGAGCTAGTCGAGTTGTCAAGACAAAACATATACATTATTGCTCCTAGAAACTCGTCGATTAATCTTCACATCCCGATTTATAGGCACTCACAAACCAGAAATTAATGAACAACAGTCAGTCGAACAGAATGAGTTTCTCATAGAGTCAATTCTCATTCAATGAAAACTTTCTACGAAACTCAGTGGTACGAGCAGAATTCTTACCTACTCCACAAAATACAGTATTACACAATTCTCAAGTTCTCCCAATATGGCTTCACAAATAATAGACAAACTCAGTAGTACAAGTAACAGGAGCAATATTCTTTGCAACGGACAATTCGTAACTGACTGAATGGGTCGATCTGCTATCTTGTCGCTCCTACAACGTTCTTGGAAATTTTTAAGCTTTTCATTCCCCCCCAAATTTCTAAACATTTCGATTGCTTAATACTATTACTAGGGGTACCTCCTAGATTTGCTACGGGCTTACTCCGAGGCCAGGCATAAACCAGGCTCATACTGTGTAATTCAAGATTGTTTTTGCGCTCGGGCTCATAAAATATGTCTCATTTATTAAACATGCTCTTTGTAAACACATTTTAAAAAGTGGTTCATGGGCGAAATGTAAAATTAGAAAGTGCATTCATAGTTTTCTACTATTTGCCTTTAATTTGCCTTAAATTTATTATATTCTATCAGTGACTTTTAATTAGCTAATATTTTGTGCTTGGACTATAAGAAATGAGCCCGAACTGAACTAACTGCCATGCCAACGGTGGACCAAAATATGGAATTCCTGAGTGTAGCTACATTACTTGATTAATCTTTTAGAGGAATCGAGCATTATTTTTGCAGAATGGCAAGTGTTAAGTCTATGGGAGAGATGTTTTCACTGATTAATCCTCAACGACGTAACCGATCATTATCATATCGCTTTATACTCCATATCCACTATCACGGAGCGAAATTTGGTCAGTCTCGGAAGAGTTAGAGAAGAAATGGGTAATGTTTTCAGTGATTATTCCTGGAGTTTTATTCCTGGATGACTTGACAGATCATTCCGTCTTTGCTTTTGTACCATCCTCTTAATGGCCACTGTCACTAAGGCCAAATATGGTTTGACATTTTTTTTTCTGAAGTCTCTTCCACTTCATCTGCTAAATTTTTTATCTGGTTTAGAAATGAGCTTCATGCGTTTTCACAGAACTGCTTTAAGTAAAAGTTAAACTGTGTAACATTTTAACCATTTTTTTTCAATTATCAGCATGATAAATATGGATAAGTTTTCCTCGATTCTGCAGCTATGAAGATGTTTTCTTGCATACCTTTGTGTATGGATATCGGACACACATCAGCAAGTATTTATGGGCATATGCCCCTAGAATATTTTTAAAAGTAAATTACAATCCAGAAGAGTTATTACTGTTATAAATTTTATTAAGCGAATAAATATTTAACATTCTTTGTTTTTACAAAACTTTCTTATTGTGTAAACTATTGTACACAAATTGTTCAGCTCTCCTGTATGTTATAGGAATTAATAATTACATTGTCCGACAAAGAAATTTTATAAATTATTATAAATATTTTCTGAAAACTTTATGATCCTTAAAAAAATAATCTGTTGACAAATTTGATCTGTCATTAACTGATGTTATGTTACCCAAGATTTTTGTCTTAATTATAGTAAAGTTCCGTCGACATTATGAACGGATTGTGAAATTTTTAAACGAACACACGAAACCCCATGATGATGAACTAACGAACTCAACACGCTTAAATCTATTGATTAAAACTAACACTCCTTTATTGATTAAATTTCTTATCTGCTGATTTAAATCGTTTTACGCAAAAAATTTCCGAAAAATATTCCTTAAAAACAATAATTTGTAAACTCCTACATTCGCCTCAATGCTCCCAATTCCGTAGATTCTATTTAGCTCTATTTTCACTTAAATCTTGCCTATTTGAGAATTCTGTCTCTCCCCCACGAAAAGATGCCTGGTTAGATATCCACGTGACGTGTATACTATCACGTGACCAACGCTCTTCAACGGAAACGGTGCATAGTCACAACGCGGGAATCGTGGCTTACGGCGGGCATCGAAGAACAAACATATCGTTATCAAAATATGAATTAAAAGAATTTCTAGTGAGGATACTGGATGTACTTTACTTAATGCTAAGTCCTTTTGTTGTGGGTGATTACTTCTCGATGTATTCGCTGGTGATAATTTTATTTTATATCCGAATATCAAATGCATCTTTTTCATATTCAGAGTTGTGAAATAAATTTAACCTAAATGTGGAGAGGATGCTTTCGGTAAAAATTTTGTTTTAATGAACATAGTTTTTTACGATTGGATTATAAAAATCTCATCGCTGTTGAAAAACAAATGAAGTTATGATATCTTTCAAGTGAGAAAGTACTATTTTACCTTTTTCATGTAAATAAATTTGGTTGCTGCTGTAATTAAACCTCACAGCTGGTTTAACCATGATTGCATTTCTGTATTCTGACTGTACTGTGAATTTGTTTTATAACTATAGTGAAATTATATTCTGTCTATTAAAAAATACTTTTTTTTATAGTGTATGAAGATATATGTAATGTATTTGCCTTGATTTAAAATTTATTTTCTCGGGCTTATAATCATAGATTACAGCTCTGATAAAAAATGAAGAAAACGAATAATTCAATATACAAAGGGCATTCCATAAAAACTGAGAGTAAAATCATAAAAAAATCAAGAAATATATTTACAGCAAAAAATACATCCTTTTTCAAAATACCTTCCGTTAGATGATATGCAACGGTCCCATCGTTCAACCCACTTTTCAAAACAAGTAGAGAAGCCCTTTTCTGGAAGCTGCTTCAAAGAACCCTCCACTGCTGAAATAACTTCAGAATCTGTGTTCAATGTTCTGCCACGGAGCTTCTCCTTCAACGTCGGAAACAGCCAGAAATCGCATGGTGCGAGATCTGGTCTGTAAGGGGTATGTGGCATGATTTTACTATTGCATTTACTAAGATATTGCTGAACAGAAATAGCTACATGCGGGCGAGCATTATCGTGATGTAATGTCCAATTCCCTACCAGTTCATGACAAACAGCCTTTCTTGAAATCGCCATGCCATCTAAAAATCGTAGACTCACCAAAACATTTGTCTTTGTAAGCTGCTTTCATTAACTTAACTCTTTCTGGAGCTGTTTCTCCGAAACGATAGGAAAATTTTATGGCACAACGCATTTAGTTTTTTAACTCTGAATCACTCGACTCCATTTCTGTAGGGCAAATAAAACAGTTCTTTAAACAAGCATGGAACTAGGAAAATAAAATTGTCTGCTTCGTTTTGAATTTTGTATAAACGTACAGTTAACAGTTTGAAAAAGTCTCCTGCACTTCTATTTTTTAGTTTCGCAGTGTTGCCACTACGTAAAAAAATAACTCTCAAATTTTATGGAATGCCCTTTGTATTTATCAAAAACAGCAAATTTTCATAAAACACCCTTTTTCTAGCTTAAAATAATAATCTTGATTGAGTACAGATATATTAATTAAAAAAGGACTGATTTTGTAAAAACGCTCATTCTATAGATTAAATAATAATCATAATTGAGTACAGTTATATTAATCAAAAACGGACAGATTTTGTAAAAACACTAGGGATGGACGCGAGACGACTTTTTACGAGACGAGACAGAGATTTACAGCTTTTTTGCGAGACGAGACACACATTTTTAACATTACGATATAGGGATTTTTTGCGAGACGTGAGACTCCTATTTTTCGTCTCGCGTCCATCCCTAAGAAACACTCCTCTTTTTTAATTATTATTTAGGCTAAATGGAGCTGTTGTATAATGCTCAAAAATTGAGAATTTTTCGCTCCATTGATTTTTATCGATTAATGGAGCGAATTTTACTCAATCGGGAGAATGGCTGTTTGAAGTCAAAAATTGAGTAAAAATATACTTCGTTTGATTATTATTTTACTCGGTAGATTTAAGCGTAAAGAAACCCCATGGTAGTAAAACTGGAAATTTTGCTCGAGCCGAAGAAGAAAACATGTACTGGAGAATAAGAAATATGAGAGCACGTTTAACAGTGAGATGTACGAGGATTCTAAAAATTTAAGTCCGTTTTCGTATAAAATTTTTTATGGGACTGATTTTGTTTTGACGCCTGATAAAGCTGGCGTTGAAAATGTATGTTTTATGTTAGAGTAATAAAGGTTTTTATTTAAGTCCCATAAATTGGTTCGCCTTTTTTTTTTTTTTTTTTTTTTTTTTTTAAGAAGCTAAAAATCCGTATTATTATCATGTGTAACTGTTATGCTTTCATAGTAAATAAAATTGTTTGTTTTGACTGGATTTCTGCTAAAAATACATTTGGAGAGTTACTACTTTATTCGTTTAAATCAGAAGACCAACTGCTGTTATTTATATATACAAAGGTAATGGTGGATAGATAGTATCATATGATTGCTGGTAAGTCCAATTACCTTTTTTCGTCTAAAATTTTTTTAAAGTTTTAAAACATTTGCTCCGAAGTATAAAAAGTAAAATACATAAATTAAAGACCATTGGGGACTTAAATATTGTTTCAATAACAATGGGTATGAAAACGGAATTCAAAAAGTACTGTATATCCTCAAAATATCCTCAAAGATACATTTTAATTGGAGAATAAAATGTTGCTCTTACAACAGTTCAGTTCATACAAAAAATATTAATATTCTCCTATAATATAACACTTGGGCTTTAAAAGCTACAAAAGGATACCCAATCTTCTAATTGCTTAACAAGAACGACGATGAAATGAGGTGAAAAACAATTTTGGTTATATTAATAACGTGTGTCATTTCTTAGGTAAAAAGAGCTTTTGCACGTATTGTAATTGACTTGATAATATATTTCAGGAACCAGTGTATACTACGTCTTTAAAAGTGCGTTTTCTTTATAGATTGAAAAGTTGTTGGATGCTTTAGATGAGTGTGATGAAAGGTTTCAGCAAGAGTTGTTGACGATAAAAAGAAAAAAGAAAAATGGATGCCGGTGATGGCTAACTATTCTCAGAACATTATTCGAAACAATGCAAATGTTTATATAAAAAAAGAATGTTAGTGACTATTTTTATGGTTTCAACTCAATTTACGCAAAATTTCACACTTTTCTCTGTATGAAAAATGTTAAAATATATTTGTTATAAGAATATAGTGCCGAAACAATGTGCAGCTGTGGAAACAAAAAGTCCCACTTGCTCTTTATTTCGCCGTCGTTCGTCATACAGGAAAGTTATATATACCAATCGTTAGTAAATAACGCATACTTTATTTTGCTATTAATTTAATTTGCATAGGGGGCCGTCTTCATATTTAATTCTTCATCAACTTCGTTTTTCTCAATGGCAATACTGTATTTTGACTTTATGAAACGAAAGAAAACCTTCAAATTACCCTAAATATAAATTTTCACCAATTTTCTACAATAATTTCCGGAGATATTGCGAATTATTTTTTGCGGGTTTTAAGGGACTTTCTGCAAATTGAAAAACGCTATTTGGAGGTTCCGAACTTTTCACCTTTCATTTATTTCGCTCAAGTGAGTTAAAAGAAATAAACATTATTTTGAAGGAAAATATTTTTTCCATCTCTCTTAAAGTTTTTTGTAGTAAGAACATCAAGGGTAGAAATTAGAATATTTAGTCAGTGGTCCAAATGACCCGTGAGTTCATAAGTTCCTTGGTTCGTACACACAATTTAAAGGGAAAATGCAAAACGACTGCTCACGATTTTGAAAATCTTTCTAATTTTGAAATTGTTATTGAGTATTTCCCTTGATGGTTCTTTTAGACAAGTGAAATGTTGGCAGGAGTGAGAGGCTGCTTGCTCTCTGCTCTTCAGACTACAAGCATAAATGTTACTCAGCTACGGTCAAACTTGAAGAACGGTTTCATGATTGAAAATTTATTTGTTTGAATTCCATTTAAAAAACGCAATTCCTTTTTTGCCGACCCAATATTATCACTGTGTTTGTTATTTCACTTACTTCATTTAATATTATCGCCTGCAAAGTGCAATATTCTTATAAGACTTTTGGTGGAATTTTAATTTATATTGAGATGAAAATTTTGACAGAGAAACGTGATTTTGAATGTTTTTTGAATGTTTGATAAAGTATGGGGAAGTCCAAAGACCCAATGTTTCCAATATTAAAAAAGGTTAAATTCATGCCTCGAATATCGAGGATGTTAGTTTTTCAGAAATAGGACGTTGTATTAGAAGACATACATCTACTGCATCTAATTCTATACCTGGAAAATATTTTATTTGGGGGAATATGGTAGCGGACGCAACAATAGACGCTTTATAGAATCACCATCAAATTGTAAAATCCTCTAATTTATTTGCTTCAAAATTTGATATTTTTAAATACCGCTATCTTTTACTGTGTTTTTGCACAAAAGAAATCTAATTTACTTTTATTTTGAGCAATATTCAAAAAATTGTCACTCAATAAATTTATATATGGTCCCTTAACTCATGAAAATAACATCTTTTATTTAATATAAATTAAACTACCGAACGTAAAAATTTCAAATTTTGCCCAGTCATGTAATATTACTTTCTGCATCTATTTCCATCGAAATTTCGCTATGTTTCCATTCATAATTTTTTTGAATATTAATTTAATAATTCATAATTCATATTAATATTTTATTTAAAATCATAATAACATTAAATTATGTTTGGGTCGTTTAGTTCTAATAGTACGAATAAAAATTTGCTTCTTATTATCAATATTATATGAGATATGATTTAAAGTATGAAAAAATATTTTAACATATGGGGAGGGGGATTTGGTGTGCTCATAACTCACCCATTTTCAGTTCAAATTTATTGAAAATGGGTGTTCGGGGTTAAAATGAGCTAAATTTTTGAAATATGAAGTGAAATCTAGGGGTTGCTATTGGGGAAAAAAAGCTGGTGCGAATTTTAATATGTAGATGGCCCCTTGTGCAATTTTTGTGCATAGCAAATTAAAGTGTACGTTAATCGAAAACGATTGGTATCTGTAACTTTGCTGTACGACGATCAACGGCGGAAAAAAGTACAAGTGGTACGTTTTTTTTCCGCAGCTGTACTTTCAAAATAGCATTACACATATTCATCCTGCTACCGTGGGTCCCAAATGAGACCGACGATTTAAAAAATCAATGAAATAAAAATGGAAATCGATAAAAATATGCGGTTTTTTCCATTCTGCATAGTAAACCATGGAAATTATTCTCACCAATCCTCAAAATTGGTTACAAAGTTCGTCAATAGATGGCGCTGCTTTTCTGTCCGCATTCCGTCCTTTCAGCTTGGTGTTATTTCGACATCTCAGCGTATGCTTCGAAAATGGCATATTCACTGTATTAGTGTATTCTTATTGGTTCGGAGTTTCATCATCTGGACCACAGTTTTGCTGCAAGGAGACGCAGCTTTCAAAGGAAATTCAATGTCAGAAACTGTCTCGCAAAAAGTACTATACAGACACTGTTCGAAAAATTTCAGCAATCTGGGCACTTCAGAGACGATCGAGCTGGAAATGTCGGCTGCTCAAGCACAGCAGTTTTCGAGGCGAATGCTGCAGTCGTTTAACAGATCATAGAACAGCGACCCAAAGTTTCCGTTCACCGTGTTAAAAGTCCATACTCGGCAACCTCTGAGTACTGATGGCATTCAGGCACGCGAAACGTTTGCAAACGCTAAGCTACTGTAGTTGGAAGCCTGCAAAATCGATGTTGGAAATATTTTTTCTTTTCTCGATGGCTTCGTTAATGAGCAGAACTGGCTCATTTGGGGAACGGAAAATCCGCACGTAGCCGTACATTTATCTCTGTATCCATCAAAAGTCATAGTTTGGGACGCCATTTCCTCCAGCGGACTTATTGGGCCCTTTTATAAACACCAAACGGTTACTTCAGCAAAATATCGGGACATCCTCCATGAATTTATGGCCATTCACTATGTTTTGCAGGACGGTAGTTCATGGTTTATGCAAGATGGTTCTTTTCCACATCGAACGGCTGCAGTGTTCGATTTTCTCAGCGAACATTTCGGTGATCGTGTCAATGCCCTTGAAAACGAAAGGCATATGCACAGTGGCATGGATTGGCCTCCATATTCGTCAGTTTTGACCCCATGTGATTTTTTCTTTGGGGTACTAGAAAGACCAGATGTATCATCAGAATCCACAAGCTGTAAATGAACTGGAACAATACATCTTTGTTGCTTGTTAGAACATCCGAAATGTTTGCACGGGCGTCTGCAAATTTTGCACTCAGACTGCGCCACACTGTTGCTGCAAAGGGTGGTTATTTTGAAAACAATTTGTTATAGTTTTTTCTTAGTCAGCAGTGCCATCTGTTGACGAACTTTGTAAATAATTTTGAAAATTGGGAGGAATTTATTCCCTGGGTAGCAAAGCAGAATACAGCTAAACGTACATTTCCTTCACCTTCGATTGTTCTTAATTGTTCGGTTGTGAACAATTAACTTTTCAAATCCTCGGTCATCTTTGGGACACCCGGTTTTTGTGATTATAAGGTAGCCTCACAGATTTAAACCCATGTCTGACTGAAAAAATTCATTTCAATATTAGGAATCGGAACCAAAAATAATATAAAAAACGCATTCAAGCTAAAGAAAATGACAAAAAAAAAGTAAATATTTGTTTTATTAAGGTATGAATTCTCAACTTCTTACTCCATAGGACATTACATGCTTATTCCTTTAGAACCTGGCTTTTATATCACTTCTCAGATTTTACAGTGATGTTTTCAGAATATGAATATTTATTAAGGTTTTTCATTGATTAGTACGATAAAAGGAATTAAGAAGAGTATAGTTCATGTGAACTGTGTATAGAGTATTGTTGAAATACAGGAATAAAAATCCGGAAGCCATGGTATAAATTGAATTAGTCATTTCAAAAGCATACGTCATGATTTTTTCAAAATACAGTTTTTAAAATATTTTTATATAAATGTTAATAATATAAAAGTATTACAAACTCTGTGGCTTAATCATTATAATAATCTCAAACATATGTATGTTGACTTGTAAACAATAATGTGTTGACTTTTTTGAAGTGATCGATTTGATTCTATGTTCATGTTCAAAGAAATAAATTGCTAACTATGTTTTTGTTATATTTTATTAAGACAAATCACCTTATTCAGTAGGAATAGACAGTTGCAATTTGTAGAATAAACAACTTAAACACGCATCAAAGATCAAAACAGTTCTCCAACAATTATGAATAAATGGACGGAAGTGATTATAATAAAGCCACTTCTACACCGGAAAAGAATGCATAAATATGTACACAAATGCTTCTAATGAAACATACTTGACAATATGGCAATAAATCTTCATTTTACAAATATATCAACAGCCATAATTGTAAGGTAAAGATATAAGATGATAATGAAGTATGCATATGAAAGTTAATAAATAAGTACTATAAATAGTTACACACTGTTGGATACGTTTATGACAATAATAATGATAATAATAAAATTTTATTATCTTGGTACACATTGACGGATATTTTTAATGAAGTTTGAACTTGGGTTTATAATCGTATTACGAAATAAATTCTCTTAATCATGGAATATTCTAATATAAATGAAAATAGTCGTTTGTCTTTTAAAATAATGTATTTTTGACATCAAAATGCATGCATAATCACATTTTTAAAACAAATTTAAGACTTGTTTGTCTTTTGATAAGAAATTGCACGTTCTGAATCAAGTTTATCAAAAGCCAAGATCTTTTTTTCTAAAAATAGATAGCAGCTCTTTTATAAAAATCAAAAGTTCACTATATAAAGACAGAATTAAAAATGAGCTTCATGAAATATAACTAAATTAAGTTGGTAATAGTAATTCGATATATTGAATAACCATAATTTTTACTTATTTATCAGAGATGATTATCAGATGAGAAATTATTCGAAAAATAAGATTGTTTAGCAAATCTTATAAACTGCAAGTATTTAATGTGCCTCAAAAACTTGCATTTGTTAACCCTACAATGCATGAATTTTAAACACGTTAGCTGCCGATCACACGATGGCGCGTAATAGTTACAAGTGTACGCTAAATTTTTCTATATCAGTTTTGTGAATACCTAAATAATTTTTTCGGAAAACATGCATTTTGAAAGAAATAAGTGAAATTTTCGTCATTCACAACATGAATCATTCATTATTAAAAACTATATTTTATATGTGAAATCGACATAAGAAATTTGGCTTGCACTCTAATACTTTTTGGTCCGGCAGTGAACGTATTTTAAACATACGATGCAGATATACATCGCAATGCATTTAAGGGTTAATTAATACTAATTTTTTCTTATATTCTTTCTAAGCAATTATGATTATGAAGCCAAAAATATTAGCGAAGTGAACACCAAACTTGATTTTCCACCCCGTTCAAAAATATGTTAAAGTAAACATTATATGACCTCTGAAATTATGATATTAATACAGAAAAATGAAAGCGAATTGGTAGTGATAATATAGTATATTATTACTTCTTACAAATCAAGTTAGACTTATATAAATATGGCAAATTAGTTGTAAGAAAAAAAGAAAGAAAGAAAAGAAAAAGAAAGAGAGAAAAGGCAAAAGATTAATGAATGTTTGACGAGGCATTTATTTATAACGTCATTCTCTAATATAATTAAATATATATAATATTATAATCTATAATATACATATATTTATATATTATATATATATATATATATATATATATATATATATATATATATATATGTCAAAGTGATCCTTTCATGAAGAGATAAATATATTAAAATTTATAAGAGTTTCTTATAAGTGGCAAAAAATAGTGAACAAGGACTGTTTTTTTCCCCCCATTATTTAATGCTTAGAGAAAATACAGTGAAGATTTTTCAGTTAAATTTCGTTAACCGAATGTATATTTTCCAAGGAGAAATTTGTTTACATGTTGTATAAACATAGAAAAATATTTTATTTGCTCTGGAGCCATCTTTATATAAAATATTAAAGGCAACATAAAAATAAATTTTATAATGCCAAGAAATTTTAATGTTCATAAATGAGTAATTTTTTCAGTTGAACCTAAAAAAGATTTTAACTATAAACTACGTCGCCGACTAGCTTGTATGGTGGATAAAGCACCGTACTACGGTTTCGGGTTCAACTCCCGGCGGTCGAAGTTCTATCCCCCACTGGGCGTGGATGTCATTGTGTCCGTCCCTTCATAGGGGGCAAAGTTGGTCCACCTGCTAGATGCCCCCATAATGAAGTGACCAACAACATCGGCCTTAGCTGTGGCCAATGCCTCCAAGGCACTCTTAAGGCCCGCCATTTGAAAAATAAAATAAAATAAGTTTCTTTGTTATGTATCTAAACTGTTATTTTCGTCTGGCATTCTTCTCAAATTAATTATTTTGTTTTAGCTTTACAATGAAACATAAATCTTATTAAAAATGTAGGTAACATAATTTAAAAGTTCAAAGAAATGTAACTACAAAAGTAAAATCACAAATACTAATTCGCCCCAAAAGTTTAATTTGGTAACTATCACATCGAAAAAATGAAAGATATGTTCGTGGATTTTCAATTTAATAAAACATACAAGCTTTTCAAATTAAAGTTTGTCTATTTAGATAGGAGTACACTGAAAACTATTTTTCAGAATGCTACCCAATTTCCATGAAAGCTCAATGAGACCACAGGAGACAGATTTATGTGGAAAAAGAATAGATAAAAAATCGCCACCAGATGGCATATCAATAATGCTATTGTACCTGATATACAAACTCTCCCGCAACGGAGAAATGTAAAAAATCTGCTTTACAACCTCTTCATTGTTCTTCCGGGTGGAGAATGGTTATTACTAGATCATCCATTGCTCGGAAAACACTTTTACTAAAATGGTGATTCTGCCCTTGCAAGTTTGCGGTCGATATCGGACCTTAAAATAATCCGGAAAGGTCCAATGACAGCTATGACGTTACGGAAAAAGATGATGAAATTTGTTGCAACAGGATCGTTGAGTGTACGATCTGCAGGAGGATGGAACTGTTGATGAACAACGAATATCTGTACTGTAGTGTAGTGGCATGCTATACCAATCAGCAGTGTAGCATGCCACTCTAAGGTTTCAGGTGGTGACTGCGAATAAAGGTATCAGGTATAGGTATTTGTAATACTTTTTTGTATTTGTCTATTTATTCACATTAAAACATTCTGAAACGCTAGCTGGTTCTAACTATTTGAATTAGTTTTTTTCCACAGAAATCTCTCTCCCATGATGCCATTAAAATTTTCTATAAATTTGGGAGTATTCTTACCAGAAGTAAAATGATGTACACCACTATGAGTAGAGACACATTAACTATGAACATTTTGTATTTTTAAGTAGTGATTAAGTACTTTACGGCTTTGCCTCCTATGACTGTGTTTGTTTTCAAATTAATTATTTTTGCCAAGTCTGTAATATTCGTTCTTTGTTGCGTTAACCATTTAAAAATCTAGCATTCTCCCTAAATATTTATTGTATTTGAACCATTATGGCCCCCCTTAATCCACGCGCCACTGACGGATTAAAGGGAGTTGCAAGGGGGTGATTCCCCCCCCCCGCCGCAAAAAAATTGCATGAAAAATGTAAGAGATCCTATTTTATTTCCATAAAATGGACTTAGATTTCAACTAGCTCTCTCGCCCAAAAATTCCATTAATCCGTCTCTGGCTACAAATGAATGACACTTTTAGAGAACTAATTTAGATTACGAATTACAACGATAATTTTTCTCCTGCAAAAACATTCTCTAAAAATAATCTCATCATAAATTGTTAACAGCAGAGGCATAAAAAATATTAGAAATACGATACGTAAATTATAACCAATTAGTCAAAGGAAATACATAGAATAAACACTGAATAAAATTTATATAATTTCAAGAGTTCATCTGGAGAAGTTATTTGTCATGTCTATTATTCAATGCATATATGGAATATAAAATTCGTTGGTAGAAAAATGCATTGCCAATGAATATTACAAGAAATGCGAGATTAAGTTATAAAGTAAGCCACAAATCAAAATGGTACGGTGCGAAATAATAATAAAAATATCCAAGGAATGGTGATAGATGGCAGAATTATAACAGCCATAACTTGCCCATTCTTATACCTAAGTGACTTTTATTTGTTTGGTCAATTAAAAATTTTGGGGGCAAATACTATGAAGATAATGGCAACGTTCAAGATAAAGTCCTATCGTGGATTATACAGCAAACCCATAGAATTTTATACAGCTGTAATTGGGGCGCTGATATAAAGATAGGATTTGTACATCACCATTATGTTGAAAAAAATGAAGTTATTATCATGGTCTTTTTTAAAAATATTTTGTGACTTACTTAATGACTTTCCCTCATATATGATTTTATGGCTGATGATTTTCAACAGTGTTAAATTAAAATGTATAGTTTTTATGGTACACAGTTTAAGGGCCCAAGAATAATTGCACTTATTAATTGCAAGTTCAATGTCCAAAATTAGCACCACACACACACACACACAAACTACATTATATAGAAGACTACTTAAATTTCATATATTATCACGTAACTTTTATCAATTGAATGTAAATACTATTATAGAAACCATTTCACTTAAGGCATACTTGTAAGAGGCCACATTGATGTACTACTAAACTCTATGTAAGAGCGTACTCATAAAGAAGTAACGATTTGTTATAATATTTCAACATACGTATTATTTTGTTTTAAGGTAAGTGCCTACGCAAAAATCTTCGTTTTGGGTGAAAATTTCGGAAACAATTTTACTAGCTTATTTTATAGGCCGAACATTTAGGATTACAAAAGAATTTTTGTCTTTGTTGTAGGACAACTAGGAGTGAAGTTATAGCGTAAATAATGAATCGGAAGTAGGGATGGACGCAAGACGAAAAATAAGCGTCTCGCAAAATAGCCTAAAAGCTTGTCTCGTCTCGCAAAAATCCCTATATTGTAATGTTAAAAATGTGTGTCTCGTCTCGCAAAAAAGCTGTAAATCTCTGTCTCGTCTCGCAAAAAAGTCGTATCGCGTCCATCCCTAATCGGAAGTGAAATTTTAGAGACTGGAAGTGGGCATTTAAAGTGCCGTAAAATGTAAATAAACAATTTGATCTGATATTACATTACTCTGAAGCACTATATATATATATATTATATATATATATATATATATATATATATATATATATATATATATATTCGAATGTATTTGTTAAAATTAATTGAGGAAGAGAGGCATTTAGGAGAGAGCATACGAAATTTTATCAATCTGTTGCTTAAAATTTTCTAAATTTTGAAATTCTATGGATATTTTATTCAAACTGTATTTAATTTCATAGTTTTCTATATCACTTTAACTAAAAACATGCCTATTTAAATATTATATCATTTTTTTAAAATGTGTTCCAGAGTGGACAAAAAGCGAATTCAGGTATCAAGAGGTCAATTACCACTTACTACAAAATTGCCCTAAAAACAATTTGAATGTTATAAAAAAATTTAAAATAAGTTACAATCAAAGCTAAGAAAGGTTTGAACTTTAAATATACTGAGTTTTAAGACTTTACATTGAGTAGAAAATTTTTGTTCAGCATTGAAATGTTTAAATACGTTTTCTGAGAAACTGTGTTTTTCGTTAATTCTTTTTACGATAAATGTAATTTCTCAAAATGTGTTCAAGATATCGACTTGAAATTTTGCAAAGATATTTTGATTATGACTATCTATGTTATGAATTAGAATCTATGTTTTCCCATACTCATTTATTTATTTTATGACCATTTTTTACTCAAAAAAGGATGATTTAAAAAAAAATACTGAGTTTTCATATAAAAATTTAAATATTTTCATAACTATCAGAATTACTGCAGATCTTTTAGTTCCTAAAACAGATAAACATGTTATTTATGTACTGTAAAAAATAATTTAGATATATTCCTTAGAGTTTATTACACTAAGTGTGTCGTAAATAATTTTTACCAAAATTTTAATTAAATTTGCCAATGTTTCAAAATTTAAATTTTAATTAATTAAAACTGCACTTAAATTCTTAGTTTTATATCCCATTTTAATTAAAAACATGGAAGTTGTATTAATTTTTGTAAGTGCCCCAAATGTAGGCACTTACCTTAACGTAGATTATATTTAGTTTATACGGATTTAACAAAAATTCTTTAAAAATGCACTTACAGAGATAAAATGGTGGTACTCAAATACTCAAGTAATTTTTTGAGAACATGAATGAAACAGAAATACAGTACACAGAAAACTGACACTGGATAATTTGTCGTTATTTTAGTAAAGGACACATTAATCATATTTTACGTAAGGCCAACAAGTCCATCTTTATTCATGTGGGATATTTTTAAAAATGGAATGCATGAAAAAAGCCATGGTTTAAGTATTAAAATATTTTAAGTGTCCAACAGTGATATAAAAGACATGCAACCGCAGTGAAACGCTGTCCACTCAGTTAAATTTGACATGTCATGAAATGAGTTATTATTTGTCAGAAAAACATTTTTTAAAAATTTTGTTAAGATGACCATTTTCTTTTTCAATTCACGTTTGAATTTTTTAATAAGAGGTAACATTAAAAATTTCTAAGACACTTATAGCGACAACTCTTAAAATTAATACTTATCTCAAATAACATTATGTATAAAATATAGTTCAATCATAAAATTAAGAGTATTATAGTAATTCTAATGGAATAAAGATACTTCTTTTAAATTTAATACAGCAAATTTGTTTTTCAACAGTGATATACACTTAACTAACAGTACACATTATTAAACAACAAAATAAGTGCATTTGCCAATCAACACATAGCACACTTAAAAGTGAGTGGAATGTTAGCATCATCTCCTCAAAATATATTCTAATACTACCAAAATTAATACTTTAATCCATTCGTAAAATAATGTTATTCAAAAATTAAAATTGATATATAGATTGTAGAGAAATGGATAAACCTGCAAGAGTCAAATTTAGCTGTAATTTTCCCGACATTTTAAGATTATAAAGAAAAATTTAGATCATATCGTTTAACTTAAATAAATTTAAATGCATTTGTTCCTTAAACGTGCGTATTCTCTGAAAATATTAATTAGAAAACATTCTTCAACTAGAGATGGATAGGAGACGAGACAAGTATTTTTAACATTACGATACAGTGATTTTGCGAAACGAGGCAAAGCTCTTGGGCTGTTTTGCGAGACGCGAGACGCCTATTTTCCGTCTCGCGTCTCGCAAAACAGCCTAATCACTACCCCTAATCACCTTGGTCGCAAAACAGCCGTCTCGGAACCGTCCCTACCACCAATTGAAGATAAAATCCATATCATTCGCGCATCTTATTTCAAAAATTACTATGGGCATTCTTAATAATTTAATAAACAAAATAAATTCTTGCATGGAACTTGAAAGCAATTTCTGAGTCTAAATTGTACTATTGCGTATTTCTTAAATTCTCAAACTTTCAGTTATTCTTACAAAACAATTTTCCCTAAAGCTTTTCCACTATCACAAAATTGCTTACCATATCATGTCAATAATGGAACTTTTATACCAAATACCTTTTACTTTTACCTAAATTTCTATAAATTTCAGAGATCACGGTTCAGTAATGCTTAATTTTAAGAAGGAATGAAATTATTTTTTATGTTAATGTAACGTTTATAAATTTTTATTATTGTTTAATCTGATTAACTTTCGGTATTTTGAAAGGGAATTTTTTATTTATTTATTTATTTTTACATTTCGTTTTCTGTATTTCATAAAATGAAGGTAAGAATTATATTTCTGAAACAAAGGTACGCGCCATTCTTTATTTTTAGACCTCAAAAGAAATTAGTTTTCACCCCATCAGCTCATAATTCTTTTTGAAGGATATAAACGCAGCAATAATAAGTAACAATTTTTTCAATCAAAAACAGATATGATGCGATAGTGATCTTGCACATGAGTTTTCAAATAAAGAGTCAGATCTAACTATTTTTGTCAAAATGATAGCGACCAAAAGTTCGTGTAACTCTACTAAATTCATTTCCAGTGTTAATCGTGATTCTCGTATTCTCATTAAATAAAGATATCGTCGCGTCAAAATTTACAAATTTTATATTTAGTATTTTTTAAAATATAAAGTAATAGAGATCCAAATTTATGTTGATATGTTTGTAAATTTTTTCATATATATTTACACTCCTTGTTACGTTAACTAAATTTGTTTCTTCTGAATTAACTCTTATAAAATATCAATTTTGTAAACATACATTTAGATCACATTAAAAATAAAATTATCTCATATATACAAACTTCAAACAAATCTTCATTTATAGCTTTCGCAGTGAATGTTTATTCAGTTCTTCATCTATTATTGAAAAAAATGAAAAATAGATACTTCGTTTACTGCCTTATATATTGGAGATGCTCTATATATTAAGCACGTATTTAAATCAGCAGTAATTCCAAAGAATTCAGTATAATGCATTTTAATACCCTCAATGCAAGGACAAGAATTATCCTCATGACCGGAGCAAATCGTATGAAAATAGATTTCTGTCTCTATCAGTAAATGCCCCAAAGACAGGAATGTTCAATATTTGAAAGACAAAAGTCGTTTTAGTTTTTCTAAAACACAATATTCTTCTTGTGACGACAGATGTAACCTTATTTCGCCCATTGTACTGCTCCTATATTCAATGAAATGGGACGGTCTTACAACTTCTGAGAATGCTGAATGTCTGAAGAAAATTCAATCACAATGAAAACAACATACAAGTTTCACAAGTATTTTCTTTGGAATTGCAAATAAAGCAATTTATAAACTCCAGACTTTTTTATTACTTCAAAATACTGCTTAGTATATCACGCAAAAGTTTTCAATAACAGACTCAGCTCACTTCTCTGTTAGCTTTCCTTAATAACTCCATCCTTACTTCATGCTCTCTGGCTTTTAGCCTAAGAGCTGCAATGCTAGAGCTCCGTCTGTCAATGTCGACTGGAGTGGTGGATGGTGAAGATACTGGGGATCCTGTAGACGGCCTAGGAGGAACAGATGGAGGAGTAAGAGTAGGAGATGGCTGAGTGACAGTAGCGGTGGCTTGGTTAGCTCCTCCAGTTGCAGGGATCAAGTTGGGAAAAGTATCATTTCCCACAGGACTCAGATCTGGAGGAGAGGCCAATTTTGGTCTGTTTTGAGCTGACAAGGTAACCAGTAAGCTCTGGAATGATGTTGGTGGGAACGACCCAGCTACTGTATATGGAGATGTCAGTGCTGCGGGAAATAGGCTAGAATATGGTAAATCACGAAGAGCATAACTTGTAGGTGACAGAAAGCTTGGTGCAGGCCGAAACAGTGACAGGCCAGGTGGAGGAAGATAAGGCGGTGGGAACTGATGATGGTGGTGGTGAGCTGCAGCTGCAGCATTCAGTAAACTCAGATCGTAAGACCTAGGATAGCTTAGTGCTCCAAAAGTTTTCGCTGCTCCTGGAGCAGATGCCGGCACTGATGGCAGAGCTGCGGAACTGGAATAAGGATTATATCCTTGTGTCTGGGACTGGCCCCCGGCTGCTTTTTCCTGCTTCCTCCATTTCGCTCGTCTATTTTGGAACCACACCTAAAACAAAAGAAAAAAAAATTATTTTAGTCACATTCATAAGTAAAAAAATATCAAAGAAAGTATTAAATAAAGGATTTACGTCCTGGAACGCTTAATGGATACGAAATACTAAACAAGCACTAATCTGGAAGAAAGGTGTTAACAAAATTTTAAAATCAGCAAAATTCAAAGGACTATTTAAACAGCTATTAGATTCTTCTAGATCAGTGTTCTCAAGCCGGGGACCAATGCCCATCCGCAAGACTTTGGCATTTGTTCGCGAAACAATCAAATATATTTAAAAATAAACGCCAGCAACTGTCATACTAAATAAAATTTGTATTTTTATAACATTTGATTTAGAAAATAAAAACTTTATACCTTGTTTTATAATTTTATTTATTTTATTATACATATGTATACTTTCTATTTTCACTTATGTAAAATGTTGGAAAACACTGCTCTAAATAATGAAAAAAATATTTCAGATTAATAAAAAATACATTCCCTTTGTGTAAAAATGTAATCTAATGTGAGCATTAAGTATGAAATTCTTAGCACAATAAAATCCTCTTTAACCAAGCCTGTAACTCAATAATATTTAAAGGCCACCATAATAGAACCTCGATAGTCTCTCGAACAATTAAAATAGATTTTACTGGTGTTCTGTAAAAAAAATAAAATATAATCTCATATTTACTGAACAAAAGGACAGATGGGGAATCTAACCTTATTTATAATTTTTCATTAGTGTCTAAATGGAGATGATTTGCAACAACAGTAAAAATCTTCAAGCGTTTTTTCCTAAGTCTTTGTCACCTAATTAGCCATTTGAAGCGGGTGATAATAGGGCCAACATGGTGTATACATTAGCAATAGCATTAGCATCCGTGGCGACTGTGTTTGTATTAGCGGCAATAAACACTTCAAATCCAGCTATCTAATTATGCACGCGGCAACTTTTGCAATGCCACACTAATAGTCCAACCAGGATTTGCATTACGAAAAAAAGTAAAGTTTCCAAGTGTTTTATTTTTTTGGGGCTTCTCTGGGGTTACGTTTTCACAGAAGTCACACATAGTAAGTACAAAGTAAAACAATAAATACCATAAATTAGTGAACGTAGATGGGCAGCTTAAAAAGAGGGGAGAGAACTGGGGAAAGTGGTAAAATATTGATTTTCATTCATGGAATTCTCAGCTTAAACAAAGCGCCGCTCTAAAAGTTTATTCCTTAAGTTGGAGCTGTCATAATATATATTTTTCCTGTACTCAATCTTTCTTTTATTTCTTTCTTATAAGGAAGGAAGCTTTAAGACCTAAAGATTAAAAGCTGAGTCATGATTTCTATCTCTTATGAATTCGCCCCCTTGAGAATGGCTTATTTTTCTTGCGCTAATCAATTAATATCACTCATAATACACAGCATAGCATTTAATAAAATACAAAAAAAATTCTAGTATATATATATATATATATATATATAAAATAACGTTTTACTAATTTCCTATTTTATCCTACATAACTCCATACGATGTACCATTTTTGTTTAAATTTCAACTCAAAAATTTTAATCAATAAAAAATTAATTTTTCTTTTTAAGGGATTGTCTTAAAATTCATTTGGATAATAAATTGTTAAAAAAAGTTTGACAACCTTGTATGTTTAAAGCATTTTGTCTAGTAGCACAATTAGTCCAAAAAACGTTTAAAACACGTTTTTTAACGTCAAAAAACGTGTTTCCAACGTAATTTAAACGTTTTTTGAACTAGTTGTGCTACTAGGGAATGAGAGTCTCGCATTCCTTCTGTATACCTAAAGGTTTACGAATTTTAAGTATAAATTTTTATACTAGCATAAAAACATTGAAACTACAAAATTTATCAGCCTTTCAGACGATATTAATTTGTATTACATACCCAGCAAACACACACAGGTTCTCTGACCGTCTATTAACGTTCAGAAAACGTCTTCTGAACGTTAATAGACGTTCAGAGAACCTGTGTGTGTTTGCTGGGTATTAACTATTAAACGTACAACTTATTATAAATGGCGTACAGTGCCATGTTTTGGAATACAGTATGAAGATGGATCATTTTGAGGGAAGTATGGGCTTACCGGTAACATATATTACGCAGCGTGCTCATTAAAGTCTCTTGTCAACTCATTAACTTCAACGGCGAGAGCTATAGTCATAAAAGTGAGGTCTAGGTATAGTAATGTAGCTATGCATTGAGCAATGAAACTGATTACAACGTCTCCTGGCGGCTAAATTTGGAGTCAGATTTCTTACCTAAAAGAGGTACTTGATAAGGGAAAAAAATCAGTGACAAAGTTTAGCATCATCGATTTCGTAAGAAAAGACACCTTGCGCACATTAATGTTGAAATAAAAGTCATAAAGGTACATTTGAAGGAGCTTCGCAAAAGTATTACTGACGACTGCGCCAGCCTGTCGCCTGCAGGGTTGGACAATAAACTAAGGGAATTGCAGAGAAGACCAGAACTCCAGATGTGTATTGTAGCTGACGGAAAACACTTTGGAGGATAAAGTAGCCTAATGTTAGGCAGTTTTAGAAAAAGCGACCAACAGATATGCGTTTTATGCCTTTCACTTGGTGGAAGATGGTGTTATTTGTACTGTGCGCGTAATTATGCGTAATATGTATTTTTGTATTCAATCGACAATACGGAAAATCTTTCCGATTATTTTTTTTTCTCAAATCCCGTAACATTTTTGCTGATTCTCAAAATTTTGAGCTCCAACTGGTTTCACCTCGTATAGCGCATAGATACTTTACTAAACTCAAACATAATTCTTACGACTATAGATCTTTCACCATTCTGAAGTTAATGGGGTGACAAAGAACTATGTTGGGCACACTGTATATACATTGTCTGGATTCCATGGTCATATTATGTAACCACAGACATTTTCTGCCCACAACACCAGTCTTGCACATACTAATAAATATTTGTTGACTAAAGATTTGCCGCTACTGTAAAGCAGCAATTTATTCTTATGACTTCTTAATCATAGAAGTTTTACCTCAATAAAGCTGGGAATAGAAAAGGAAATTGGGGTGACTCTACTCAACTTTTGCCTCACCATGGCACAGTGGTTATGTCACTGAAAATGGTAGACTGCCGAAGTGTGAAGGTCCTGGGTTCGGGTCCCAGCGCGCGGTTGTCGATCTAACGGTCTGGAGTTTTGGTAGGTTTTCTCCAGATGTAACGTGAATATGCGTTAGAACCCCTTAGAATCAAGACGCCCATCCTTGGCAGATCCCCCTAGCGTAATGTTGCCATAATCACACAAACAAACCACTCAACTTTCCGAACATTTGACTATAATGTATACAAATTCTTTTTTCTAGCCCTGTAGAAAACTGTACGCCTCTACACACCCAAATCAATACCGATCCTACGAAGGTGAGCTATAATATACCAAATTTGATCTCGATCGTATGCACCATTTAAGGAATACCGTGTTTACTCGCATACATACGCATACACACACACACATACCTACATACATATATCACCATAAAAATAGCATAAACGAATTCCGAATTTCTGAAATGTGTAAATACATCAAAATGGCATGGTCATTTTTTTTCATGATTACAGTACTTTCCTAGATGGTACATGTTCAGAAATTAAAAATTATACATAGCTTGGTGACCAGGTGCTGTAGGTTTCGCAAGCGAAGTTCTTTCATTTCCATTCTGATATGGTAGTGTGCAAAACTAAAGCCTATTCAAAAATTTTGCGATTTCTATCCGTTGCAAGCACCCGGAAATCCGATGCGACCCTCAAAAAAAAGTTTGTCTGTCTGTCATTCTGTCGTTCTGTCGGTGACGCTTTTTATGTTTAAGCATCACGTAAAAACGACTGAAGCGAATGATATGAAATTGGGTGTCATGATAGCTGCTCACTCAACTTAAAACATAGGCGTCCGTCGAATTTTTAAAAAATCTGGATTGGATTTTGAGATTTTGCGAAAATCGTTTCAAACTGCGTAAATTTGTGTTCAAGCATCACGTAAAAACGACTGAAGCGAATGATATGAAATTGGGTGTCATGATAGCTGCTCACTCAACTTAAAACATAGGCGTCAAATTAAAAAAAAATCTTGACTAGATTTTGAGATATATTTTTAGAAAGTGATTCCATCAACCTTTCAAGTTATTAGGCAAGTTGGAGTGTATAGGTTGATTAATTTTATTTTTCACCAACTATGCGAAAAAATGCATCCAAATGCATCCAACTATGCATCCCAGCTCCGGAATTTTTCGCATAGTTAGTGAAAAATAAAATTAATCAACCTATACACTCCAACTTGCCTAATACATTTTGAGATTTTGCGAAAATCATTTCAAACTGCGTAAATTTGTGTTCGCACATCACGTAATAAGTGCAAAGGTGAAAAAATGATATTTGGTGAAAGGATAGGTGGTCACTCACCTTAAACTATTAGCATCTAATTAAAAAAAATCGATCAGATTTCGAGATTTTACGAAAATCGTTTAAAACTGAGTGAATCTTTGTTCCCGCATTACGTAATGACGACTAAAGCGAATGATATGAAATTTGGTCACATGATAGATGGTTGCTCAACATAATTTACAGGTGCCCAATTTTTTAAACATTTTTATTAGATTTTGAGATTTTGTGAAAATTCTCTAAAAATACCTTTATATTTTTTCAAACATCACGTAATAACGACTAATACGAATGATACGAAATTTAGTGATATGATAGGTAGTTGCTAATCCTGTACCGTGCCATTATATTGTAGTCACTGTTAAGGTACCAGGCCAGTGCCTTTATTTTTAACTAGCTGAAGTACCCGTCCTTGACGGGTTATAGGCGTTGAAATTGTAAAATATTTTGATTACGTTTTGAGATTTTGCGAAAATTGTTTTAAAATGCTGAAATTTTGTTCCAGCATCACGAAATAAAGACTACAGGGAATGAAACGAAATTGGGTGACAGAATAGGTTGTCACTCAACTTAAATTCTAGGCTTCAAATTTTTCAAAAATGTTGATTAGATTTTGAGATTTTGCGAAAATTATTTCAGTATGCGTAAATATTCGTTCGCGCATCACATAATTACGACTAAAGCGAATGAAATGATATTACTTAGATACTCTCTAACATGTAATAGTTTAACAATACATAAAAATTATAACTTCGCTTTCTTTACTTTTTCAACATACTACATCCATTCTGTGTACTCCTACAATGCTGACGAAAGTTCTTACTTTTTGGAAATTTGCATTCACTAACCCGTCAAGGATGGGTACTTCAGCTAGTATATTATAAAAGTCGTCTGGCAGTGATCCAGTTGGCTAAAGCCATGAAAATACCGAAAGTCAGGCTGCTTTTGCTCCGGTCAGCGCTTGTGGTTTCACAACCTCCCTCGACTAAATTGATAAGAGGCCGTGTACGCTAAAGGGAGCTAGTCCACGTAAAATCTGTTGGTTGCCGTTTTGGTTCCATTTTGGAATGATACTTGTGAGGACCGCTTGTTGGGAACTATTTCTCTAAGTATTAATTATTTATTTTTTAACAACCAAAATGCTGAATTTCTTACATCTTGCACGATGGTTTAACCTGTTCTCTCTCAATGTTGCGAAGACGTTGAATATTCACTCTTATGTGGATATCATTGGTCATTAAACTTCTCAAAATGGGTTCTAAAGGCTTGATTAACAAGCCTTTAGAACCCATTAGAAGGCAAGAAAACACCATAAAAGTTTCTATTTGCTATTATATCATTGTTACATTTATACAATTTATTAACCTACAAACTTTTGTACAGAAAGAGACGTGATTATAGGGCAAGATTTATATGCTCGGAAACATTCTTCACACGTAATATAAACTACCTAAATCTACTGCCGTCAATAACATATTAATCTGATAAATTGATATTTTAATTATTTGAGATTAAAAGATGCTTTCGGTTTTGACAATTCAGACGTAAAAGTCTTTAAATATAAAAAAGGATTAAATTACGACAATTTGATATTACTGCTAGCACAGTTAAATCTTTCATTCATGTTTTATATAATTAAAGGAAATTTATTACTTATTACGTGGTCTTCTACCGGATTTTTGTTTTAGTAGCTACCCGAGTGTATTCATAAGTTTACTATTTTCTGTGTCGTGATATTTAACACAATCGTTAAACACTTCACCGAAATAAACACGTATTATTGTTCGATGAGAACAGAACTCAACACCGGAAGTCATGAGTTCTAAAGTAGCACACGTTCACTGAAGTTATGGACTCCAAAAATGACAGAAAACTTAAAACTAAACCATAAATCATAAAAAGCCATGGGTCGTGGTCTGGTTGGGGGAGAACATTCTAAAAATCACTTCCTGCTTTCCACCGGAAAGGAGATGGTGGTTTGTCTCCGCAATTTATTGAAAATGTATTTGTTAAATAATTTCTCTTTAGTTAAAAGGTACTTGAAGTAAGTACGAACGTTTGGAACTGCTCACTTACCCGCAGTGTTTTGTCTGAAAACCGCTGTAGCTACAACAACCTTTAATTTAGCAATTCAAGCAATGACCGTGTTTATCAGAATGACTGGGAATGCTCTCTTTCTAGTTTACAGCGGCTGAGAGGGAATCATCCTCGCTTTTAAGATGCATCTTCTAAGTGGAGAGCAGGAGCTTAATTCGGTATAATAATCTGAACTGAACATTGGCCTCCGGCCTTACGTCTGGGAATCCTTTTTGATAAATGATATCAGAAGGGAGAATGACAGCACTTCATTTCACCATTTCTTATACACTTGGCGAGCGATTGCTGTACTTGGCGGTTTTAGTGTATAAACGGGGAGAGGTTATCCATGGACGCGAGAAGTATTTGATTGTTTATATGTTCAGATGAGTAGTTCCAAAAATAGTTTTATTCTCAAAGCTCTATGTTAAATTTAACCAAGTACTTTTAAAATTAAAATGCTACTTTAAATGCAAAAAACCGTATAAAAACTCGTTAGTAAATACAAGTTCGGGCTTTTTGCGGAATCTAAAGATTGCTCGCTGGAGACTAAGGATTATGACTTTTTTTTATGTTCAGGATTTTCTCTGATTTACAACACCACACTTTCGTGTGCGTACGCATACTGAATGCATGCGCTCATAATATTCCCGAATGTGGAAAGATACAACTTCATCCTTAGTATTTTTTTTTTTTTTTTAACATTTAGATGACATTTTTATGAAAACGTCTTTCTGATATTCTGAGTTTAAAAAACAGTTTCAAGAGGTAATATGAAATAAATAACTAAGCATATTTGAGTAGTTATTTTTTCTTCGATTATTTTTTTCTTCAATGTAAAAAAAATTCGGAAACATTACCCTAACATGCAGGGTAGCAATTGTAGTTTAACACTGCAGGAAGGTATCCGCATTCTGCGGGAAAGTATTCAGAAATGTTTTTGTATATTTAGGAATGATGTTCAAAAACCTTCCAGCATTGTAAAAATGTTACCGTAAAAATTATGGTCCGTAAATTTTTGATTTCGCCGTATTTTTTTTTGGACACCTAGGTGGTGATTACAGAAATATTATTTTAACACTAACGATTAATAATTCATTTACCCTTTCCTTAGTTTCGATATGAAGGCCCTCGAGTGCTGCCAGAGCTTTTGTGTTTTCATTTTAATTTTTATAATGAGACAGGTGGAAACTTAATTACATATTTTTTATATTTCCTTGCTACGTTAGTTAATATGTTACATTTTTTATTAATTAATTGATTTATTTACAGTGTTCTTATAATTTCATTCTCATGCCTATAAAATTTCTTCATTATCATAAAATTCAGTCCAATTGGAGTTTAATGGCTCTTGTATGTGTGTCTTAAAAGAAGCTCGATGCATTTGGCTGAAAAAATCATCTGTGTGTACTAAGCTATATTTGTTACTTATATATAATGACTTATTTGGCGTAGATATGAAACGAATTTGTTTTTATGGTAACCCTATTTATTCACACTCTGAAAAATAAGTTTGGCCCACGCCCTTTAAAAATGCTCCGCGAGCAGCAATACAACTGTTCCCGGACAAATGACAATACTTCTCAGAAGCAATGACATATTATTTCCTCCAATTAACTCTCTCGAAAGCCCATAATCTAAGAACAAATACCTGTGCCTACCGTTTCTAAATGATAGAGTCAAGTGGAACAGTTTTATTTCTTCGTTTATAGCAATTACTAGCTACGTAGTCTTCAGAAAACAGTCTGCACTAAAATGAAGAGTAATAACACAACAACAGAATGGAAAGGCTTTGATTGTTGGTTATGAAGCAAAGTTTTGTAGTTCTTTTATGAAAAGTGGAGTAATTTGCTTAACAGGTTGCTTGTGAAGTAGCAGCTTTATAAATAGACAGGCGTTGTTTTAAAATAGTAAATCCTAGTTATTAACACTTTACATGGAGTGAAGGTGAAGGGAAATGCTACTGGATTCTCCTTTCTAGCTCTTTAAATAAAACCCAGTATTGGTAACACTCAAAGAGAAAATGTGGACGTAACTGACAGCTAAAAAAATGTCCAGGAATGGCTAAATGTGATTGCGACCAAAAACTAAAATAAATAACTAATTGTTTCTATAATAACAAACAATTAACGTAAACTTGACTTGTAATGATTTAGTAAGGAGGCCAATTTTAACGTTAGTGTTCCCCCACTAAGTGAGAGAACTAAATTGTTTTAAGTTAACAATAATTTTGTAACATACATATATAATTCAATTCAAAATAAGTTTTTTGACCACATGAACTTGATTAAAAGTAGTCTTTATGTAAGGAAAACATTTCTTAGCAGGTCATTTTACAAATGTAGAGTATTTCTGCGGTATAACAACGAAAATGGCTAGAAAAAGCCTGAAACATATGGCTGAAAATGTCACAGAAAGCTTTTTGGAATATTCCTGGTGTTTGGCTCCTTTAAGAGAGCCTATCTAAAGTCTGTGGCTAATTGGCAACTCTGTTTAAACCCATATTTAATAGAGAAATATGTATTTTGTTTTTGCTTGAAAATGCATTAGAACAACCATTATTTTTAAAAACTTTTTTTTCCCCTCTCTTCAATTTTGCTCTCTCTACCATTTTTACGAGCGCAATTGCACAAAGTCAGGCATGTAAACTAATAAGAAAACCAAGAAATAAATACGCAAATAAGGCAAAGTTGAAAATAGAATATTTTCAATTGTTCAGATGCTATTTATTGATGCTATTGACATTATCTGTATAGACTTAGAAGAGTAGCTTTTATAGAGTAGCTTAGAAGAGTAGCTTATATATATATATATATATATATATATATATATATATATATATATATATATATATATATATATTCTAAAATGCATATTATTACAGGAACAGACTAGCGTAGAACTTTTTTAAATGAAACTACTAGCTGCTTACCCTGGGAGCAGTGCTTGCTCAAGACTTAAAAATCTGCGAGTCAGTCTGATTCACTATCAATAAAAGGAAGAATGATTTTTTGGAAAAAGCGAGTCAATTTAAAAACTTTACAAAAAAAATATTGTTTTAAGTATAGCATTATAAAGAATATGCTACTTTATTTTTCCCTCATGTAATTAACGATTTCACTCCTAAATATTAAGGAAAAGAGGAGATTCACCTGTGCTTGTGTTAAGAAACACACATATCTTAAATTTGAATCCTGAAGATCGACATTTCAAGCAAGCATTCTCACTGTGTGCATCGAGCATACAGAATAGATTTGTATGTACGTTAGATTTGCCAACCTGGGAAAGTCAAAATGTGTAAAATATTGCAGTCGCAGCACTTTTCATACCTTTTACGATACAACTTGCGAGCGTTATCTTTGTGAAATGATTAGCATTATGCGTGATGATGAGTGTTACAATGTGAAATGACAATTTTCATGAATTTTGTACATATTAATACAAATGGACCGAAATTTTGCAAGTCAAACCTAGATTCGCAGTTGCAAAAATTGAGATTCAATTAAAAAAATAAATCGATTTACGCGTAAAACACAAGTACACGTGAGTACTGCCTGTGAGCATAGGTATTAAAGCATAAATACGAGAAAAAATATTCTCCGCTGATTTTCTGTAATCTGTGCTCATTCTTCTTTTCACAACCTTTCATGCATAAAGTAAATATGAATTTTAAAAACTTTAGTCGCATGTGTGTACGATTCTTCAAACACTGTAACGCAGTATATTATTATTATTATTATTATTATTAACAGTAAATCTTTTAACTCTGTACAAACTCCACGTCAAAGAATAGTAATTCCCGTTGTCCTAAAACTAAAATTAATAATAATAATAATAATAATAATAATAATAATGGTCTGTAAGTTTCACTGTTTTGAAATCAATAATTTAATATCTTTTCAACTAAAAATGTAATTTAAAAATATTCGAAATCTCTTTACCCTAAAATTATTAAAGACTAATAAAATATCACTAATAATAAAGGAATCTTAATGTTCCACTGTTTAAGAATGAATTATTAAATAATTCATTACATATTTTCTAAATCATTAATAATTTTTAAAAATCAATCGCTAATGACTTTCGCAGAAAATTCTCACAAAATCAAAGTATGAATAGACTTTTAAAAATTAAAAGTAAAAACTTATTAAAATAAACAAAATAATTAATTAAGTTATAATAAATAAGACAGTAATAAATAAGACTTATTAATAAGTTAATTAATAAATAAGACATTAACTTCGCGAAGACTTAATGTCGTGCACGTATAATCATGAACTCTTTAAAATAAACCGCTCATAAATAATGTTGCTTCGGACTTAAAATTCCCCCGAAATCCCGACTTTTTGGTGACGTTTGAAAAATCCGTTTAAAAAAAGCAAGAAAAGGAGGATGTTCAAACATAGTTCATTTGGAAAAACATTGTCTAGACTTTCAGGTAGTTTAAAAAAAAGAAAAAAGTTTTCGGAGGAAAATTCAGTTCGTGATGATACGAAATATAACAAAATTAATAAAATAAAAATCAGATTATTATTTTGTTCCTGCAATAGGTCATCTTTAGTCAGTGTGCAAAATCTGGTTGAACGGTCTAGGCGCCTATAGTGAACAAACGGTCAAGGAAGCTATTTTACACATTTAGAAAGATTATAGCTGCAATGACTATTGCAGAAAGATTATAGTTGCCACCTTGCTTTGCTATATGATTTTGATTTGATTCTGAGTAGCCAACTCTTCATAGCATGCAAATGTGTTAGCAAATCACTCACTTATCTTTTTTACTGCAATTAATGCAGTAAACTTTATAATTGTTTCATGTGTAAGTTTTTAATTTTCACTTACAGGGCTGCTATACAGTAGCGGCGTAGTATATAAGAGTAAGATATTTACATAATTATAGAAATTTTCAGGAACCATAAATTTAACTGACTACGGAGTTTTCGTTTTACACATAATGAATCTGATAGTCGGAAAACAGACTATTCAAAAAGAAATATGTCATATTCATTATCTTTTGTATTTTACTTGATTGGAAAATGTTATTCGTTGACCACTATCGGAAATTTTGTTTATCTTCATTGCTAATCAATTTTGAAGTGAATTCAAGAAAATTTAAGTAGGTGTTTTATGGGTATTAAAAATATACTGCTTCCTTTTAGTTAATAATAGCTAATAGAGTTACTGTTTGATTTCTTTTTACATTAATAGTCATAAGCTAGTAAGAAATCGAGTTTATCACACTTCAAACAGTATTTGAATTGCATTAATATTAATGCAAACACGAATTGAAATGCTAGAAATCAAATTACGTGCAATTAAACAAAATAATTAGTACATAATTAACATAACAAAATAATTCATTTATTGCTCTATGACACTAACTTAACACTGGCCGATCTTAAGAAAACCTTTTCCTGAGGAGAATTTGACCAGTGAAGCAGAGATCAATTTTCAATTTAATTGTCAAATCTAGATGAATCCAATAGGCTTAAATATTTTCCATGCGAATATATTTTATATTAATTTAAGAATATATTTGCTATTTTAAAAGAACTGTTGAAATATTATATGTATTTTTGTTAGTTTTTCCATACTCTATCATATTGTGTTTTTTATCTTGTCTAGAAAAACAGAAAATGGGTAGCGAAAATTTAAACTATAGGCAAAAGATATCCGATATTTCAAAGTACCTTTCCATGACTTGCGGTGTGTTCATGTTTTTAGGAATGTAGTTTGCTACGGTAAACACCATTCTCTGTGAGAACTGTACATTAAAATTCACAACCAGTGCACTCACTAAAACGTCAGAATGCATAATATAATACTGTGTTAATAATGAAGAGTAGCATGCATGGGCACGCGGTCAAAGATGCTATGAAATTATCTGATCACTATTTTAAAACATAGAAAGAGAGAAATGGTAACGCAATCAATTTTTTTTTATCATAAAGAGGAAAGAGTGTGCAGAAAATGTTATACAGACAGCAATGTAGTATTAAAGTAATATATATATATATATATATATATATATATATATATATATATATATATAATTACACAGAAAATAGGAAGTGACAAAAGAATGCACTGGAATAATAGAATAAAAAATAGAATAAAAAAATAGAAGTAATTTTTATTTTAATTATATAGTTTTAAAAAAAGGTTCTAAAGCTATGAAGCATATAATGAGCATGAATCATATACTTTTATATTGAAAAATATTTATAGCTTACGTAAATTCTACAGTGGTTTTACTAACGCTTTGGGCATTGCACACATAGTACGTTATTTTATATTGAATAATAAAATGTAAAAATCTAAAAATTAAACTTATTATGTTACAAGAAAATATATTTACAATATCTACCAATCAAACTAATTTTGAAAACTAACGATTTCCTTTATGTTTAAATTTAGAGCGATAAATTCGAGAAAATCTCAGCAAAATTACCAATTTTATCAATTCCAGTCATTTTTTAAAACACTGTGTTTCACTTTTAAATTATGAAGAATCTTTTTTGCTTGCCGACGCAAATTTCCTGATACATTTACAGATCTTGATGCTGCCTGAAAATTTTCCAAATTATATGAAATATCGGAGTATGCAGTGTGGGTATAGTAATTTAATTATCGATGTTTGCAGTATTTTTTATTCTTAATCGAAAAACTAGTCACATATTTTTATTTTCATTAAAAGGAATATTAAATTTATGAGTGCAAGAGACAGACCTTGAATTGCATGAATATCAGCAACTTAGCACTTGCTTGAGTAGGAGAAGCCCATACAGTGGAAATAATCAATCACAGTTCCGTTCAAAACATGCTCATGTAACTTCCAATATGAATTTCGTAAAAATAAGAAGAACATTGTTTTGTTGAAAACGACATTTCTAAGGGTAAAGGACTTGAATATTTATGACAAAAAATTGCCAATTTTTATGTACTTAGATAACATATGATGAAATGATTACAATCGAATATTTTAAATACAGTATATTATAAAAGATTTTCCTTCGAAAATGAGATCTGGACAGGAGTGTCAAAGATATCTATCTTGGATAGTTACTCAAATAAAAAAATAACTCTGTACTAAATAAATAATAGTATATTTTAAGTATTAGGTGAAAAATTCTCTTCTCATGACACTGGGTTTATGCATTAGAAAATTAAGTAACATACAGTTTACCCTCGAGTAATTGTGGGGTTTTTTTTTTTTTTTTTTGTTGTTGTTGTTTTTAAGAACAGGGACGTTCATAAATACGGACAAAAACCACAAAATATCCAAGCCTACATAATTGGTTAGGTACACTTCAAGTGCTCCAAGAATCTATAAGCACCCCCTGTCCTTAGCAACAATAGCATAGAATACGATAATAGTGAGTTGAAAGTTTGATTTGGGCAACGATTTAAACCCCATTTATTGAAATATAGGAAACACAATGGCAATAGTGTGTATTGAAGTAAGTGTCTCCAGAATCTATAGGCACCCTCTGCCATAATCAACAGCAGTATTGGGAAATTGGGATGGTAATGAATGATAATCGTTTAAGGACAAAAGGTGCACATGAATCCGGTAACACTTAAGGCTCCATTTGCTCCAGCATAAGGATTGCGACGATATTAGTATGCTTGAAGATCAGGAAGTTGTTGCTGCGGAATACGGCCGATTAACTACATGTGCCCCCCGCGGGGGTGTTTCTAAGGGGTCCTAACCCGTATTTACACTAAGTTTCGGAGGAAATCACGGAAAACTCCGAACGGTTAAGTCGGCGGACACGACCTGGGTTTGAACCATGCACCTTCCGTCTCCCAGATCAGAGCGCTTTGCGCTCGGCTATTTTTCGGGTTTGAAGATTGGAAAGATCAAACCAGGTGTATCACTTGTTTGGGATTGCAATAATATTTCAATCGTGTGTTAAAAAAAGGGGGCCGTGGTAGCCCAGTGGTTAAGGCGTTGGACTCGTAACCGGAAGGTTGTGGGTTCGATACCGGCGTACCACTAAAGACCCACCGTGTACATGCGGTGTACGTGCACGTTAAATCCGCGGTTCCGAAAGTCCTCTCGGCGGTCGCTAGCAGTTTCCGAGGGGTGCCAATATTCAGAAGTCCCCCCACCTTCTGATGAGGTTCCAAATTGTGGCGGGAAATTCCGGGAAGGACGTATATGTAGCTCTAAGCGACACATTCAGTGACGCGAGCTGTCCTCTCCTGGCAAACAATCGTGTGTTAAAGGGTACGGTGTGACTGCGGAGTCCGTCCAACGCTCAGAGACTAGAACAATAACCAATGACCGTTGTAGGAAGGGCTCTTATAAACTTATCAAACATTATATCAGTTTCCCCCCCCCCTTCCGAAGAAAGTCCCTTCCGTGCCTCTGATGGACTCCGTTGATGTTTCTCGCACCATACACTAGCAATTTCGCAGTATATTCCAGAGGATTCACTCAACAAGTAACTTTTATTTCTACTTATTCTCATACTGGCATACTGAGGGTAGCGCGAAAATCATCCTTCTTAAGTGGTATCAGCTTTGGTAGATAATTAAATATATCATTTTCTAATAAGAAATTTCAAGCCTTTGGCCACCATGATATTGTTTAACAATAAAGAATACTAATGTTATAAAGCTAGTATAAGTTTTTAAAATTACAAATTAATGCATTACAGTAAGGCAAAATAAAGTTTATACGTCATTTTTTACCTTAAATCATTAAAAATAAATCCAAAATAAAGTTGAATTTTACTGCAAAAGCAGATGAAATGTTTCTCTAATCGATATATCTCTAATCGAATTAACTGCTTAAATAACTTCATTGCTTTTAGCATTCATAAAGGGAAGTTATTTAATGAAATCAAGCAATGAGAGAACAATCCCCTATTATAAGCAAACCACACTTGCAGAGCATTTATCGTGCCAATTTATTTCAGAGATTACCATCACTTTCGTAGAGAAGTTTCAAAAGAAAGCTTGGACTTAATTATTGACAACTGTGCTGCGAATTTCAATGAGAATTCTTAATGGACTTTTCCATTTCCATTGCTCGAGCATTTCTTGGCATCATAAATGGTATTTATTATGATCTGTATGTGCAACCGCAGAAAACTTAAAAAGTATTTGTCACCTTCTAGTTACCTTGTACGTGATAGTCATGTAAACGAAATTTAGTTACAATTAGATGCTCAGGGAAATAAAGCTTCGTATATCGGAGTTATTCGTGAAACTTGGGACACAGCTCAATTTGTTTTTCAGATAGAATAAATGGATATGAATAACTTATAGAAACACTTAGCGGAAAAATAAACATAAACGGATAGAATTTTATTATACACAATTATTTATTTTATCTTTTCTTCTCGGTTGTTTATGTTTAAATTTCCCATTCTTATGTGCATTATTCTGAGTAACCCTACTAGAATTCCAGATTTATTCTGACGAAAATTTAAGGACAGTTCTGCGGATACAAAACTTTGCCCCATTCAAAAAAAGTATTAGATTTACAACAACAAGAATAGAAGATACTGGCATCAAAAGATTAGGACAAAGTCTTCCTACTCCCAAGAATTTCACTTATTTCACTTTACCAAATCAATTTTGTACACAAAGAGAAGTGGTAGGATTTAACCGCTTCACTGAAGCCTTTCCAAAAATTCGATGGCAAGGATTCCCCCCTCTGTGCCCGTGTTATCTCACTGCATTGATTTCTCATTAAATAAATTATATTTATTACTGACAGTTGGATATTTCAAAACAACCGGTTAATTATTCCACTTGTAAGGCAATTTTTGAATTACAGCCATTTTCTCTGATAATTTCATAATGTTGGTAAAAATTGTGACTTAAAAATTATTTGAACTTTACTTTCAAATTAAAAGAGAAAGGTCTAGAACAGGGATGGGCAAACTACGGCCCGCTGGCCAAATCCGGCCCGCCGGAAGGTTTTATCCGGCCCGCGGACAGAATTTTAATTTGCCGGTTCGACGGAAATCAAAAGAAAATATATATTTACTTATTATATATTCATATTAAAAATTATGAAGATGGCTTGAAAAAACTGCATTTTGAGTTCGAACTCAGATTTCAAGATTTCAGAGCCATTCAAACAAAATTGGATATTTTTACCATGCTTTTCATCGTAAATTGTGAAGCAGTGAGGTCAGAGTTTCAGCTTGAATCAATTGAGTTGCAATCTAACAATCATCGCAAGCAGTTGTTTCTAAATATGCCAAAGTTAGAGTTTTACAAATCATTATCGAAAGTAAGTTTCCCAAATTTAATATCTCAACCCCCCCCCCCCCAGAAAATCAGTGCTATGTTTGCTTCACTTTATATATGTGAACAAGTGTTTTCAACTATGAACCTTAGAAAGAATTTTTTCAGAAGTAGACAGACAGATGAGCATTTAGCCTCGTTCCTTAGAATCAGAGCATCTCACTTCGAACCTCAATATAATGAACTTTTAAAAATAAAATCGCAATTTCATTCATTTCATTAACATATTTAAATTGTAATACTTGTATATTGTTTTTAAAATTTTAGAAAAATTTATCTTGGCCCGCCAAACTTATTTTTTTTTTCGATTTTTGGCCCGCGTCCGAAAAAGTTTGCCCATCCCTGGTCTAGAATGTCACAGTTTTAAACTTTCACTAATAATAATTGATAAAATTTACGAAAGCATAAGAACCTAAAGCATCATCAAAAAAATTTGCTTAGAAAGAAAACAGGGAGATTAGCGTTATGGCATATCATCTACTTATTATAAAAGAAGGTGTCTGTCTGTGTGTGTGTCTGTCGGCAGCGTTACGGACAAACGGCTACACCTAGAAACACCAAATTTGGTACTCGGGAAGATGTAAATATGTAGTTGTGCACCCCGAAGCGATTTTTTCAAAATTCGACCTAGATTTTTTTTTTATTTTATGTTTTATGCGATTTTTGGCATTTTTTCTCACCTAATTCGTAATAACGGCGGAAATTACGCTCGCAGCAAAACGGCATTTGTATCATCGGATAGAGGAAGAAATTTTCTTTTAAAAACAGTTTGTTCTGAATACGTAAAATGATTTACCGATTTTTAGGAATTTTTTTACTAATCATCTGCTTCGCGATTTTTTTTCGTAAAATAATTTTAAAACTGTCGCATCTTGAATTCTATCCGTCATAACTTTTAGATATTTTGACAAATCGTGAAACATTCTTTTCTCCCTCTTTTAAAATAAAAACGAAAAAATTATGTAAATTAGATGATTTTTTACGAATTTTAATGCAGCCTAATGTTTAGAATTTAATAGCATCAACGCGATCTTACGCCATTCATTACATTGCGATCACGGCACGAGAATTTATGTTCGGTTGTTGCCACAGAAAGAATTAAAAAAAAGGGTTTTTTCAACCAATCGAGTTTTTAAATGGGATATCAGAATTTCAATTCGCAAGTGAGGATCTATGACGTCAAATGCTACGCCGACGTTACGCCATAATTTTAACTCATTTATTCCAGCTCTATTTTCAACACAGGGAGACGATATTTTGATTAAAATTTACTGTAGAAATAAACTAAGAAATTCACTATTATTATTAGAAGTGGTATTTTAATCCGGTGCTTATTTAAAAATTGAAATGTTTTCACGGCGCTGAAAATGTTCATTTTAAAAGTTACAAAGTTCGTTTCAAAGCGCGATATATTAAAATTTTTCTATTTACTATTTTTATTTTTGGCATTTAATTTAGCGCAGGCGTTGCCTAACATACGTATGCAGGTTGCGAGTATAGTTTTATTTTCACGTTGAATTACGTTCCTCCATAAAGGTCCAACGCAAAGGTTTAATGATACCGTTTGAAAACAATTATGCTAAATATCGAAATTAACTCCCTCAATCTACCGGGGTATCCTTTACGGCAGTCAAACAGTGACGTCATAAATTTTAAAAAATGCGTGAAATTTGTAAACTCTGCAACTCTAACGCCCTGTCACAATTAAAATGGGAATAAGTAGCTCCTCGAGATTACACAGTTTGGTGTTTTTCAGGAGACAGGACTATGGAGGATATAAAAGATATCGCTATATTAGATACATGGATATTTAAAAGGCACCCCTTGGATATTTTCTCCCCACAGTAAGATGAAATGGTTTGCGGCGCTAAATACGCCAATCTTATAAAACTATGTATAAATTAAATATATATGGAGAGTTTCTTTAATGGCAACCATTATGTGAAATGATTATTATTTATGCTAATGCGTAAATGGCAAAGAATCGCCACAGAATCACAAGATCCCATTGAGGCGAAATAATCTAAGCTGTTTCTTTTAAGGGAGCCTTGAAGAGGGAGAAGCGAGTATAGATAGTATTAATGTACGTAATAGGTAGTATTATTAGATTTGTAAAGATAATATGAATAAATCGCAATGTACCACGTTAATAAATATTTCATGAAATTAAAAGTGTTTATCCTTTTTCAACGGTTGTCTTACACCAACTAAATGAAAAGTAATTCTAATTTGCGTTAATATATCCCGCAGTAATTTCAACAGAGGAGATTACTTGAACTTTTTTAAAAATGAAATTCTGTTTAGTCACATGCAGATATGATTTTAGTAGTAAAATATTCCCTTCTTCCCGTATGAAGAGCGGGTGCGCAGCTATTTTAAAAACATCTCTTGAAAATAGCATAAATGAATTCAGAAGACCTCAAAACGTGTCAATACACCAAAATCTCGAAGTCGAATTTTTTCATGATTACAATACTTTCCTTATATGGTACATGTTCGGAAAGAAATAAATGGTGCTCCATTTCATGTAGTGTCTTAGGTATTTAATGCTACAACTTGAGCCTAAAAAGCAGTATTATGTAGAAATAAGACATTTTGAAAGCCAGGAGTTCTCTGCAAACCATTAAGCTTTCCACTTTTTTGATAGTGAATGACACTGACGTAGTTTTTTGAGTCATTATACTGCAATGATCAGGTTAGTTCTCATGACACAAACTTTACATTAAGAGTCAAATAATTTTGCTCTTTTTTTTTTAATTCCACATCACGAATAATTTCAAATTACACATGTAAGGAAAATTTTCGTTTCCTACCGTGCGAAGAACGGGCACGCAGCTAGTTATAAAATAAAATAATACACGATGTTTCCATTATCAAAAAATCCACTTTATCATATGAAAAATGGTTCCTTTTTCTTTTGCAGATATTTCTTCCATAAAGTTTAGATACAAAAAATTTTTTGCAGTTAATTTAATCATTCTTTTTATTTCAGTAAACTATTATATACATTCGTAACATCAAATACATGTGAGTCAAGTTTATATATATGATTCATATCATGTAACATATGCGGGCATATTAATTATGTTTAAATTTAAATTTGAGTTACTTAAAACACATCAAGTAAACTCTTGAGAATACAAGTTATTCAATTTTATCCATTAGCATACAAATATATGCTGTACAATATGCAAGTTGAAGACCGAAATCTGTAAATATGTTAATATATTCAGCAAATCTAATATGTTTAATTTTTCACAGGCCATTATAAAAAAAGTTACAAAGATCTATGACAAAATGTGTTTGTTGTTTCTTAAAGGAATTTATATGACAAATTAACTTTAATACTTTATACAGGGTGTCCAGAATATTGTGTTTCTGAAATGAAGTTCTGTTTTTAAAGATTTAAAAACCTACAATTTTAGACTAAGAACATTAGAATTGAATGTTATCTAATTAATAATTAAAACTTCTATGACTAGTAAAGACACTGAAATGATATATTACTTAATATTTATTTATATTTACTTTTCAATTTATTTATTTAATACTACACTTTTATACATCATGAAACTTTCCTTCTATTCTAGCCATGTTTATGGACATATATACACAGTTTGCTGTGTTCCGTTTCAACATATAAATGTACATGGAAATTATATAAAATGGAAAGCAAAAATTTTGATTAAATTTCAATACACGATAATTTTTTATTAAAAGTCTTTATGATCATGGCAAAGGGACACTGAAAACAAGATTAAGAGTACTCTGAACTTAGCTGTCCTTAGTTGTGTAAAACCATAATATTTACCAACAGCAAAAAATATCACACGAAACAAAGTTATAATTAATCACATGAGGCAAATGAAGTGTCCAAACCGTCTTCACATAATACTAAAATGTATAAAAAGTCGCACTCCCGTAGTCGTGTAATGATAGCTCGAAATGTAATACTTTCAGCACTTATCAAAAAAAGACAGATGGAACAATTAGAAATCAGCTAAAAGGATAGGTCGGAAAAGTAAAATTAAAGAATCTGCAAATTCTCGATCGAAACCATCTGCCTGATTTGATTCTTTTACAGTGCGGAAGAGGATTTAATGGACAAATAACCGCTCATTTGATTTGATGCACCATTTTACAGCTCACGCAATCGCACGCGAAATTTGCTACGCCTTTATCATTTGCATCGCTACTGCAAGCTACAAATAATTATAGATTTGACATTTTTCTTGCCTTATGTTATTGATATGGACACAAAAAGAAACAAAAAGCTTGCATGCCGATTCCAATTACATACGTATATTTAGACGTGTCTTGCTTAATCATAGACGATTGTTTTAGAAGAGCGGCAGAGTCTGAAATTATCAGAACACAGGATATAAGGACAAGTATTTTTTTATGTACTTGGGTGTACGAAGCAAACATATGCGGGATGTTTATCATTCGATTAAGGAAGGAGTAAATGCCGATTATTTATAGATTATTTTACATCTGTCACATTAAGTACAGGACGAAATCTTTGTAAAGGTGGAGGACTTTAAAAAGCAATTTTGAAAAGATTTACACGCCTCTTGTTTCGTTCATAAATGATATGAATGAATTTTTTCGCTTCTTTATTCATATAATATTTTTTTTTTTTTTTTGGTAAACAGATCGCAAATTTTTAGATGAGTTTAATAAGCCATTTCAAGAATCATAGTTTAAGTTAACACGTGATCCTAACTACACATCAGTATTACTTTAAAAATAAAAGTTATCGTCGAATCCTACTGGTCACTGGCGTTTCGTTTATTTAATTTAATCCCCCTTTCTGGCAATCTTTAGAATAATTCCAATTTATGTAAATTTAATTATCTCTCAAAATTTGAATATTTCTCGAATGTTCTGTTACTTTATATAAGTTGCTGCTCTCAAGTTGAGTCTTCTGTTGTTTACGATTACTATTAATAGAGGTGTGCATTTGAAAGGATTCAGAATCGCATAGTAGCGTGGTGTCAAAAATGTTGTTTTCACCCATCGGTTAATAATCATTCCATGAAAAGTGCTGAAGTGTCAATGTAATTTTATGCCATAATTTGCCAAAATTTAATTACTTTTTTGCAAAAAATATTTAATTAAACTTGGCCATTATAAATATAATTTTATTTTGAATGTTTTATCATTCGGAGAATAAACCATTGTTATAAGACTTGATAATGTGTATTAACTAATACTCAACACCTTTGTGGAGTGATTATTAATCGATTTATGAAAGGAACATGTTTGACCCCGCATTGCTATGGGATTCTGAATCCTTTTTATTTACTTCACATCTCTTAAAATTTGTCGCTGCGCTTTTGGGATACCTTGTATATATATATATGGAAAATCTCAGTTACATCTTCAGCTGCAAAAGTTATTTGACATCGATCCCGTTCAATTAAATAAAGACTAGTTGTTTTCAAAATTGACAGGAATTAGCAGTTAAAAAGGGCCGGAAGAAAACACAAAATTGTGCTCTTTCTGAGAGTTGATTGGAAAAAAAAGAGTATTATGTTTAGAGAAAAAATATGCTTGTTCTTGTACTATTCGAGTTAAAGCTGAGAGCTGTATCTCGAAAATTTCCACTCTCCTGCAATATTGAAGTAACGAAAAAGTTGTTAATGCAGCTCATTTTTGAGAAAAAATGTAAATAAAAACTTTTTTTTCCTGCTATAAGTTGAAAATATTTATGCCAGTTCAGACTAAAACATAACGCTTCTGAGTAGGGGGTGATAGTAGTTCGAAACACTAGTGATCTTATTAAGACTAAAGCATGAGTTTTAAAAACAAGGATTCCTGCTGACTTCATGTATAGTAATATCTCGTCATGGCGTGCTACTCTAAGCAAGATTCTTTTCGTAAAATATGTTCCTTACAATTTAAATACTCAGGAAAATAAAGAATATCAGAAGGAAGTCAAAATAAGTAAATGGAAATTTATGAATAATGATATAGATATCTGGTATTTTGTACTTTTTTTTTCATGCTGAGAGTACTGGGTTTCTGTGAATTTACTCACAAGCTTGAAATTCTCACCATTCACTCATACAGCTAAAATAATTTAAAAATTTATGAACATGGTTGATAGTATAATACAAATCGAACTTTATTTGAGTAATGTTGCTTATATAAGGACTTATTTCTCTAAGTTGAATTAAATTTATAACTGGCACTGTTCTTATTGAAAGCATTTGCTTATAAAATGTATAAACTTTCTGAAGCATAATTGAAAAAGTTCACGAAAATTAACTCACACCAAATACACCAATCTTTACAGCTAAAATAAAAAAGTAATAATAAAATCTTTTCACAAAAATCTCGATAAAAATGCTTTGTCTGAGGAATTTTTTCTGTAAATTATAAGGGAGTCCACAAAATTTCTGATAATCAATTTTCCCCATTCAATGCTTTTACCGAATTATTAGTCAGCTACCAACAACGTTAAGGTAACACAATTTTAACACAATTTAAAAAAATTAAGTTGCGCAAATTAGAGGTTTGGCGAAGAAAAATAGATAGCGTTCAAGCGAATCGGTGATTTTTTAATCGTTCAGTAATAGCACTATCATATATGAAAAAGCGGGATCACGTTGCAGTTGTTGCTTAAACAATTATTATTTCATTAACTTATAAATTGTCTGTATTCATTGGGATCTTTAATATTGCTTTTTGTTAATTACAAAACTAGAGTAGCTTTCCTCAAAAATCAAATTTAGTTGAAAAAATTGAAATAACACATTGCGTACAAGCTACTTTAAAGTAAATTCCAAGGCAGCATACTTAAAAGAGACGAAACAAGGTATTGCATGCACATAAATTACCAATATATTGGTTTTATACTCCACAATAAGTATAATAAAAGCAAGTTTGAAATTTAGAAGAAACATTATCCATTAACAAAATATAACAGTGTTACAATATCTTGAAAAAATAACTTTCGCTAGTTTTAGGATTCCTAAAAAGTGGCATTCACGCAACTGAAATAATGAACTCTTTTAATAAAATCAATCATTCAACTGGTGAAAGTATGTTTCGCTAACCTGAAATAACTACTTCATACAGTGATTCGGACTTTATTTAGACACTGTCTGCTCTATCATCATCTTGCCACGCTTTTCACATCCACTAAACTAATTCCGACTACAGTGCCAACTGTCACTGAGTGCCGTTCACCAGCCCTGGCCACCATGCAATCTCCCGCATGATAATGAGTTGTAATTACACGGAGCTTAATTAGCCAACCTCCCCAGGACACATAGACAGACAGACACAAACGCCGAGTCCAGGATCGCGATCATCACACGGTGGATGGGAAAAAAAAATATAAAAAGACCACAAGTTAAAGCAATAAGAAGAGTCTGATTCTGTTAGATGGTGGTACGGGTTTGATCATGAGCCCAGAAGGGACACTCAAAATGGATTGCTTGTAATTTAATTAGCCTTTTATAATGGCAGGTGGAACTGGAATCAGAGATGGATCTGGTCCCAGTGGCATTACCATTTTGTTCGATTTCATTTTGCTTCAGAATAACTGACTCTAGCTACTGAAAATGATTGCGGTGAGAGGTGTAAAAGAAACTTTCTTCCTTACATACACATGTGGTCATTTTGTTAGCATAGTCTAATATTTAGGCAATATTTTATAACTGAAAATACATACTTAAATGTACATATATTCACATATAGATAGCTATATAATAGATAAAGTAAATGGCGAAACTCACGAAATAAGGAATCAAAGCAGCAGCCTACACCCAAAATTTCAAATCACTCATAAATATATCTGTTATAATTAGAAAAAAAGAAGAAAGCATTTGAAAGAAATTTTAAACAAAATACACATCCGCAATTCACCTGACATACCGCAGTCACAAAAAATAAAGCAAACGATAATATATTAAAGAAATATGGATATTTGTATACTCTGGTACACTCAGAAGGCACCACCTTCAGAGGTATACAAATATAATAAAAAATAGATTTCGGTACGTGACTTGGCAAAATGGCTGATATCTTCACCTGGTGCACATCTTGCTATAAAGATAACATTTAGAAAAAATGACTAGGCAGCATTCAAGCAATTCTCAAGTGTTGCCATCATAAGAAGACAAAATAATATGCTTTCTTACAAGAAAATAGAATAAGAAACCCAAATAACTTCAGAGAATTAATGGAATTAGAGTATTTGAAATAAAATTAATATTGAGAAAAGTAATAATATAAATGCTTATTATTTATTAACAATGGCATAGTAGAAGGGGAAAAAATTTTTCAATTCAGCTACAATAAGTATTGTTATTCGATCTTGAAACGTCTTTAAAATTTAATATAAAATGAATCAGCAAGTTAAATTATCCATATGTTTCCTAAATTGCATCCTAATATGTATAAAACCTAGCAAAATCTAAGAATTGAAGTTGAATAATTAAATAATTTGAGTACTTACATATAAGATTTTATTATTATTTCCATTTTATATAATTAAATGCATTTATACTTGGTTGAACGTCGGAAGTAGAAAATACACATCCCAAATAAATTTCTATTTAAAGCAATGTACAATTTACTTCTTTATTCATATCTTAGTACATGCAGCCATACGACTGGTGGGGAAAATAAAAGCTTTCAGGACCTAATAAAAACAAAACTCTGAACCACTAATGAATCGCGTGCTCTATGAAATGCTCAATTACTGACCAGCTGATGCTTCCAAAAAATGAAGTCCTTCTATTCTGATTAAAACGCGACCAGATCGATAATATTATCAAATTAATTAGTTTCTGGCTGGGGTTCGGCCACAACAGGCTCCCTTGAGATTTGCTGACATTAGAAGGCAATTCCCGCCAGTGCAACACCTGGTATTGAAAACAGCGGGGAGCCCAGAAAGTTAATTCATTACAACAATAGGTAGTGAAAAACACCTATGCATGTGGTTTTAGCGTTTTTCATACTGCAACATTATTTTTGCATTATTCAGTCATGTCTACTTTGTGCATTAAGCATACCCACTCCCATTATCCAGTTAAGTCTACGATAGTAATTGGTGTCAAATGCAACTCTCTTAAGATACTGCAAATACGTCAGCTTATTTTCCTAATCATAAATATTTCTATTAAAAATAAGGCATAAAATCTTCCATGTATTTAATGTGAATATATTCTAGTGTATATGTTATTATAAATGCATAATTTAACATTACTTACAATTAAATCGACAATATCATATCTAATGAATAATTTTAACGTTTCAAAGTAATCGCTATGGACAGACACTAACGGTTCTAGGAATAAATTTAAGGTTCTTTAAATATTCACAGCATTCAACTTATTATCAGTATGCTCAAATATAGTACAAACGCTTGGGTTAGTTAAAGTATAATATTCTATACACATATGCACATTACATATGTAATAAGAGACTTTCCGTATGCACAACTAACATATCCCTATTTTTGCAAACATACAAGAATTTTGGATCTCAGAATATTACGATTTTGAAAACTGTTCGATTGGAAAATTAGCTGGATAGTGTGTTACTAAAAAGAACGTTTAATTAATCTACTTATGTACTTAATAAATCGCAATAAAACATTTTAATATTCGTTAAAAGACAGACTAAATGACTATAAAACACAATTTTATTATTGATATTAATGTTTCTGAAAACTATTGCATTAATCAGGTTATCAGAAATGATTTTCAAATATCCGCCTGTAACAAAATAAATAAAATATTAATTATCACGACATAAAAGTTATTCCTATAAATCACTTATTATTTCTCCCATATTTATTGACAAATCCGATCTATCTGGTAATTCCGTTTGCTAATAGACGTTAATTACGAAAAATGAAATAAAATTTAGAATAGACATTGAACGTAATTTCCCTTAGGCAATTATTCAAAATGCAATATTATTTAATTTTTATCGCTTCTTCGGAGCCATGATAGACTATTAAGCCGAGGAAACGATCGAGGAATAATTAACGCTGATCGGAAACAAGTTTGTGGAATTAAATCACAAAGGTAATTACCATTAACAAAATAATAGTGACAACTTGATGTAAATAATCCTCTGAATAACACTATTCGTTTTCCCTTTCTTTATCAATCAGTCGCCAGTTCTTAAAACAGTCGCGTCACTGATGTCGCTAAGACCCAACAGCAGTATTTATTAAAACTAACTAAACATCTGTAATGACACGAATGAAAATTAAAACAAAACTTAGACGTGGATGGTCCTCAAATCGACATCATAATATAGCGAACCTACAAAAGAAAACTTTTCAATCGCAATGCCTGTAATTTTCTCTAGATTAATTACGATTTCATTACGTTTGAAAGAGTTCTTTGAGAATAAAATGATGTGTTACGGAGAGATGAGAAATGATCCTCAAAGTAAAATTACAGCTACCTTTCGGAATCTTGCTCCGGGGAGCCGAAATCTGTGTTTGTCACCTCTCGATTAGGGTGTTCTCTCAGATTCGTTTTTATATACAACTGAACACAAATTCGTTGCCTAGGGATAGGAATTTATAAGTTTGCTTCTCATCTATGAACATTTACAGTATTTTTAAGAGCATCTTTCATGCTTATCATTCAGTTTACAGCATTAATTTCTGAATCACTAAGAATACGTTATTTAAATGGCGCATCTAGAGGTATAGGTTTCGCACTATTTCAGTTCTGAATTATTTAACATGCAGGAAGCTTTGGACAGAATTTTTTTGATTTAGATAAACTCTATATTTTTTCACCTCATTTGGAAAAGTGTTCACTAGAAGATAAATCAGGGCAAACTATAATTACCGATGAGTTAATTTGTAAAATGTCTTCCACTTAAAGTCACTTCGGCGCAAAAAATTAACTCTGACTCAAAGGCTTCTTATTAAAATTATAAATGAAAATTGAAAATGCTGCTATTGCTTTCTTTGAAAAAACATCAAGAAAATATGTCACCTCTCGATTTGGGTGTTTCCTTAAATCAGTCACGGCATATATTCGCGCAAATACACTAATTGCTTTAGAATGCGGATTTATTAGTTCATTTTTTTTATTTTTGTATCAAGTTTCAGATTTATCCAGGAACACATTTCATATTTGTCACTCAGCTGGTTGATTTTCCTTCAGTTAAACGGTTTATCTGAAAAATGTATAACCTGGTTTGGTTGATGATATTTCGGTATTTATGTCTATGGGAAAAGTTCCATACCTTTAATTTAAAAAACCGTTTATTTTTAATTTAGCTTTCACTGAATTAAAAATACAAGCGAATCCATTTGCCCTAGATACAAAAAAATGGATATCGTTCATCTAAAATTTTCATTTGATATACCAGAATATATTATTGAAACTGTGCTGTGCAAGCATTTAGTGGTAACTTATTTTGGGGTAACTTATCTGAAAATCATGTTTTGTAAATGTTAGAAGTTAATTTCAGCGAAAGAGTAGCTAATTTGTTCGAAATATATGTAAATACCATTTATTTTTAACCAAAATGACAACCAAAGATTTTAATTTTGGGTTTCTTACGATTTTCGACCCTAAATATTGCGCTAATCAACATTGCATAGGTAATGGGTGCCTACCCTTAAATACTGATCGTTAATATACATCTTAATAATGTCAGTTTAATAGTAAAAAAAATGCTATTATCCCTATTTTAACCTCTATAGATAGATTGATCTTTAAGATAGAGCATGTCTCTAATAAACGCAATTTGAGCATGCGCCCTTTTTTCGAGAATCGTTGGCCGAATTCAGAAGGTACACACTACCCTCCCCCCCTACGGCTATAATTAATGGGTGGTTCTGCTTCACTAATGGTGATCCCCCTTCTCTCTCTAATTGGCATCACCCCTTGTCTAAATTGTATTTAATTACAATGAGAGCTTTTCTCGTTGAAGTCGTGTAAAAAACAAAAAGAATGGAGAGTAATTGAGATAGAGCTATAATTAAATTGTGGGTGAGTTACATACCCCGCGGCAAAAAGTTATTGAGGTAAGATGTCGTGTTTTTGCGATATTTTTCCTTACCTTTTTCATCAGGGAGAATCCCCTAGAGAAAATCAAAATAAAATAAACTTTTAAAGAATTAAACATCTTTTAGCACTCAGCTAAATTGAATTTATAGGACAATCACTTAACACATTAACCTTGAAAGTGGTTGAAAATTAATACGTTTAAGGTCACATTAAATAATTCAAATGGAATGGCATGATATACATTTTTTTAAATATATGGTATTACTTAAACAGTATCAAAATAATTGTCATATTATTTTTATTGTATTTTTATTGTAAGATTTTCGGTTGACGCTTTTTTGCAGACAAAAAATAATTTTAATTCATTATGTCACAGTGTTGCAGATCTGCAACATATGAATTAAAGCTACACAAGTTAACCATAGTCTAGTAAAAAATATTTGAATGACTGTTCCTAGAATGACTTGAGCATAAAATAATAATTAAAAAATGTGAAAATTTTGTGATGTTAAATAATATTGTAATACGAATTGTATTTTGGCCTTCAGCAATCGCACTATTTGTCATTGCAGCTCTTTTTTTCATAGGCCAACTTCACAAGATGCTAAGGATCGTTTAAAATGTTGCCAGCTTAAACTATTCACGAGGACTTCAGAAACACTCTGGTATACGAAAGATATATTTTCAAGAAATTTTCAATAAAATAACCGCTCTATAGAACTCTAATTTTTGTGAATAAATATTTACATAATTAAAAAAAACTGTTTTTGCACAATTTTTAAAATTGCAGTTGTTGAGCTAGGGAAGTTAGCTATTCTAATTCAAAGGTAAATAACACATGCGCACACACACACACACACACACACACACACACATATATATATATATATATATATATATATATATATATAATATATAATAGCTTACTTACCTAAAGTGAAATCCCAAGATAATCCAATGATAAAGTGAAAAAAATATAAAAAAATAAAAAAGTAGATAGCACATGGTGCCAATTAACGAGCTTATACCGGATAAGTGTTTAAATATAGCCTTTTAAGGCAATGAAAGAGTGGAAAAATTGAATATAAAGCGCCAAATTAGAACTGGTGTGCTTTTAAGCCTAATCACATGTAATCAGAAATAGTCGGAAAATGGAATTAATATTGAAATGGTGTGCTCTATCATCAGGCGCCACCGCACACACATTTCAATTTAATCGAAAAAAACAATAATAGCTAGGTTTCTGCAAGTTACCTGACCAAAATTAGGGTCCTTTTGTAACTTGGGGGCGCGACCGTAGCTATTAGAAATAAACAACGAGGAAGTGGACCGACACGAAGATCAAAGCTCAGTAATGGAGGCAGTATTAGTGCATGTTGCCATCAGAGAAGGCTTAATGCAATCAATAGACAAGTAATGCCATGGAGTGTGAATAAAAAATGATATATTAATAATACTTTGGAAGTATGGAAAGGAAAAGAATAAATAAATAAAAAAAGTAATAATTAAATGAATAAATAAAAAGAATAAAAATGGTAATAATTAAATGAATAAATAAAAATGGTAATAATTAAATGAATAAATAATAAAATAAATATTACACTAGTATAGCTACCCTATGTTTTACGTAGTACTAGCTGCAGTAGCTAAGAAGTACTTATCTAAAAATACAACAAAATTACAGTTGCTTCATATGTTACCTAGCGCTAAAAAAGCAGCATAAAAGAAAACATGCGTTTAATAATATTTAGAAAATTTATATAGAAAAAACCCCCCAAGCCAGTCATTGTTAATACATCAAAACACTGTAAAATGCATTGTCATCATCAGAGGGGGAAATGCACAACGGTACACCATAGGTTTCAGACTCACAGCCTGAGATTTTGCCAAGGTAATGTATTATATTCAAGGCTGTATTTTGCAAAGATTGATTTAAAAGTGTTAAAACAGTTTAAAGATATTTATAAAAGTGTACTATATTAATTCGAAATATAAACTGTAACAGGCAAATCTCAGAGGTGTGACTCCCCCTTACCTATGGGAAAGAAAAGAAAAAATTATTTACTTACAAATCAAAAAATCGAAGAACAATCAATGCAAATTTGCATTGATTGTTCTTCGATTTTTTGATTTGTTTAATTAAACTGTTTTAACACTTTTAAATCAATCTTTACAAAATACAGCCTTGAATATAATACATTACCTTGGCAAAATCTCAGGCTATGAGTCTGACAGTTGTGCATTTCCCCCTCTGATAAGGACAATGCATTTTACAGTGTTTGGATGTATTAACAATGACTGGCTTGGGGGGTTTTTTCTATATAAATCTTATATATATATATATATATATATATATATATATATATATATATATATATATATATATATATATATATTCTTTTTCGGATAAATTTAAAATTTCTTAAATTTATAAGTAAAAATTGAAAATTTTGAAATTTTGCAAATAATAAGCATATCTTGGGCTTTAAATATAAACAAAATTTTGCTTTATTTTGCACATAACATACTTTCTTATTTTAATATTTAATATTTCTTTGTACATATGAAAGATGTTTTAGAAGAATTATAAAAATAATAATAATAATTGGACGAGCACATTGGATTTAGCAATAAAAGTTATTTTTTGAATATTTTTTTGTATCATTATGGACGAGAAATTGTGATATTATTTATATAACTGCAAATTTTTAGATAGAGGTAATTTAAGTTTTTTTAACTGTATAATTTAAGTTTCAGGTTAACGGGACTAGGCGAATACTCTGTATTATATTTTTAGTTAAAGGATTTAGTACTATTTTTAATTTTCATTATTTTGGTGAGCGGAATAAACGATTTTTCTGTAGCTGAGTCACATACAGTGTCTGAAGAATTGCGCATATAAGCAGATGTTTTAATATTTTTAAAATTCATATTTACTTAATGTATTTCTGATTGTTAAATAATTTACGGTACTAGATGAGTGGTCATTTTTTTTTTCGCAACTCGTGCCCAAATAAATATCTAATGCCCCGGGGAACGATGAGCAACGCAGCTAATATAGCTGAGTATTAGACAAACAATATATCTGTGCATTACATATGCAATAATTTTAGAATTTTTAAGGTGAATACTACCAGGACGATCACTTAACACATTATCATTAAAAATAGTAAAGAATCCTCCAAGAAATCATAAGTCTACCCAAATAGTTTCACCACATTAGCACCAATTAATTCAATAATTTTGATTTACTTTATGTTACCGGTAACCACAATTGGGATAGGTAATTCCAAAGCCAGATTTCTTCCTCTCATTTTTTTCTCAAAATGATCGGCAAGCCCATTTAAGAATCCATTCGATTTCCCCTACTCTAATATGCCTCGCGGATCTGAATTCATCACAATTCTTGTATCGTATAATTAAGCACTAAACGTTCAATCGTGAATGACATGATTTGAAAATAAATATCATTTAATGTGTGTCGCACTTACTTTTTCTTTTTTTTCATCTATATTGATATTTCGTGTGATTACTGGTCAAAAACTAAAATGATGCAGTTGGACGTTACTCCTCTTTTTCTGGATCTTCCCAAATTGATGAGATTGTTTACCTTGAATTATGTTAATCGTACACACAATAAAATGCCAGATCTAATATTTTAATCTTCAACTGAACTCAGGCTTTCAGCCGCATACATATTTATTTTCTGAATGGAACAAGAAGCTTTAATGCAATTAATGAAAGAGAATATTAACTGTAATACTTTGTCAGGTAAAAAAATTAATTTTAGTGTATTTTAAATTAAATTACAGTCAACTTGCGATTTAGCGACCCTTCCCGATTCAATGACTCTCTGATGAAGTTCTGACGGTTTTCCTATACGTTTTATAAACTTTCGATTTAGCGACCATTTGATTTAACGTTCTACTCACCGAGGTCCCGGGAAGATCGTTAAATCGCGAATCGATTGTATTATTCTTAAGCACCGTGTGCAGGGAATATCAACTACAGCTTTTATGTTGACGTACCCTGAAGGATATTCTATAGATTCCTGAACCGTTTTACTTTATATTAATAGTTTAAAAAGTAGGGGATGAAAATTTCGGAAAATGCATACCTCTAAGGTATCTCTGTAACAAATTTTACAAGCTCCCCTTAATATACGGGGGGGGGACAATATAGGACAAAATGTACATTTAAGTTTTCAGATTATGGTTCGATGAAAGGTATACTGAAAAAAATGTTTTGTACAATCAACAAAAATTTTGTTAAATCAACAGAGTTATCCGGTTCAAATGGCACCAACAACAAATTTGTTAAATTAACAAAATAATTTTGTTATTTCAAGAAATATTTGGTCAGTTTAACCAAAGAATTTTGTTAAAATAAACAAACATTTTGTCAATTTAATCAAGCTTACATTAAATGGTTTATTTGGTTAAACTCAACCAAATTATTTGTTTGAATCAACAAAATTTCTTTGATTACAGGTACGTTAATTGTTCATGTCTCATATAACAAAGTAGTTTTGTTGACTATGCTATGTTAATTTTTTAACCTACAAACAGTTCGTTGAAAGTTTCGGAAGTAAAGCTAATTAATTAGCTATTCATCAAAATTTATATTTTTATTTTAGGTTTTTTTTTATAAATCTACAAATTTAATTTTAACAACTTCAACGTCAGTTTTTTTTTTCCCCTCCGCAGAAGATAAACTTAGTAAAAGAATCAGATTATTCAAAATTCATGATGAGGTGGGTTTTCTGTTATGTGGTCACATTCGGAATAATTTAATGTCAAAATTAGGGTGAATATTTATCACTTACACATGAAAACAACCAATATACATCGGTAACAGAAGCATTTCTTGAGAGAAGTCAAAATAAACGTCAGCTGTAAATATAGGTTAGTATGCACACAACTAACCGCTGAATTATTTTAAAGGAGAGAAACATTGTTCATGAATACTAAATACATAATTAGATAAAGCAAGATTAAAAATCCTTTGTAAGAATATGAAAAATATGTAGAATGGTGAGAGTAACGTTATTTGAATACAATTGGTTCCTTAATTCTGTTGTTCATAATATATAGATAAAACTGTGTCAAACTTATTCCATGTTGTTACATAATGCTATTACATACTTAGTTTCGGTGTATAGCTTCATATTCAACACTAATTACAATCGTAACGAATCGCCAAAAATATTTGATCCATGAAAAAACACGGAACAGTTTTTAATTTAAAAAGCATACGCTGATATTAAGTAGCTGGGGCCATTTTTGGAGAGAAGCATGCAAACAACTTTGAACTAAAGCCAAAATAAAAAATAAAGCATATCACTAGAGATAAGCGCAAAATGAATGAAGTATATACTAGTGGAAACTTTGAAAATGTCTATTAAATCGAATAAGCATTTCGTTACCTGAGCTAACAATTTTGAATATATTTATTTTATCAAGAAGACTGATGAGATTCTGACGCTTTACTTTCTCTGAAAAATCTGATATTGAATTGTTTGAAACTATGTAAATACAAATAAAAGAATTAAAACAAAAATGTAAATTTTAATGAAAAAGTAAAATAATTAGACTTACTACAGAAACTTTTGACTGACTCAGTAAACACCCTGTTGATTAGTATGTATTACATTTGCTGTTTTTGATGTAGTCTGGGGTGTCTAGTTTCGTTCAGGCGAACTGCTTTGTACATCTGAATATACCTGGTATAGTGGAATTAGCCAGCTTGAATTGCAAAAAACGACGACCCTCGGGAAAAGACACCAGGACTTAGAAGCGAACAGTGTCCAGTGCAAAGCAGATTTTACATAACCCAAAGTTCAACGTATTAATAAAATGGACGTTACGAATTGTTTTTGAAAAGTCTGATCGCTCGTCTGTTTCACACCGCTAATTGAAGCAGGTGTAAATTGATTGATAAAAGGTTCTAATTGTTCCAATTTCAACCAAACGCGTTTGTTAAAATTAAAAGCATTTTATTAAATCGATTTGGTTGAATCAAACAAACTTTTGTGAAATCAACAAAACAAAACTACCAAACTGTTTAAAAAAATTGTTAAATTCAACAAAACACTTTTTAGGGTGTAACCATAAAATAAATAAAACTATCCTTAATCCCAATATATTTCCAATACCTTTGACAAACTTACACTTTTTTATCAATGTTGTTTAAGAAATAGTTTAGACCTCATTCATTATAATCTTCTTTACAAGAATAGATTTTCATCAGAGCAGTAAATTAGATTTCAGTCATTATTTAAACAAATACTACAATCTTGGAGAATACGAACGAAATTCTTTTAAAACGCTTTTTGTTTTAACAGTTAAGAAATAATTACAATATTAAAACACAATTACAATACTAAAATTACAATATTCATTAGTAAATATTTCGACCTCTTCGATATTAATCTTAGCGTTCTCGTTAAGGTGATGAAAAGCAAAGGGGAAAATAGAGAAAAGGGTTCAAAAAAGTCAAGGAACATTTGAGGAATTGTTTAAGGACCATTAATAATAGAGTGTACGTTTCTTTTAACTTTTCCTGTTACCAGGAAACTAAAAATAAATCTTCTAAATATTGTAAATGGCGTGTATTTTAAGTTTTTTAAGTCAAATATGAATATACGTACCTTGCAATTAATCAATAATCCCCATTTATAAGAACTATAGGATATGTAGGGGAAGGTGGTCCAAAATAATACTAGCGAGCAAAACGATCCACATGTGTCTTTTTCCACACAGGCAGCGTTATGAGCTAGGCAACACATAAAATAGTTGCTCCAAGTCAAGAAGAAGCAATGGCAATATTTAAACGATCGTGTCTGAGTAGAATTCTTAAAAAAACTGGGTTTTATCATATATAAGGTAAGAACTAACTTTCCTATTAATTTAGAAATACAGTCTTTAATGTACAGATATATGACTTGGTTTACTGAATGGAGTATGTTTTTAGATTTGAATTACACTCGTTTAGTCTGCTATGTTTCTCGGCGTGTTCTAGTAATATGACCTAAAGTGGGCAGCCATACTACCATGTAAAAGATCCATCGACTGAAGAAACTCCAGTACCGGGTCGTAGTCACCATGGCAGCCCTTCAGACGTTCTCAAAATGCGTACATTATTTAATTTATTTCTGAGTTTATTGTAGGCCAAATTTTTAATTATAATTTTAAAATATTTCATTTGATTGTTTGGGAAACTTTTTTTATTTTAAATTTTTCATAAAATAAACTGTGCATACTATATGATTGTAAAACTTATTTTATTGCATTATGCATAGTCATAATTACTTTTATATCTTTTATTTTACCGATATAAAACAGTTTACAATTATTTTCAAATGAAGGATCATTTTGCCCTTGGGTGAGGGTACAATGATCGTTTGGATTCTTTTTCAGAATTCTATTTTTTTTTTTCAGTTACTCAATTTGGGTTTAAAATATTATTAAAATATGTTTAAGATGCAAAATATAGCATAAAATATATTATATATAAACGGTCCGAAGTTTTTTTTTTAAATATTTATGCCATTTTATGAAAGTTTTCCCCTAAAGGGAATCATTTTGGGCCACCTTCGCCTAAAACTTGCGTTGTATCCAAGTTTCAAGACTCAACCAGAAGCTAGTTTTTAAAGTTGTGTACCACGCGAGGGCAGAATTAATTTTTTTTTCACACAAATTTAGATTTGTTCTATTTCAAATTATGCATTTTTAAAAATATTTATTTTCCATAAAAGAATCATATTTCTGCTTTCAAGTAATTAAGTTCCCCGATTGAAAACGGTTTCTTGTAAATGCGAACTATGATATCCCTGTAGTGGTGAATAATGGTTAATTGAAAAGTTTGTTCATTCGAATAAGCTGAAAGGACGACGTTTTGATTTTTTGGGGAATCGAACTAGATTATTCATCTTGAAAGTTATTCGACTTCTTAGGCTTACATCTATACAGTTATAGCTGATAACATGATCTAGAGTAACTTTCACTGACTTTCCATTAACCCTTTATAAGGCAGTGGTAAAATACTTACCACCTACGGTCTATTAAATACAGAAATCAATTGCCATTAGTGAATTTTCTGATTTTTGTTCAGTTATATTGGATGTATATTTTTTCCATACATCTAGATTCTAAATAATATTTGGCTTATGAACTTTTGTTTCATTCGCAATTTTAAAGAAAGCTCGAATAATTACTCGAAAATTGAGCATAAGAATCATCGCTTTTAATTATGTATTTTTGCGTTTAATTCCGTGTACAAGCAGCAGGTAGTTTTCCGACTTTGATTTTGTGTATAATTAATGCATTGTCCTGAAAAATTTCTATGTTTGTTTAATACTTGTTTCTCCAATTTTCACGTAGGATATTACAGTAGAGGGAAAATATATGAATTAATTCTAAAAAATGGGCCAGAAAAATTCCAAGTAATCTCGACTCTCTGCACAAACCCTCGCCCTACCAAGGGTTAACTTTTTTCACTAAATTTCAACTAGAGAGCAGAGTGAGATGAAAATTTAAGGCATTGATAATTTAGCGGTTAATCTGTTGCAATTTATCATTTAGCTACTACGGCTTTACATTATCTGTAAGAAGGGCATTTCTGGTTATTAAAAAATGTTTTTAACATGTCTTTTTTTCCGAAACGCACAAGTCAAAATATGTTAAATCCTATTTTTTAATTTTAAACATGTGTCTAGAACATGATTTAATGAAACATTCATATCCAGGCACAATTTTACAGCACAAGCCAAAATGTTTTGCTGTTTTACAGAAATTTTTATAAATAAAATCATTATAATCAAGTTAAAGTGTACGTTTCTCTGAATATAATGAAAGAAATGAATTTTGCTTCTTTCACTGTAAAGTATTTAGTTCAAATAGAATGTTTAATTAAAGCTCTATCTATAGAATATTACATAGATTTATCAATAAAATTTCAACAAAACAATTTTCTTAGTGTGCATAAAAAAGAGAGCAATTTTCTATTTATATAAAATCGTTTGAATATCACTAGGTACTTTTAAAGGAAAATACGACTATAAACTGTAATAATATTTAAAAATTATATATTATGCAAATACAGGACTGTTGAACGAAACTTTCTTATAAACACCTAAAAATTCTTAAAAACATGACAGTAACTAAAATTTTCATATGAAAAAGGTGTCTTAATTTCTCATATGAATGTTTTATATTTCAAAATCACGAGATAATAAACTGTGTCTGGTGACAGGCAGCTTTCATAAAGCACTTACTTTCGATGACTCAATAGTTCTTAAAACACCGTATTGTTTGCCGATACTCGTCAAAGCTGAATAAATATATCAAGCATAGTTAAGATATTCCGTTAGCATTTGTAGCATGTTCAGTATACTACAAAGGTATGAATATTTCCAAAAATTTAGAAAGAATAAAGGCAATTTTTGTGATAGATTTTTTTCTTTTTTTTTTCACTGCACAATTCTAGATTTTATTTTTAATACTCGATTACCATACCTAAGAATACATATACGTTTATTGATAGATAAACTTGCAATCTATTTTTACAATCAGTAAAAACACAACTCTGGATAATAATTAACCTGATTATTTATGTTAACAAATTTCAGATTGGTTACATGAAAAAAAAAATATTTAAAAAAAAGAAAATTTCAGAAACTCCTTTACCTTAGTAGCATCATCAAAATTTTTATTAACTTATTTCACACAAAATGCTTATGTAACTAAATTATTTCACGCTGTTTTGAGAATTTTAAAAATGCCTTTCAATCAAAAGTAGGATGCATACAAGTGACAGAGAATACAGCAAAAAAGTAACATTTTTTGAAAATTTTCAAAATACAATTCAGTGTTCATTGTGTTAAAGCAAACCTTCACGAGGGGTATCTATGGGAGGGGGCGGAAGGTTTGGGCAGTTGACATTTCAAGGGCCAAAATGAATTTCAGTCAAAAGTAAACTCTATGTTGTTACTAGAGAAATACACTTAGAAAAGACAAACTGAAAATAATTTATAACTTGATCAAATAACAGAACAACAGAATTTCAAAACTTATTGATACTATTATAAAACTAAATTTAGGTTTTTAATAATGCAGCATCATTTACTTTTTGGAGCAATAGTATTTTACATGGCGTAAGAAAGATAGAAGGAACCCGTTTTATTAAGAAAACCGTTTTATTATCGAATTGTCAAAAAAGGCAGTTTTCCAAAGTACCAATAGTGAATGCAAAATAACGAAGATCAAGAATTCTGTTAGTAAAAAATAACAAATAACATAATGACCGAGTAAAAATCTTTGTGTTAAAATTATGAAGAAATAAAAATGTATTTCTTTTTAATATTAAAATAAGAAGTTAAAGAAAAATATCTATAGTTCCTAAAATATGTTCAGTGCACAGCTACACTCTGAATATACTGAATTGAACGTATACTCTACTTCGTTAATTTATGGGCTGTCATTTTAACAGCAAGATAATTCCTCCAACCAAACACATTTTGTAAGCTGTGACTTTGCGTGCGTATAAGGCAATTATTAATTTATACTATTTAAAGCACAATGAGTATATTAATTCATGAGCAGATGGCAGAAAGTGGAGAAACGCTATAGTATTCTTTCGACCCAATGAAGTGTTAAATTTAAAGAGTTCCGGCGTACAAAGTGACAAGTCTGCAAGAACATGATCTTTATATGAGAACATGTTCATTGTACCTCTAATTAGATTAAAGAGTTTTTTCCAACATATTTTACAGCAAATACGGATGAATCTTCTTTCATCATGAATTATGTGTACATATACTGTACAACAGAGACGGATTAAGGAAATTTGGGGGGGGGGCGGCTAATTGAAATTTATGTCCATTTAATTTAAGTAAAATAGGAAATCTTGCATTTTTCGTCTAATTCCTTTTTTCACGGCGGAGGGCTATCGCTTCCGTACCCCACCTCCCCCCCCCCCCCTTTAATCCGCCAGTGCTGTACAAGAAGCTCTTTTAATTCGTCTAGTTTGTCAGGCCATGGTTTTATTTAAAAAAATTAAACAAAAAAAATAAGCTAAACTAAACTCAGTGCCACAACAGCCCACATAAGGGCTGTTCTGAATAACCATGACTCGACAAGAGATTTCATCTCTTCAAAACGGTCAGTCAGCCTGATATAGAGATCCCAGTGTTTAGTTCCCAAGCAAGTTTGCAAATTCATCAGGCCACTCAAAGGATGAAAGTCTGAGTCAACCTCGCTTAGCCCGAGGATCGAAACTTAAACCTGTGGCATTGCAGTGGAATGCTGTACCCATTATACCACTGGGTTTCGCGAGAAAAGCACCTCTCGAAAATTGATATTTTACACGCTAAAATATTTTTTAGAGGTGACATTTATTATGTAGCTCAGGTTTACAAAATTCATTCTTTCTATTGTTCCCAGAACAAAATAATTTGCATTGTTTTTTTATTTCAACAACAGAATTTGTTAACTAAACCAAAAATTTTACTTGGAGCGGTTTAGCAAACTACTGAAAATTGCTACCGAAGGAAAAAATTTAAGTCTTAGAATTGTTTTTCCTTATAAGTTATTTCATTTTTTGGACTAATTCGTTAAATATGAAACTAGACCTTTACTAACAATTCTAGATATATATATGGGATTATTTATCAGTGCATAAGACTGCGTTTGAAACACAACATTGCTAATTGATTCCGAACCATCAATTTGTGAACACTCGAGGAACACTCAGTTTTTGTCACCTTAATAACTTACAGTATAACTATTTTTTTCTTAAATGAAATAATAGATTTTTAAAAAGCCATTATATTAAATAGTGCATAGTACGCTTTTTTCGCATTTAATTTAACATAAACAAATTAAAATGCAAAGTGCAATTAAAAGATGAAATACTTGCACACCATGAATTGCTTTCCACTTGCAACTAAAAATTTGTATTAAAAGCCTGGTGAACATTTAGAGCAAGTATGGGCAACCTTTGAAAAGTTGCGTGCTTAACTTTAGGATGTTACCGAAGTCGCAGCCAACCTTCAGGATGTTAACGAAGTCGCGGGTCGTATAATTGGGATTTATATGGGACTTTGAATGGCTTAGGTGGGTTTTATACGAGGTTTTCATATGTTCTGTGAGCCGGATGAAAAGCCGCGGAGAGCCACGTCCGGCAAGCGGGCCGAAGCTCGCCCATATGTGATTTAGAGTTAACTTATCTGTCATTCTCCAATCAGGATTCATTTATAATTGCATATAGTTCATGGGGTTTCTACGGGAGACTTCAAATCCAAGCAACTGCAAAAATGGCCTCAAAATCTGCGGGTAGTAGTTCGTCGGCAGTAGCAGAAATGCTGCACTATTCAATAGAAAAATAATAACGGAAACACTTTTCTGATAAATTTGTTTCGTCTTTCTTTATTTAAGCATCTCTTTTCTCTTGAGTATAAACTCACGACTATTGTAATCAGAGTAATTCAAAAGAAGCATATGTTGACCATTGTCCTTAAAATATAATATTTTATAACAGATCAGACTCCTTCCAATAAAACAATGAAAGGAACCACGGTTCTAAAGCCAATCTTAAATATATTTTTAATTTCAGGAATAATATACAATAAATTTATTTATAGTATCCCCACATTGTTGTACATTTTCTATAAAACACTAACTCTGTACATTGGCATTAAGATTAACAAAGCATTAATCCATGTTTCCGGTACAATACCTGGGCCTATCTAAATCAGCCCACACAATGGAAGATACCCCTCACAAGCTGTTAAACACTGATAGTAGATGAAACTCTTGAATAAAAAAATAAGGATAACTTTATTGCGTGTAATTTGACCATGTACAGTTTCAAATCCAGAGCCTAACAATCCTTAATCCGAAAAACTTGTTTCTAAATTTAATATACTGTATAAAATAGATAAATAATGGAACACGGGTTGTTTTTCAAGACTGCGTGACTTCCTAAAAGGAGCTTGTGTTAGTTTCTCGGTCTAGTGATGACGGTTATACGCTAGCGTGAGGCTTATTATCCTGCCTGTAACCGAATATATCATTGAACACATCATCTCATTATTGAATTGCTACTACGCTCCTGTGTTACAGATCTAATCGGGTTTCAAAGGCTCACTAACTCCACGTAGTCTTTCAGTGTGTGAAATTCGTGGATCAGTTCGTGAGAATATTGGAGTATTTAATGTTATAAATTCGATCAGATTTGCAACATCAAGACTATCATCACATACGCAAAAAATAGAGTAAAGGGTCATTCCATGGTGACTGACGTTACACTTTTACTACATTTGTAACCTTTGAAATTCACTAGTGTCTTGAAATATATATATTTATTTATTTAAATTGATCAAGAGTATCATAAATAAGTACTATACTGTCATATATTCTCAATATAAGAAGTCTTCTTTTTTAATTAAGGGAAATCAAAAAACATGACTGATGTTACGCAGATTTCAAAGGTTACAAATGTAGTCAAATTGTAACGTCAGTCACCATGGAATGACCCTAAATCATTACTAGTACTTTTGTTCACATCATAAATAGAACTATTAAAAATATGTGCATGTACGCTGCGTAACCGTTAGGGCATAACTTGGCGAAAATTGTTGTTTTCTAATGCACTCTCTTGACTATTGACACAATCACTAATGCAAAAAGTAAATATGAATTTAAAAAAAAAAATAATCTTCATGCACGTCTATTTCTTAAGACACTGTATATTAGGGTGCGAAAATCCATTTTTTTTCGAAATTGTTGTACCCTTAGTGTGCAAAGTACGTGGTTAGTGGCCCTTATTAACCAAAAAGAAAACAAACTCTGTCAGAAAAAGTCTTCAGCCTGCGCATTCAACTCAAAATTTTGAGTTTTTACTTAAAAATTTAAAAATTAAAAAAAAGATAGACGTTCTTAGACATTTAAAAAACTATTACATGGTCAGAAGTGCTTGGAAAGGGTCGTATAATAACTGATATTGCCTGTTTGGTATGTCCGAGTTCCTCCAAAGGCTCTAAAAATTCTATAAAAACCACCAAATATAGCGAAATTTTTCCCAGTTATAGGCTTGACGTTTTAAGTCGGTACGTGATTTTATTGAGTTACTTTTCAATAAATTTTTACTCTGCGTCGTGTTTCAGCAGAGAAGTAATTGCAGCTCTCGATTTATCGAATAATCGACTCACCACGAGGCGGTGGCTGCAAATCGAGAATAGCTGGAGTTTTTTTCAATGAATCTTCATTCCGACAATGATGACAATGATGTTATTTAGATCCTCTTTGGTGAACCTATATCAACAATTGGAAGTGACTTATCTTCCCTTTTCTCCCAAATTACAAAATCGGTGTATTCTTCCGTAATGGAATTTATCTTTGGTGTCGTAAACTTCCGTTAACGCTTTTCTTAGCGTTTACTTTGAGTCTCCCTTGCTTCCAGGATTCTTGGATGCTTGTTGCCGAATATCTTTGTCGCATGTTTGCCAACATATTGACTAGCATGCTTTATGGATGTCCCGTGGAGGCAAGGCGTTCGAGCCCGACGTATAGAAAAACTTCTTAAGATCTTCAGGTAAATAACCCAACTTTCTAATCGTCAGACAAAAGTTCTTTGCAGCACTTTTTACCGACCCATTGACCTTAATCTCAAACCACAAGGGGGCATAAACTTTGACGATGAATTCTGTCAATGTCTTTAGTTCTGGGGATGGACCTTTGGTAGATATGTAGTTTCTTATGATGCGGCAAGCATTACGATGCATCGAGAGTGGTGTATAGGTCCAGGAATTGCCTCGGCCAGATGTTTTGGGCAACAATCACTTGACAGAGCCTGACAAAGTCTGTAAAGATAAGCCTGATCTTTGCTTTGAAAACTAATTTCTATTTCCGGTAGTGATGAATCAATACTTTCAAATTCAAAGACTTGTTATTTGTTTGCCTATTTCTCCGAAAAAAATCCTTTGGACCTGATGTCTTCCCGTCAACTTTTTCAAATAGATGCCTTAACGGCAATTCATGGGAATGTCACTGGCAAATAATCCCTAGCAGCGCGGTCATTGTTAAAGTCTCTTCTAAAAGACGAATAACGTCGGCATGGACGCCAGTGTTCTTTCTCTTACCGTCCGACCCAATGCAGGTGAGTGCAGTCAGATCTATACCTTTCCGAATGAAATAGTTCTTTATACTGAGGCTGTTCCACCCTCACCGACTTCATCAGAAGGAACATGGATCAAGTAAACTAAACCAGGCTCATCGATATGCGTAGCTAACCAGAAATTCGTTTAATCCACAAATCAGGTATAATAAAAATGAAGTATAGTACTGAATTATGTAACCAATATATAATAAAAAATAATCCAAAAATTCGCTATGCCTCGTTATCCTACCATTAAAAATGAAAAAAAGAAATAATAACAATTTTTATGTCGTGCGATTAAAAATTAATAATTTAGCAAATAGTAGCAGAAATTTAAAAAAAATAATCACAAAACTACTTTTATTGCTATGAGAAAATAAAAAAAGAAACCTGAAAAAGTTATACTCTCTAAATAAATTAAATAAGTAAATAAAAAGTACTATCGTTAGCTTCACTAATTAAAAATAATAATTCAAAAAATCTGAAAATTTCCAGAGGAAAGCATTTATTAGTCTCCCACACAAGTTACATAACAATTTGTAATTACTTATGGAAAGCTAACAGTACATTTAACAGTTATGTAATAAAATTTGTAAATATCAGGTTGTAACGAAAGTTTTCCGCCATATCTGCCTGAAAAACTAACTTCTAACTCCTTAGATAACTGTTTTTGAACTTTCGGTACCAAACCTGCACAGTGTCACATGATACAACAATAGTACTTAAAGCTGTACTCATAATTCGTTGATATTAAGTAGCTGACTTTTTGCAACACAACTGAAAATAAATGATGGTTCTAATCCTCTAGAGTGATAGTTCCATTTCAGACACCTTATACTTAATGATAACTATATTTTTTACAGATTTCACAACAGAGTGTTATAAAGTAAACCTCTTTCTTTCAAATGCCAAAAATCGTTCGACAAAATATGAGGAAATACGCCAACGAGAACTGTGTGCTGACGATGTTTGCGGTGGCGGGAAACTTTGGTTACAACCTAATAATAGTTAAACTATTCATTCAGCTTACTCTCTTTCTAAATATATATATATATATATATATATATATATATATATATATATATATTAAAAAATAGAAGAAATATTAAAATCCTTACACTTACCAGCAGAATCTGAAATCCACTAGCTTCCCTTTAGATTTATCCTGGTTTGGGTGATTAAGTTAATTAAGGAAAATAGGATGAAATTTTTTTTTTCACGAATTTATCAAAAATCAAAAGCTACCTATTGAAACAATGTAGTTAAGCTATGCAATCGTATATATCTTATAAAAGCTTTTTCAGGAAAAGAATCTCCATTTGTCCTGGGAGGCCCTTTCCAGAAGCTGTCTATACTGAAGAAGATGGATAACATTTTCGATGTTCTTAGAGAGATCTCACAGTCATTTAATCAATAGAACAGTAGACACGGAGGAAAAAAGAAACCACATAATACAGAATAGCAATTTATATCAAGCAGATAACTACGATTTTTTCCTTCAAATTACAGTGTTGATAGCCTTAACAAGAGGTTGCAAATGAAGGAAAAAGTATCGATGAGGCTTGTAAAAACTATTATTTTTGAATAGCACGTTTTTACAATGCTCATTATTACACATTGTGTGGCTAAATGGCAAAGATTGTGAAGGACTGACATAAAATAGGTTGAGAAGTATTTTTTCTACGGAAAATACATGTACCGCCTAACATCGGTTTTGTAATCAATTTCTCTTAAACCGGAGTGTATAAAACTACTGTTTGGGAAAGGGACCACTAAATAATTGCAAAATTACAATAACGATCTCGTTATAGTGAGATTCTCTGCATTGAGCGAATTCCAGTAGAAGAATAAATAAACTGTGCGCTTAACGGTGTTGTTCCAAAAAATCATGTGATTTTGGTACATCAGTACAAATAAATTAATTATGCCAGGCACTTCAAAATTTTGGAACTGTTTTTTTACAAGCTGCACTACATATTGAAATAAACGATCAATCTGTATCAATTTCAAAACTTTTAGAAAAAATCCTTAAAAATTAGAAATTTTCGCAAAGCGTGTCACTCTTCGAAAAATCTTGCAGCTCAGATCCATGTTTAAGAACTTTTTCTGAAAATTTCACAAAAGCCACAGCTTTTTCGCTTTTTGCAGTGTGTAAAGCAGCTTGTAAAGAACAATCTGGAATTTTTTGGAGACCATGGTGCTATTAGTTTATTTCATTTTGTGTACCAAGACTAAAAGCAGAGTTGTTTTTCTTCGACATACACCCTTAATGTAAAATGTTTAAACTATCAGAAAATAATTAAAGAATAATTTTCTGAACACTACAATTTAGCATTTAACTGAGATCAATTTAGGTGAGTAATTAAATAAAGCTTCTTTTGCTCATTAAATTTTATTAGGTATTACTTTTATCTAAACTATAAACGATATTGGAAATAATTTTCTAAATTAAAAGTGTTATAACTAGTAAAATGCAGTACTTCTGAACTCCTTCTACCGTTTCACAATTTTTGTTGATTATATGAAGCGTTTATCCGAAATACTTCAGTATTTAAGGTTTAGATGAACATAAATTGCTGTAAATAATTCACTAGAAACTTTATGGATACTCTCCAAATTTAGAAACTAGTCATATTTTGAGTATAATGACTACTTGAATAACTGTAAAATATTTCCGGCGCTAAACGGATATATTCTGGTGTCATTCTGCATCGTCACTTGTTTGCCACAAAGGTACTTTACAAAATTCGTGCATTGACATCATATTTGTAATATGACGAAATGTAAAGTGGCCACATCGTCATTGCCGGCACGATTGCTGTATGGATATCAAATAATTTCTTTTATTCCTTTCGCTCGTTTCATATTATTTTTGTCCTGATTTTTCAACACTTTGAGATCTGGAGGTTTGTGATACTTTTCATAAGTTTTTAGAAAATACTTGGATGATACGTATTTCATGATTTTTTAAATAATAAACTTCAAACTCTTCTTTTTCATAATGATGGAACTATTTAAGTGTTTTGAAACTTAATATTTTAAGAGATTTTTTTTTTTTTAAGTTGGGAGCGCTCTACATAGAGTGTAGAGAGTAGTGCTGAGTGTAGAGCATTTACAAGGGGAGGGGACGAGAATATCAAGCAAAGAGAAAAGTGATAAAGCATATTTAAAAATCACCGTATTTATTCTTATTTTTACTCCAAAACATCTATTTTCGTTTAAAATGTTTATTCAAACTTTATAAATAACATTATTTTGTAGAAAAGGCGACTAACTATTCATTGTTGAAGAATAAAAATCTGTATGCATCCTGAGGAAAAAGGGGGGGGGCGCCATCGTAAGTTATTGTTTGTCGGGGCTATATATATAAGCTATTTAAGGAGGTTAAGGAGATATCTGTCTGCCGACAGAAATCTGTGAATTTCCTTGTTACCTTACGGGGAAGTTTTTCACTCACATCACCCACAGTTATTAATATTTTGTTTCGTTTGTTTTCTCCATCTAGCAAATGACACGATGTACATTTTGTCGTTCCTGAAATTTTGATATTTTTCCTGTGAGTATTTTAAAATACTCAGTTACTTTTTGTAAAACCAGTTTTATAAATTTTAACTGAATTTTTAAAATATTGACTGGAAAAATATCGAAATTTCTGATACAGCAAAGTATCGTACAAAATGCTTGGCGGAGACAAAAACCAAGATAAAACATCAATAATTTTGAATAATATGAGTGAAATAGATTTTCTCATAGGATAACATGGAACCTTGCAGCTTCCTGTTCCATCTGCGGATATCGCCTTAAGAGTTCTGCTCCAATCGAAGTTTTGAACTTTTTTCTTCTAGTAATTTTAAATTATTGAGTTGTAAATTCATATGGAAGATTCAATAAGAAGTTTATATAAATTTACAACATCATGCTGTAAATGCACACCACAATGTGCTGTGCCACTTTCTGCCTGCCACCATGAAGCATAATTTATTGTAATATTTCAACATTGTGCTTGAAAATTAAAACGCTTGAAACTTATACGACAATCTGCTGACGTTACATTTACACATTTCACAGCAGTTACATTTTCCAGTGTGGCTAGTGCGTGAGTTTGTGCATTTGCTTGATCTTGTATGGCCATCAGACATGATATGGAGGTGCCTGCCTAAAGTTTAGTGCATTCTGATTTTTTATAATGCTGTACGAATTTTCAAATCTGGATAACCTGTGTATAAATTATGACATGTTTGATAACACCTAGCTGGCTCATTCAAGAATTATAATTCGTGATATACACAAGTATCACACACACACACACACACACACACATATATATATATATATATATATATATATTAATAATAATATGATAGATAGATAAAGATCTGCGAAATTCATCTTTTGGACGCACAAGCGATTTATACATGCATTAATCCTATATTCCGCTTATTTTGTAAGATAAAAAAATATAATAAGTTATATGTACTTGAACAGTCATATGAAAATACAGTGAAACTTGGTAAACTGACTATTTTGGTAAAGAGACCACATGCCTGTAGTGATAATTTTTGTAAATTTTTATTTTAAAACCACAACAATTTGCCTCCTTTTTAATGCGACTACCATTTAAGATGACCAGTTTTTTTTTTTTTTTTTTTTTGAGGGTGGTCACATTAAACAGGTTCCACCAGTGTTACGATCCAATCCAGTTTGAATTGAAGAATCAAGTTCCGTTCTTTATAGATTTATTAATTAATTACTTTAATTTATGCATACAGGAAGCAGGGGCACTACTTTTGAACTATCACATTTCACTCATATAGTGAAAATAATTTCAAAATTGCGTATTAAACGCGATGATGGTATAGCTTGCTCCGATGAATTTTGTTTGGTAGCAAATTCTATTATAGAGTCAAGGAGTCAGTCCCTCCTCTTTGTAAAGCAAACTATAGAAAATAATAAATATTCGAGAGATGATAGACTGAAATAGTAAAGTAAAGCAGCAAACAAAGATAGCTGCTTGTTTTCTTAAAGAAAAGTATTATCGTCGCTTCCCATTGGAAAACGTGATCTCGAAATCCTCACCAGAGGTGCGAACAGCATTATTAAGGTTAATACAATGTTATTGATGGGTAGTGTATACCCATTAATGAACTGGTGAAATGGCACTTCGTGAGGTGGAGGTCGATGAATAGGGGTGCAAAGGTCGCCAACCATCGTTGGTGGGCAGGTCTGCTTTGTTAGACTATTACAAGAGATCCCCAACTTTTCCCATTTTTCATAGATTTAAAGAAATTGATTTAGGTTCATAGTTGAAATAATAGATCTCGTTGAGATAAAAGGAGTAATGTGACTATAATTATAAGGTAATAATACTCATTAACACTAATGATTCTTTGAAACTAAAGCTAAATAATTCATTATAAAAACTATTAAGAGGTATTCCCTCATTCTGGTTAGCCATTGTTATCACTATCATTGTTAGATTTTTCCTATAACCTCTTCGTTCGAGAGGTTCACATATGTGGACCTTTTTATTTCCACTGTTTACACAATCCTTTAAGAATTTTTGTTGTTCTAAACTAACGTGCACGATCTTGGGTGATTTAAATTTTAAATAAAATGGCTTTAAGTAATTTGAATCTGTAAATTCTGCACACAGACGCAAACATTTTATTTATTTATTTATTGTCGTTATTTTATTTTTGTTTGAAGTTACAGAAAAACTTTTTGAATGTTATTGAAATTTCCTACGTAGAATTTGAGAATATTTTTCTTTTCAAAATTTATATAATTGAAAATAACCAGTAGGACATCATTTATCTTTAAAAGTTTCTTGGCAATATTCGTTTATGGGTGATAACAACTTTATACTACTGAAATAGATTGGGAATTAGGTTTTTAATCGAAAAATTATTTGAAAATATGCTTTCTACTTTTCGTTTTTAAGTGTAATAGGTGTTTTTAAACACAATTTGAGATGTGAAATTTATGTAGGGTCTGAAGAGGTTAGCTTTTGTTACTTCAATCCTATCAGACAACGGATGCTGTTTTGTTTTGAATATATATATATATATATATAAAAGGTTTTGTTAGCGAGCGTTCTTCGTTAGCGTACGTAAAGACAAAGATGGAAATGCCCTTCAGTGTACAACTGTATGTTTCTTTATCCTTATGATAACACATATATGCAAGTGTGTCATTTTCGCATAACGAAAAAAAGTTTTGATAAGTTTTTTAATATTAAAAAAATTAATATATTTCTATTTACAGAGTTCAGTTTATTTATATTTTACCGAAATTACCTTTAAAAGCTTTATACATTTTTTAAAATTATATTTGCGATTAAATATATCTCTCAACCTTTTTTGAAACTTTACTATCTGAAAATAGAGGTTGAAAAAGAAAAATGGTTTATAAAGAAACTATTTGTATTTGATTTTAAAAAAAAATAACTGTTCGTTTTGTCCCACCTTACCCTGCAACAATGAGATGTCGGAATACAATATTTATTTAGAATCGAACTTCCCTTGTAATAAAATTTGTAAATTTGAACAATTTATAAATCATGACAGAAAATAAATAAAATTTGATAAAATGAATTAATTGCTTTAGCTTTTTTAAAAAAATCTTTTACCCATTTTATCCCACCTTTATTGGAAAGAAAATAGCTCTTAATAAAGTTTACTATTTTTACAATCAAAACCAATATAGTTATAAATTCTTTTCAAGTGTGAAGACGATGAAATCACTGCATAAAGTAACACAAATTTGCATGTTTAAGATTATTAGTAACAGAAAATAGCAACGAATAAAAAAATCCCGGTCTTCAGACAATGTATCCCAATCAAAGTAACATTCATACATGTATAAGTTATTAATCAATTTTTGAACAAAAATTGGATTAAAAGTTGGACACATGTACCATATAATGCAGTTTGCGTATTATAAGTTTCACAATAAAATATTACTTACTTTCTTATTATTTATAACACGTAAAAACATGCACCGGTTCAAGACAAGTACCATTCATTTCTTCCATCAATAATTGTAAAAAATTGTTCAAAAAGAAAACAAATTTTTTAATGATGCTTATTGCTATTCACAGATTAAAGCACATACTGATAGGTACTAATTATTTTGCCTTACTTGAAGAGAGGTTTAATTCCAACAGATAAAATCATTCATAATCTTATAAATCAAAATTGCAATGTTAAACTTACCAGAAAAATCATAAATAAGCTCTGGTGGCTCATTGTGTCCAAAATTATTCATTAAAATCCGGACTTACCTTATATATTTCTAATTATTCTTTCCTTTTCAATTTAATTAGTAATTTACGGAACGATTAATCAACAGTACTATGTAATACAATATAAGAAATAGCTTAAATTGCATTTTCTCTTTCTTCATATTTATTAAAAGTATTATTAGAGTTTGTTTCTATATTTTAAAAATAAAACAGCTTCAATCTCAAATAAATTTTAAATTTTAAATTTTTAAACTAAGTCAAATATTATTTTATCTGAAAATTCATTTGTCAAGAAATATTTTTAAAGCGTAATATATTGTAGCATATATTCAAACATTTGGTAAAAAGACGTGTTTCACACTTACACTTGAAAAACAAGATAGAGGTTAAAGAAAGTCAAGAAATTTGTTTCAAACTACCTTACAAAGTTTTACAGATCTAAAAATTGCAAGTCTGATGAGATAGATTAACTAACAGTTTTAGTGCGAAAATAATTAGCTTCTGATTGCCACAAATAATTCATCATTTTAGGATTAAAAAATAAAATAAAATAATTTGTTGACACATCAGTTCTAAATTTTACAAAATATCTGTCCAAAGCATTTCAGTAGCTAATCCATTGCTGTTGGGATCAGCAGTAACGGATGAAATGAACACAACAGTGCGCATTTTAAAAACCATAAAATGTTTGAAAAATGTTGAATTGAAAAAAAAAAAAAAAAAGAAAGAAAAGATTCCAATCCAATATGGGCTAAAGCCGCGTTCTTACTATTGATAACTAGAAATATTGATTCTTTTTTTCCCAATTTTAAGTTATAATGAAAATAAAAATACATTAATCGTAGTAGATGTGCGTCTATCGGGCAATAAAATTCGCAGAATTATGCTTACAGTTTTTATTTATATGAGATTATTCCTTCTTCAACATCAGAAGAAATGCTAGAAGATTTTCTTAATCAATATTAATTCTCATCAAATTTGTCTTCCTATATAAAATGCATTAATTTTAATATTGGAAAATATTAAAATTTTTAAGAGCAATATTAAACTTAAATGAGCGGTAATTGCCATTTTTCACAAACTCTTATTTACAGCTATTATATTAAATAATTGAGTGCCTCCTATTTACACCATTAAAAATAATGATAATGATTTTCAAAAGTAATCAATCAGATTTTTTTTCGGAACCATACATAACTTGCACTATTTACGTGTAAATATTCCACGTTTGAAAAATCAATTTTGATTCAACTTACCTTCTATTTCTAACTGCAATAAACCAATATGATAAATTAAATTTGTTACTCAGTTAATCTTCTTATAAATGCGAAACCTATTTCACTTTTCAGAAATTTTGGCAGCTTAAATGTGAAACGGTGCATAATAGAGTAGTTCTTATACATCAAGTCATATATAATATAAATATACATGAAATGGGAACATTACCTGCACTCTTGCTTCGGTAAGGTCAACTCTCATTGCCAGTTCTTCTCTGAAAGTAAGAAAGAAGTATTATAGGACTTCGCCCTAAAATAAATTAAAATAGTTTACCTACCTAAAATCTCAATGAATGTGTCCCAGATAGAAATTATTTTAAAAATTGTTGTTACTTAAACATAAAATAGATTCATAGCTACAAGGTATTCGCTAAAATACAGAGGAAACTGTCAAAGGTGACCACCATCGGGAAGAACAGAACTGGTCACCATATAAAGATGGTCACCTCACAAAGGCGGGTAAGTATGGTGATTATGAAGTGAATTTGCACAAAAGTGTTTACTATAGACAGGTGATCTCTCTAACAAGGTAGTCACTTTAGCTCTCATTGTATTAAATTCTGAAAGCGAAAGTGCATTATTTACTAAAAGAACAATATATTGCGTTAGAATTACCAAATAAATATCTTTTGATACAAAATATTCTACAACTAACAAAAAATGTATATATGTAATTGCGTTTATTTAAAGTTCAACATGAATATATGCAGTTTAACCTGTTAAAGTGACCACTCTGGTGAAAAGACTATCTCTCTAAAGTGACCACTTTTGTGCAATTTCACTTCACATTCACCATACATAACTACCTTTGTAAGGTGGTACTTGAGAATAATGTAATTTATGATAAAAACTGATAAATTACATCAGGTGCTAAAAGAATTTAGAGTATTTTTAACCTATTATACTTGTTGCACGGATATATATATATTATATATATATATATATTATATTTATATTGATATATATATATATATATATATATATAATTAAAGAAATTAAACAACCAACATATTCATAAGTTTTTGAATGAAACGTTTATTTGAATGACCAACTTTTTCCCTAATGTATTTGTAAGATTCAAGTTTGTGTAAAAATAATCACTAATCACCAGACCTTGTAAAGTAGCTTTTTATTGTTTTTCTCGTAAAGGGTATTAAATAAAGAAATTATAGTCATAAAGGATCAAACTTGTGGAAATAATCGAGAGACTGAAATTTTGAGACAACTTTAGTTAGGATCTCACAAAATTAGAAAAGCTAACAATTCTCTATTTTTTCCTCCTTAATGAAACAGTTGTTTCTTAAAAAATATATATATATTCGTGATTCAGTGTAAATAATGCACTAGTCGGTTTTCATTGTTTTCAATATTCAAATATCACATGCCAGATTATTTTAATTAAAAAACATATTACTAAATTACTAATTAACACTTTTTACTTGGAATCATATTCTTAACTGTCGTCACATATTGATTACTACGTAACTGATAACGTAGTACACTAGAGCACTACACAAAGTTCCTCGCGAATTTCTTTAAAATATTAATTAACTTCATATTTAAAGATTAGTCTTTTACTCCAAGAAAATGTCTCCTTTCTTTCCACTTCTTAGATAATATGAAAATAGTTAAGTTTAATATTTATAATTACTGTAATTAGGTTCAAAGATTTGTGCTCAGAGTCGCAGCAATAATTATAACAATTATCGTCGTGCTTTTCGGCACGAACAGTAATTCCTTTCTTTTTCGGGCTTGAGACAATATCCCAAGTAGCGCATACGCAAATAAATAATTAAAGAGCAAAATTGATACATTTTAGATTCATCAAGGAAACAAAATTCGAAGCATGTGACATGTTAATTAAATGAACCAAAAAGAAAGCACTCCCCCTTCTTTTATCTAATAACAGGTCTTACTCCTTCAAGAGGCGTTATGGTGTTCTGTTGACAGATTGGATATTTTTTTGAAAATCCAGTTTCGTGACTTCGATGGCCTTTCTGAAAAGAAACATTGTTTTTCTGAATCTGCTATGCGTCTTTTCTTTTCACTATCTATAGGCACTAATTTTAAATATCGTTTATAGCCATTCAGATGTCAGATCATAGTTAAAAGTTCGATCTCATTTAAAGCAACTCTAAATAATTTTACAAGTATTATAGACAAGTAAGAGAAGCACTTTAATAGAAGACCTTTAAAGCGAAAGGGAAGCTCTTTTCTTTTATTTAAATTTAAATTTTTTCAATTAAATCGATTGAACAAAAGAGACGTTTTGTACTCGTTTCAGACTCAGCATGTATCTCTATATTATTACAAGATTTATAAAAAATGACTAATGCAAGGATCGTATATCACTTTTCATCATTTTTGGCGTATACTTCTACACGATGAATTAATTTCATGTGTTCTTGTACCGTTGAAAGGGCATGGCAGCAGAGATTTTTCTTTTGTACCTCATCGTTGCCTCTCTCAATTAATCTTATTATCACGAAAAAAACACTCAAAAAACTGGTTTTAAAGGATAAAATAAATAAAAACTTTGTGAAAAAAACACACACAAAATTTTATGTGTTTTTTTCACAAAGTTTTTATTTATTTAATCTTATTATATTTTGAATTTAAAAAAATAGTTATTGAAGTAGACATTCGAAGATGTTTGATACATGGTTTATAAATACGGAAATATTTTTAGTGGGGGGGAAAATATATATCTTAATGTCCTATTTTTCTGAAGAACTTAAAACAAACCGCAAAAATACATTGAAGCTGAAGGCAAATAGGTTCTTCTTTAACCTCAAAAATTATTGTAACGATAGATTTTTTTTTTATTTATCCAGAAACAATATGCTTAAGAGATTTTTTTCCAAGATTTTACTTGGTAATATTTTACTTGTATGTATACTCACATTTTACTTGCCTATTATTAGTATTATGAAGTCGCAGCTGATATCATAAAATGTATCATAAAATCACATTTGTGATAAACATGTTATGAAACTTGGAGCACAAAAAAAAGTAGAGAAATGTGATTAAAACTATTCCGTACCTTTTTATGACACAGAATAAGAACTTCACTCAATTTAAATAAAGAGACTTAGTATTATTATTTATTTATTATTTTTACTTTTTTTAAAGTAACTGCTTCTTAGGATAGTTTGTGATGCTTTTCAAAACCTAAACAACAGTGTTAATAGAAGTAATTGAAGGTTTCACCATTAAATGGTGCTATATTAGCTACAACTTTTCTATTTAGAAACATTTCTATATGATTTGTATCCTTTCACCCAAGACAAAAGCATGGAGCAATGTTTCTCTACAAAAAGGTTTCAGTTAATTTAGCACCATTCTGTGGTCAAATGTTGAAATACTTCTATTAACTAAGTATGTTTCGAGCATATCATTATTTCACAATCCCTTCGGGATCACCACAAGTATTAAAAGAAGATGTGAAAAACAAATTTTGCTTCAAAGAATATTTCTTAGTGTAATTTAAAATTACTTAAAATAATTTACCGTCATTCATTTTCCGCTATTTTATTCTCTGAAATTTGCTTATTATTAAAACAATTGATTCATTTATACAGCACGTTCCGTTTTGCTTTATTATCTGTAAAAGAAAGGTCAAAAAGCAGTGTTTTTTATTGCCCAAGCACAATTATCACATTTCATTCTCTTCTGTCTTGTAGTCTGCAGCACATCATTTAATCTTCATATCTATTTGTCACGTTGAGTTATTACTCATTATGTTGGCATAATGAAATTAGATTGTCTAGTATTATTGCCTTTCAGTTAACTGAACATCCAACAAAACGAGGCGCCATTAGCAAATGATTTTGTCCAAAGGATAACCATTATATTTTATTGCGAGTAAAGATGTACAAGAAATATCGTATGTCCAAAAGTGTCTACATCATTTTTAAGCAGTTTCATAAAGATAATGGTGTAAAGAGCAAAGGAAACAAAATGAAGAATATCAATAATCTCAAAGGTACATCATTGGTTGATCGTTTAAAAAAGAAAGTCTGCAATTTATTTAATTTGTATGCACTCTTTCTAGACAAAAATTATGAATTAGATAAACATTACTAACATTGATGACTATCTTTAAAAGTCTGAAAGTATACGTGTTAAAATATTGCTGCTGTGTATAATAAGGTAAACAGTTCTGCATTTATGACTTTTTGAAACGCTGATTGAAATGTATTCCCTAAACATAGAAAAATATTCAGGTGTAAGACACATCGACCATTTTATTTTGCATTTATAACTAATTAATCTTCCTTTAAAAAAGCCTTCAGAACGTAAATAATTTTTTTTGGGGGGGGGATAAAAATTTATTGTGAGTTATAACTCTTTTTCGTAGACTAATTGGTATCATTTCTTCTTAAACCAAACATTGAAATTCAACTCCAATACACTTTTCAGGCGGTGTAGTTTTAAACGATGTTTACAGCATTCTCTAAATTTCTTTCTTCGATTCATGAATAATTCTTAAAATCATTAAATAATGTGCTAAAAATTCTGTGCAGGGTGTCTTCTAATCACTTCTCATAACCTGACACTTACTAGTTAAATGCTACCACCAAATTCTCAGTAATAAAAGTCATTACCGATTAATTTCTGATAGATTGTTCTTAAAATATGTCTAATATTTCAAAAGAAAACTAGTGACCTGCAAGAAACAAATGCCCTCTCTATATTTACTGCATTTAATGAAATGGTTCTTAAGTAATTTTAGAGATAAAATCTATTTGTTTTATTCTCTGTCATTTCTATACTTTGATAATGATAACATTTTCTGTTTGCATACCCTAGTTACTGATTCTATAATTTTAAAGAACAAATATGTAGTTTATAAAAATACAAATTAGTTGAATGTGCTATTTTATAAAGCAGTATAATTCACTTTCGTTTATCGTTATTTTACTGTATCATATCTATCATATCATATTATTTTATAACTTTATCATATTATAAATAGTACAATGGTCATCAGACGAACTAAATATGATTTAATTACGATATTTCTTGCCTTCACACAAACGCACATGCAAGCACAAATATTTCACTTAACTTAGGAGATGGAAAACCTTTAAACAAAAGAACAAAATATATCCTATTAATATTTCGACAGAGAAAATATATCTTTAAAAGGTTACGTTTTTATTTCTACTTTTACGACATATAAACGAATAATTCTGCAAATTCTAATGAAAAGTGCGTTTAGTTATTTTGTTTCAACGTTTTGAGATATACTAGGTGTAAAAACATCATTTAAGATAGGTGCCATAGAGATTATATATATATATATAACATTTAAAAAAACTCAATCATCTGTCTCTCTCTCTCTCTCTCTCTCTCTCTCTCTCTCTCTCTTCTACAACCCCCCCCCCCATTCCACTGAAAACTACAAAAATGGTAGGCGGAAGGGAAGGGATTAATTTGAGTGGAAAAATCGCGTGTTTGAAGTCCAAGTTCGGGGCCTGCCTCTTTGACACAAGAGGCCTGCTCTCTGAACACTTGATGAGTGGGACCGGTAATTAACTGGAAAGAATCGCTCGCTCGGAACGATACCATTCGGGGAGCATCCACCTATAATCATTAAAAAAAGATAGATCCTGAACAAAGCTTTTGTAATTATTATTCACGAAGCAAATTTTTCATGCTCTCGAAAGATTACTAGCTTAAGACCTAGATTAAAAAAAAAAAAAACTTTATCCATTTAGGTTACAGAGTTTATTTTGAACCAAAGTTTTGTTAATGCATTATTTATAAATGTTGGTTTAAAAATTATTTTTCTGAAGAAAATTAGCGGCTCTTGATTTATTTTTTAAATAATGATTGAAAATCTAATCCAATGCCTTATTATATATGCTCTAGCACATACATTAAGAGGTAACATCCTTTTTATACATTAAAGAAAATTAAATTTATACTTACGCTTTAAATTTAAATGCGCAATTAAATTTTTTCATTCCATTTTTTTAAAATGCTTTCCTACATATTTTGTGAAATAATTTTGTAATATTTTGTCTTATATGTTTTAAAAAATCATAGCATTTCTTTCTTGATGACATCAAATAATTATTAAACGGCATAATCCGTAATATAAAAGAAAAGAAAATATCAATAATTATTATTTAAATAATAATCAGTATAGAGTAAACACCATTTATTCACCTTTAAAAGTTGTGTACTTAAAAATTAAAAATGTGACATAAAAATGCATCTAGGAAATATCACTTTATTAAAATTGAATTTATTGGAGTGTTTTACATAATTTTTTAACGTATTGAAATTTATCACGTGAAATTTAAGGTCACCTTGCTTTAGATAATAATCTATTAACCCAGTAGGTAGATATAAAATCAGATTCTTCAAAATTTATGAAACAAATGTATATTTTATTTGAACAGTACCTGATCTTAAATTTTTATGAGATGAGGGAAAAAATTAAAACTGTCCTTCTCCCCTTCAACTTTTAATGTCCACCATTTGTGTTTAACATGCTAGTTACACTTACATTTCGGTTACATTCCAGTATTCGTCTTATAGTTTCTTAACTCTGAATTTGCTACCCACAGAAGTCGCAAAAGGGGCAGAAATCCCTACTTCTCTCCTTTTAAATCTTGCACTCTATTTTAAGCTATGCACTGGCGCCAATTTGCTAAAAATATTGGAAGTACTAGGTTGGGAGGGGGAGGTTAAAAAATACTTCCCGGTAGTTTCCAAGGAGTCAGGAATTTTGTAATAACTTTTCAAAATGAGCATTTTTCATTATAATCCTTTCATTAAAAAACTCATTTTACATTTTAGAAAATCTGTATAAACATTTCAAGTATCCTATGTTAATTTCAAATAAGTTTAAATGGAGCGCAAATGTATATAAGAAAAAGTGTATATAACTTAATTGACATTAAAAATGTCTCTCTCTATCTATATTACGGTTTATTATCTACGAGGGAGCGCTCTCCGTGGCGGTCTTTCTAAGTGTACTAACCCGCATTTATGCGAAGTTTCGGAGAGTACCGGAAACTCCGAATGGTTTTGGCTAGATCAGCGGATGCGAACTGGATTTGAACCAGGCACCTTCCGTCTCCCAGTTGAGGCCATTGGTAGGGCACATCAATTTTTATTTAACTGACTTCAAAAAAAAGAATAGGGTCTATGTTCAACGCGCGCGCGCGCGTATGGTTTTTATTCAATAACTTTCACTCTCTTTGGTATAATTTTGAATGAGTATACTGGAAAGATCGAAACCCTTCGATTCTAGGATCGATTACCTTTTATTTCGCATTTGTAACTCTCAAGATCACAAACTTGTAAAGTAAACAATCAAGTATCCGGAGATAATTCTCAAAATGCTCTTTTACTCATCCAGCTCGCTTAGCCCTAAAAACTCTTTAAGGGCCCGTCATTTCTGTCTAATCAACTCTCTTTAGACAGAAAGATTCTAAAATAGAAATATAAAATAAAATTTCAAAAATTTCTAAATTTGCACTTTGAGCATTAAATTTATCAAAAATATGTTGCAATTTAAGATTTATAAGTTTAAAAATAGCCTTTTATACAAGCCCAGTTTTCGGTTATTATATTGAATACGTTTTTATGAATAATACTATTTTCATCACGAAAAAGAATGAGTTGTCGAAGAATAGGTTATCCCAAGTATTTCTAACTAGGAAGTTGTAAGATAAAAATTGAGAAAGCGTGAGGAAAATTCATCCCCCGCAAATTTTTCGTTGCTGTTTTCTACGGAAATGTATATAATCGGAGATTTATAATATACATTTCTGTGCTTCTACCTATTCTCTGTAAGGTATTAGAAGATAAGCTCTAATATTCTTCTGTTTCTATAAAAGGCAAAAGTAAAATTAAAATCGGGAAATATTTAATTTCGTTTAAAAAAATAATTCTGTTTGTGAGGGATCGCTTAGCCCTCCCACCTCAGCACTTCTGGGGTTGAAGGGCCTTACGGTATTCCACTACTAGGGGCGTAACCCTTGTGGGGGTCACTTTCCAAACATTGTGTAGAGGGGGCGCCAAAATTAAAATCCTGCCAGGAGCAATCATGACCCTACAACGCTGTTGCTCTTTCTTGTCAACTGAAAGATGTCGGCCACTTCAAGTTTGCGGTTTTCTTGAACTTTCTAGGAACAACCCTCTGCCAGAAAGTCGTCACCTCAGTCCCAAGTCATCTTTATGTAGCTATTTTATCAGCTAATCATCTGAAAAGTAAGAAAGATTTCGTGGTACTTATGACCAAGTCATTTGTGATGGTTAAGGCTGAAGTTCATAGTGCGGGCAACTGTCGCTATTCCAGGGGGTGAGGGGAGTTTTTAATGATCGATTTGCACTCGCAGGGCATTCTAATCGAAATATATATGGGATTTTAAGGTTACGTCGTGATCCACCGAGAAAAACTAACTCGTGAAAGCACAAAACCACGCCACCCACATTGACGGGATTGAAGATTTCTGGGCGACGGGACTGAAAAATGCATTGATTTACCATTGGAACTTTCGACTTTGCCCGCAGCATGCGTTTCGGGCTTTACTGCTCACAAAAAGTTCTGCGTTCTTCGTGGAAAGCGCTGTATCCGCAAGCGTTTGTCCTATCTCAAAATAGTGGCGCCACACTCTTTGAGTTTTAACTAACATAGGGAAAAAATTATTTGGCAATAGAAAGATTGCAGCGAAATTTTTGAGCGGGTTCAGCCCCTTCAATAAAAATATAGAGGATAGAGGGGATGATTGAGGCCCCTCAAACCCCAGGGAATCGGTGCCCATGAAGCTATGCTATAAATCTTTATACATAATCTCTTTAATATATAATCTTTTTAATATATAATCTCTTTAATCTTTATATATAATATCATTAATAAAGTTATTTAAGAATACTTAATGCATCGACAAAACGAAAAAAATTACAAAAATAAGGTGATAGGTAATAAAAATGTAAAAATAAACATAACATTTTATGTGGATCGTTCAGCTTTGTAGATATTTACATTAAGAGGTTATGGTACAAACTTGCCATTGCGTATAGTACACCGTGTTTACTTTAGCATTTCAAAAGAAATTTCTGTTTTCATGTTTTCTTTAGATTTATTTGATTAATAAATATAAGATTCTTTTTGCATAATCAAGTGTGATTGTACCTGCTTGAGCTATTTCAGTTACAATTATTGTTTACTATAAAATTTTATTCATCTCTATTTTAAAAGCATACACATGTTCGGTGAGTGCGCGTACTCCTTATTGGGTGTAATTTTTGTTTAAGCTTAGTTACAAGAAACAAGCGTCTAGTTGGAGGTGACATGATCTTATTTAACTCATTTAAAATATTTAGAAAATCCTGAGATAAATTAGAATGCTTATAGACTGATTATGATTGCTGAACCAAAACAAACTAAAACAAAACAAACAAAAAAACTTCTTTAAGTTTCATTCTCTGTTACTAGTAATAAAATAACTTATTTTTAAAGTAAATACATTTTTTATTTATTAAAATATTCTTCGTGTTTAAAATTTTAATTTTTGCTTTTACGATAACAGTATACTTGGGTTCTTTTGATTTTTATATAATGCTAATACTTCTTTTTCTCTGTAACAGCAAAATGCCCAATTTTTTTAATTTATTGTCTTTTGTGTGTGATAAACAAAATTTTGTGCATTATGTGTATTAATTACAAAATTATGTGTATTAATTACAAAATTGTGTGTAGTATGAATATTTAGGAGGTGTCAATTTCCAATTTGGTCTTTGCCTCCCCCCTCCAACAGCATTATTAATGAATTTGAGCTTTCACGTACTTATTGACTGATGTTTTTGTTAAAGGAGAAAATAGTAATTAATTTTCTACGCTTTCTTCTTTATATATATATATACATATATAACAGGAAACAAACTTTGACTGACGATGAATTCATTAACAAATCTAAATATTCCTCATTTCCTCATCTCATGTCCATGGAATATAACTCAGTTTCTGCTTACTCACGAATAAAAATGTTTTAAATAAGGTGTATTACGACAATTTTAGCAGCCCCTCTTTTTTAGTGTATTATATCACATTACTAAAAACTCCAGAACTTTGAGCAAACCAGCTCAGTAGCATAATCTACAAGCTGGTGGTCCCCTTTCGACTACAGGGGGTCTGTTTAATGATGGGACCTCCATAGCTGGGTGGTCCCAAACATTTCATGTCAAATCACATTCCTCTGTGGTCCCTGTCTTCATATTCATCAAGTGACGTCAACACCCAGTAAAAAGAAAAAATTGCATCAAAGACTAGAGCTTTTTTTTTGTGGTGTTTTTGTTTAGTGATGTTCCACGTTGTTATTGGGGGGAATCAACTATTACGCGGTGTAACGCTGCTTGTCGTTTCGATAAATCAAGATATGACTGTTGTAGATCAGCATTAATAAGAAATGAATTCTATGACTGACGCATTGCTAGATTGCTCGGGGTTATGATTTGCGTAAATTAATTGAAGTAATTTTCTTTCTGTTCAATTTATGTACTTCTCAGTGTAAATTAAGATAATTTCTGGAGAATTGCTTGTAGAAATCTAAAATAAAGTATGAGTATTTTTTGTAATATTATTTTTAAAGAGTAAAAAGTAAGTTTAATTAATTTTAATTTGTATTTAGAATGTTTTATTTTTTGTTTTTGTGTTTTATTCAAAATAAAATGCCGTAATTTTTTACTCATTGAATTTTTTGTTAGATATTTAATGTCCATTTAAGCTGAAAACTTGTCTGATTTCCACACACATGACTTCCTTGTACCTCTGTAAAATTATACTGATCATACACATAAACTTCAATGCTATTTATAATTTTGTTTTCTTTGAAAGAGATAAACTTCGAAATGCAATTTAAGTAATGACTGCGCATAGACTTTAAGTCTCTTGGTTGAGCCTGTAAACAAACTGCCCAGTCTATTGAAATAAAAAGACAGGTTGACAATACAACAGTATTACATACAAAATTTTAAAATTCAACAGCTAATTGACCGTAAGTTGTGCGAGATGCGTGTATGTACGGATATCACGTCGGAACTAGCCCAAATTAGAGATGAGACGGGCTCAGCCCGAGCCCGAAAGCCCGAGCCCGACTCGGGCTCGGGCTCTGTAATTCACGATTGCGTTCGGGCTCGGGCGGGCTCGGGCTCGTGAAAAATTTCCCCTTTGTTGAACATACTCCTTGAAACAGATTTTAAAAAGTGATTCATGGGATAAATAGACGTACTTATTTAAAATTAATAGCGGCACGGGGGACTAGAAGGTGTGTGATGCTCCAAAATTTATTGTATCCTCTTAATGAAGTAGTTAATTTTATTTGTATTTATCTGAAATTTCGGGCTCGGGCGGGCTCGGGCTCCAACTTTAATAATATTGCTCGGGCTCGGGCGGGCTCGGATTAAAAGTCTTCGGGCTCGGGCGGGCTCGGGCTTCAAAAAATGAGCCCGAACTCATCTCTAGCCCAAATGGATTCAGGGATGACCAAAACGAATATTTCAGTTGAAATCTGAATACCTAATTTTTTTGCGATTACGATATACTTCTTTTAATTCGTACAAGGAAATGTCTTATGCTCTCTTAACTCTTTAACCCTTTCGCGGCGGGAGGTGCAAACGCTTTCTTAACATTTAGAGAATGCAATCCCGTTTTATCGGGGAAAATAACATACATAAAAATGTACTTATCGTCAGAATGCAAGTTTCCAGTGATACAAAACACGCTCCTTCAAGAATGGAGAATTTTTCTGCTATTGAGGATGGTAGAGCCCTAGCAGCTGTTGAAGGGTTGTTCTGACGATAAGTACTTTCTTTATGTACGGTATTTTACAAAGTTTTAATTATTTTACCAAACTTATAGTTAATGAATCGCAATTTAAATAAAAGCAAATTCATATTAGGGATACTTCTGAACAAATAACTGTAATGGTTTCTTATGCAGAGATAGCTTCTATGAGTTTTATTTTTAAATTCATGTAAGTTTTTGAGAGATCTCAATGCTTTGTCTCGGTTCTCGTTACTAAAACTTCAAAACAAAAATTATTTTTATAAGTAATAATAGTGTCTTTTATAGAATGTCTTGAGAAAAATGGTGTATTCCAAACAAGGAACTTACTTTTACAAAAATATAAACAATGGGAGTCTCAAAATGGCCTGACAATTTATCTTCTTTTTTCCTGGTGAACTTAAAGTACTACTGGCACTAAGATGTATTCAGGCATTTTATTTAAAATTACACTATCAGCGCAACAATGCTACAAAACAACGAGCAACGCATATAAAATGTGAAAATTCATTAGAAGTAGGCAATGATAGTGTTACCTCGAGCTCTCCACCAAGATCGTGTGTTTTTAGACTTATTTCTTTCGGATTTTAAATGGCCAATGTATGTCAATGATTCACAGGCTCTTAGGGGCTCAAGAACTATTGAAATACATGATTAACGAAATTAGTCCGCAATTATTGGGAAATGTTATTGAAAATTTCAGCAACAGAGGTGAACGTTTGGAAATAGAGAGTCACTATTTTGTTTTTGGTTAAGACAAATCTTCATGAGAGCTATATATCTAAGGGGGGGGATGCCTTGGTCTAAGCACTTTTTAATGGTGTTCTGACACGTATTACCGTTACATATTGATAAAATTGCCTAAAACTCCAGATCGTTAGATAGATAGCCAATCGAGAAGCCAGAGCCCTCGATCTGCATACTTCAGCCATCTCCCAATGTTTACTAGCTTATCCAATCGACCATTGGTTGGCCGAAAACCGAGTCCCAGCGGTCATTTATTTAAAATTTAGTTAAACACAAGTTTCGTTTGTACTTTATATTAAAATAAAAGCACTGTTTTTTTAAAATCATATGTTTTATCAATAAATTGTGATGTCAGGTCATTTTGAGGCGCTTTTTACGATGGAAAGTACAAATATTCTGGAATGGGCTCATCTTATCTCAAGCACGCAAGTGTTAAGAAATAATATCTGTAATTTGTCAGTACCTTGTAAATACGTCAGGGTAATGTGTCCTGGCAAAAGCCTTCTCCAATTCTTCAAGTTGGTAACTAGTGAAAGTTGTACGATATCGTCTTTGTTTGCGTTTAGGAAAATCATCCCCTTCTATGGAATCTCCGACCGTAGAACACTTATTATTCTCACCATCTTCATCTGCCACGCTTATGTTTTCATCTGCACTGTCTACGTCGTCATTTGCAGCAGTGACAGATAAGTCTTCTGCTACTACTTCTTGCGGACGAGGTTTTAGTTGCTCTGGGCTGGAAGCTGGCCTTGGTGATGTATCACCTACGAGGCGCATAACTGAAAGTTTGTGATGGTGAATAAGTTGCTGATGTTGATGTTGCTGCTGTTCTTTTTGCTGGTCCATTAGATTAAGGGTACGGGCAGCTTCGCTTATGCACTCCTGGCGTTCGATCTTGTCCGATATGCCCATAGTATTGTGAGAGTTTGATCTGTGGTTTGTCAGATCCCGAGCGATGCCACTTTCCGTGGGCTGTAGTGGGCCACCGAGGGCAGACAACGTGGAGCACAAATGAGCGGGACGGGGTACTGAAAGAAAAATAAAATAGCTTTATTAAATTTTTGAAAAACACAAGAATACGAAATCATATAATCAAAAAGTAATATTTTAATAGTTAAAGCATATTTCATTATGAAAACGCGTGTTCCTGTGTTAATAATAGGAAATGTCAAAATATCCATTTAACACGAATGCGTTAACGAAAATCTGGGTAACTGAATTTGACTTCTGTGTAAGAATGGTCGAATAGACAGATAAAGTTTGGATGAAATCTCGTAAATTTCAGTCGAAAATAAAGAGAATGGTGAAAAATAGGGATGGACGCGAGACGAAAAATAGGCGTCTCGCGTCTCGCAAAACAGCCGAAAAGCTTTGTCTCGTCCCGCAAAATCCCTATATCCTAATGTTAAAAATGTTTTCTCGTCTCGTAAAATAGCTGTAAATCTCTGTCTTGTCTCGCAAAAAGTCGTTTCGCGTCCCTCCCTAGTCAAAAGCGAAACCATTCAAAAAAAAGATAGATATTTGTTTTGGGGCTATTTTTCCGACAAATAGACAGTGGACTTATCTTTCCAACTAATTGGATATTTTTTATTGTATTACTTATCCAGCACTGACTTTTCTATTTCAGTAAAATCAATAAATAAATGACGAGAAATCAAACTGTTTAGATGAAATAGCTAATAATGAGAATTGAGAACTACAGATATCGCCAAGCATACGTAGAAGAAAAATTTGAGCCAGCCATTTTTTGTTTGTGATGTGCATAGAGAAAATGTGCTAAATTCTGTACAATATTTAGACTGGAGTCTCTCCGTCTTTCCTCAACTTAGTGTGCTTACTTTAAATAATCCTGGACTGAAATTTTAAAAAAATATTTTTTTGCTTTGTATTATCAGCTTAATTAATTTTGTCTGTATGACATAATATGTCAATCAATATCATTCTCATTTCGTTCAATAAGGAATATTAGATGTTTAAATTTTTGCAGTAAATACATTATGGGTAATAAAACTTCTGTCTATTAAAACCAGACACAAAAATCAAGAAAAATAAATAGATTTAAAAACTGAAGATTTGACAACAGAGCTCGTAAATGCTTGGCAAAAGGTCATCAATCTTGAGAGAGTTTACGCGCTTGTCTTCGCCAACCGCCTGCAAGTTGTGATCCTATGGTTGTTACTTTTCTTCTCCCCCGTGTTTGTACTTCTTTTGTGTTATTCTATGATTTTTAATGAATGAATAGTTTGGAATTTAAGGGGGGGGGAGAAATGTTACAAACGGAAATATAGGTGTATACAAGTCCGTCTTTGACATTGTAGTCGAAAACCTCAAGAAAAACTACCAAGTAAACAAATGTGATTGATGTGTAAAAGAAATCTCTTACAGTGGTAATCACCAAAGGCAATGATTCCGTAAGTCAGGTAACCTGGCCCGACCAGTGGCTGAGCTCGTTTGCGCTCTCAACTGAGAGACGGAAGGTGCCTGGTTCAAAACCGGGTCGCGTCTGTCGACGTAATCGTTCGGAGTTTTACGTGGTTTACTCCCTAACTTCGCGTGCATGCGGGATAGGACACCTCAGAAAGTCCCCCCCGGAAGGCAACACCCCCCCCCACCTCGGCCTAGATACCTCGCGCAGATAATTGGCGCTATCACCATATTTCATTTCACTTTATGTCGCGTAACCTCAATGTTTGGTTTGACTCTCAGAGGCAACGCGAAAATCGCATTGTTCAGATGCCTTGGTAATCCTTGTGCCTCGGTATTTGGCATAGTGAAATATTAGCGGGGAGTGTGCTGAATGTGCTTTTCCACGATAACATTTGGAGTAACTCGCAATGATGAGTTAACTCATGGGTATAATGTTTGGTACTCACTAATACGGCCATTAGTGTGTAAAATAACATCCATGGCTTATGCTCAAAATCTGTTTTTTTCAGTACAGTTTTTCAAGTATTTATTCTTAAAACCTGAAAAATATTTAAATAAGATATGTCAAGGCCGCAGTCCAAGGGGATTTTTAGGGGCTCAAGCAGCCCATAACTCCCCCCCCCCCCGGAAACTTTCAGGAACATATATTACTATAAGTAAAAGGGTAGTAAAAACCTGCGACATTGAAACATTACACTTGAACCTCCCCCCCCCCCGGAATTTTTCCCTGGCTCCAGTATTCAGATATGTAAAACTGCTTTAAATTGTAAATGGCCATGCAGTAAAAGAAAAGAGGAAATGAACAAGTCTTTGAACTTTTTCTTATTTATTTAGAAAATCTCTTAAAAAGCCTGGGTAACGTTCATCGAAGATTTAACTTCTTACAATCATTTTAGAAGATAATTTTTACATAACATTTTAAACAAGAAATATTACTTCAAATCACTGCAAGTTTGAAGTTCATGATACTTTATATGATAGAAATAATACAACTGATAACTGAAACTCTCATTCCCCTGTTGCAAAATATGTATTAAGAAACTTCACATTGTTAATTCGAATCGAAAAGAATAATACTACACGGACCATTTAAAATTATTTTGTCCGTTTAAACCAGGGTCACTGACTGATCAGTGTTTGTTAGTTTGTCCAAGATACTATGTGACTGAGTAATCAAAGAATTCGCCCATGTGAATCCAATCAGTCTATCAATCAATCAAAGAAGAAGTCGTAGACAATTGAAAGTGAGTAATTATCTTTATTAGTTTATTTTAATCTACTTGAAGAGTTGCGTGTGGTTATGTTTAAAGGTGATTCCTTTTTTGTTATCTTTATCTTATTCTTCCTAAAATTTATATTTCGTGCTTGACGTCTTTGACAACTTTCTGAGTTATGTACAGTCTTGAAAACCAAAAGAAGACGTTAAAATATTTACCTGGATAATTAGTCTGTGTGTGATAGATAATTCGCAACCAATTATGACTGATCAATACAAAGTTCTGACATCTCTCAACGATTCTCGATGTATCACATTTTAATGATATAAGTATTTACTATCTTGAAAAGACTGATATAGTATTTCTTTTTCACGAATATTTTTAATCTCAAACGTGTCAAGTAATTTTCGAATAAAACCTAGCAATATACATAAATTTTGAGTATTTCTTTCCATATCCATATTATTTTATTAAATGAAATTCGATGTTGAATTTTGATGACAATTCATGAATCATTTTTTGAATCAACAATTGATCATTTTGAATCAACAATTGATCACACAATTGATCATTTTTTGAATCAATTGTGTGATGTTGAGACATTCACACAATTGATTAGTACTTAAATTAGAATGGTATGATAAACTGAAATATGCTGAAAAAAAGAAAAGAAAAATCCCTGTTTTAATTAAAAATACTGCCTATAATTTCTCACTAAAAGGTATAATCATGAAGTTTTATCATGAACTTAATCATAAAAGGTATAACCATGATGTTAAAACTCGATGACATAACAGTTGATCAGTACTTAAATTATAATGGTGTGATGAGCTGAAATACACGGAAAAAAAATCCCTGTTTTAATTAAAAATACTGTCTATAATTTCTAACTAAAAGGTATAATGATGAAGTTTTTTTTTAAAATCTATTGAGAAATAAATTAGAATCTGCCTTACAAATATATAATTCATGAAAAATCAGTTTTCTGGTGACATTTTAAAATGGTGTCCAGACTCTCTCAGACATCTCCCCTGTAATCGAATTCCGACCCCCCCCCCTCCCCCAGAATTTAAAACTTTCCCCCAAATTTTTAAAAACTTATTTGCTAAAATTAATTTAATATTTAAAAAGAAAAATGCGTAAGGTGTGATAACTTGTCAAATGCCAAATTGAAACGATGTGGCATTTGCAAGATTTTTCGGACTTCGCTTAGACCCTTATATATATTATATATATATATATATATATATATATATATACTAAGGGCATTCCATAAAAACTGAGAGTAAAATCATAAAAAGTCAAGAAATATATTTACAGCAAAAAATACATCATTCTTTATCAAAATACCTTCCGTCAGATGATATGCAACGGTACCATTGTTCGACCCACTTTTCAAAACAAGTAGAGAAGCCCTTTTCTGGAAGCTGCTTCAAAGAACCCTCCACTGCTGAAATAACTGCAGAATTTGTGTTAAATTTTCTACCACGGAGCTTCTCCTTCAACGTCGGAAACAGCCAGAAATCGCATGGTGCGAGATCTGGACTGTAAAGGTGATGTGGCATGATTTTAATATTGCATTTACTAAGATATTGCTGAACAGAAGTAGCGACATGCGGGCGAGCATTATTGTGATGTAATGCCACTACGTATAAAAATAACTCTCAGTTTTTATGGAATGCCTTTTGTATAATATATATATTATATATATATATATATATATATATAATTGCTCTCTTTAATGAATGAAAATATAATATTCTTGCTGATCTAAATAATCAATTAGTTTGTACTTTCAGTTATACTAACAATATAAATCTAAGTACTCAAATAAAAGAGTTACAGATTAACATTATTATAACTTATGTTGATAAGTCTACTAATAGCTATGCTATTATATGTAAGAAGCTATATCATAATCTCTTAGAATTGTCCATAAACAATAATACTAACTTCAATCTAAGCAATATCTCTGAGTTCACAATGAATAAAAAGATTTTAGCTTTCCGCAAATTACTTAAGATAAACATGACAATCTAAAATAGCCTTATTTAGTGCTAATACCTAAGTTTCATAAAACACCACTAAAATTCAGGACTGTTACTATAGGATGTAACACATATAATAATATAGCCAGTAAAATATTACTTAAAATACTTACTTCTATGCATGATCTGTACATAAAATCAAATACATCTTCTATATCTATAGGTAATAGCTACGAACTAAAAAATAAGATTAAAGATCTACACAATGTGATTAGAGTATGATTTCAAAGACCTTTAATAGCATACAATTAGACAATTTGTACAATGTTATATTAAATCTATTTATAATTGGTATTAATAATATTAACTTGCCATCTAACATAGATACTAATTATTTCAAAGATCTGTTAAAGATCATAGTTCATAATCATTACATTCGGCATAATAATAAATTATATAAGCAAATTTTAGGAATACCACAGGGTGGTACTAATTCTAGTTACTTAGCTGAATTATATTTATATAATTGTGAAAAAAATTACAATAATCATTCTCTTTTAATATCGTAGTACCTAGGTGACATAATTACAATAACTACTGATAATAATTATAATGATTCTGGCAATTTTCCAATAGCTTACCATTCAGTCCTAGAATTAATAAAAAAAAATCCTAATGATAATAGATTAATAAACGCTTTAGACTTTCAACTTAAAAATTAATGATGATAAGAGTCTGTCATTCAATATATTTAATAAAAGAGATGATTTTAATTTCCATGTTAATGCTTTTACTCATTTTACTTCATGTATGCATGCATCTGTTTTCAAAAACATAATCTTCAATCATAAATAAAGAATAGAGTCTCTATGTACCAATAGTTTTAAGGCCAATAATTTAACATACTTATATAAAACAGCTCTTAAATATAAATATCCAGGTAGATTTCTAAAATCAATGATATATCCAATGAAATATATCCAAATGATATATAATATATCCAAATGAAACTGTATGTCCAAATTACATTATTGGATGATGAGGATGGGGTTGGTTGTTACAAATTCTCAAAATTTAATATATATATATATATATATATATATATATATATATATATATATATATATATATATATATAATATGTATATATATTTTACACAAACAAAATATTTAAAAAAAACACTGCTGAATTGTTGATTACTGGTACTTATTCTTTTCGAGGTGTATTTTTATTTCTTTACCCTACTGTACCAAATATAAGCCTTTCTAAGTGCAATTTACATACATTCATAGAATAATATTAGCACTAATAACAATTAACTAGCACTAATAGTAATTAATACATGTGTAATATCGTTACTTTAATTATTATTATTTAAAATTTCAATAGCTTTTTCCCCCTTAATTTTTTATTTACGATCTTTATTTAGTACTTCTTAGCTATTAAAGTTTGTACTATGTTGCTCATAGGTTAGCTATACTAGAGCGTTTTTTACTATTTATTTATTTATTTATCTTTTTCCCTTCCATTTTCTGAATTTCTTGTTAAATTAACATGGTTTTGACAGCATTATATATATATATATATATATATATACATATACACACACACACACATATATATATATATATATATATATATCAAGAAATACAAATTAAAATAAATGAAAAATGTGATTATGAATTGTTACCTGTGTTTAGACTTTCTACATATTTTCTGAATTTTTTGGAAACAGTAAGCATCTCAGTTGTTGATGTAAAGTTAATGTTCACTAGTTTTCAGGCTCTCCCCGCAACCCATCCCCCATCCAAAAAAAAATCCCCTTAACTATTTCCTCCCTTTAAACACCTCCTTAATTTAGAGAAAGAAAAAACCTACCTGGCAGCACTGCATTTTAAAATATCGTTTTAAAAATTCAAATATAGTTACGATGCTCAAATAGAAATAATTTGAAAGTCATTCTTTTCTTTGGGCTTTCTAGTGGTTTTTTTAGTCCTTCTAGTCCCTTCTGATCCTTTCTGATGATCAAAGAAAAATTAATGTTGGATGAAAATAAAAAGAACAACTAAAAAAAAAAATAATAATTGTATATATATATATATATATATATTTCCACCAATAGCTGTCTCTTGTATTTGTATAGTTAGCGTGTCAAATTTTGTTACAACCCACTAATCTAGGCAGCTATAGCGAACAAACACATAGACACCAAAGCTCCTTTATATTCTTCTTTCGCCGTGTGTTAATATATAAGAAAAACCTATTAGATGTGAAAATATTAGATAGTGACTATTCAAATAAAAATGATTATGTTATGTTGTACATACGTAAGTTTGGCATACGTAATTTTACTGTCAATTTTGATTCATTATAAAATTATTTGCGCTATAACGATTCTACTCTCATTCTTTTTAAAAACAATAAATAAGCCAAATGACAAATCTGTCTTCATGATAGCGTACATTTCGTTGAAGTGAGGTGACTCTATATGCAAGCCTCTGCATTATTTTTCGATATATGCTTCGGATGGTTCTCGTGTAATAATACTTTGTTCTAAGGTTAAAAGTATAATATTCCCATTATACTATATTCCAGACACAGTAAAAGCGGAATGAAAATTGAGTCATAGTAAGTACCATTTCAGTCGAATACAGAAAGCAACTTTCGGAATAATCCAAAAAATCAATATGTCAATAAAAATGTCGAAAAATGTCTGCGTACATTAGAGCTGTGTTTCTACGTTTAGTATAATTTCGGAAACTTACTTACCTAAGAATATAAGAATTGTTAAATATCAGTTAATAACGTAACAATAGCCTCTTAATTCTGACTTCGCAGGAAGATAATTTATTGCAACAAACATATACGATAAAAATTACTTTGAAAGATCTCAAAAGCTATTCTGCAATCATGAATATGTCCTTAGTGTTTTTGCTATTTAGTAACTAGATACATGTTGCAGTGATTTTCGACTTTTTCAATTCAGAGTAACTGAATGAAGTATAAAATTGTTCTTCGATGCATTTTAGAAATTTTTCTGGCAGGAAATATATTCATACCAAAAGGAACATATGAATAGATCTGCATTCAGACTCTTGAATTTTCAATGGAAACTTGAAAAAACTAAATGCATTTAATAAAAAATGTTCTTACTTATGATAATTGAAATGAGGAATTTTCATTTAGTTTTACATGTTCGTTGACCTAGAAAGAATGTTCAAATTCTTTTGTAGAAATATTTTTCGGGAATTTTAGGAACTTCTGAATCAATAAAATACCTACTTAGGTTTTTTATGTTGATGTTCCTAACAGAGCATCAAACAGCATTGCAATTTTTAAGGACTGTTAATTGAATAACGACCTTAACTATGCATGAATAAAATGAATATTTAATCTTAAATGTAAACTAAAATATTATAAATTGATTGCTAAGTAATTTTAATTTTGTATTCAAGACCAGTCAGACTAATTGTCATTGTGGACGGTGTCTAGAGTCATTGTGTCCGGTGCAAAATTGACAATTTGCAGTCTCTCATTTTTTTATGAGCTTATATAATTTTTTTATCTGATATATTTTATTGGTGATATTTTAACCTAATAATTTCGCTGAATCGACAAAATATTGGTTGAGTTAAAAAATTATTTAATATGAATTTTTTGTTTATTCAACCAAATATTTTTTAATCAATAAAGTTTTGTTGAAATTTTGCTGTTGATAAAATTTGCTTGTGTTTTTTTCCGTATGTGTATGTGTGTGTGTCTAAATAATTATAAAATTTAATGCATATTATATCATCATATAATATTTTGGATCCTTTTTAATTATGGCCTTTTGAAAAGCAATAGGCATCACAGAAATTTTGCACTGCTTTAGAAACAAAATAGTGATGTTAAACCCTCCAAAAAATTAATAATGCTTCTTTACTAACTGGACTATATACCAATATCGACAGTCAAGCTATATTTATTATGCTATCTTCAGAAAAATGCATAAGCATAAAAGTTGCCTTCAAAAATGTACCGAAGTGTTACCTGTTTAAAGAGATATAGTAAAATTCCGTAAGTTATCTTTTTTTCTGAGTGTCTCGTAATCCCGACAGGTTCATTGTTCGTAATAGTTCATAGTAGAAGTTGTAAAGAGATATTCTAAATTTTTTTTCGAGTCCATTAGCGCAATTGAATTCTTTAAAAAGCTGTTCAAATGTTGCATGATTTTCTAAAAGAACAGCCTTTAGAATCTATATTCTATAATTGAACAGCATGTAGTAAAGGAATAGAAAGTCTTTTTCAATAATTCATGACTCAATTTAAAATTTAATGTGAAACAGCAACATGCGCTTTCACAAATACACACACGCACACACACACACACACACATATATATGTATCATATATATATGTGTGTGTGTGTGTGTGCCACTTTATAAATAAAACATGTTTTTGTACATGTTTTATTTATAAAGTGGCGATAGCGAAAATCTGTTACACTTAATAAGGTCTTTAGATATTTGAAAATAGGTCGAATCGATTTCGCGTGCCACGAAATGTAAGAGTCTTGACAAATTACATTGTAAGTTCAGAAAGAATAAACAATAGCATTCAAGTTGGAGAAAAATTAGATGGAAAAAAAATCTCGGGACTTAGTGGTTCTTTTCTGATTGTCTGTTTACACATTAAAGCCTATCCTCGCAATGGTAATTTTGGTGTAATTTCGTTTTGGCGAGGTTGCAAAGAAGGTGGTGTCACGAAGGTCGTAAATGTGTGACGGATTGTAATAAGTTGTTTTCCGTCTGAGCTGTGTTGTCTCTATCTGTGTGAGTGAGGAAAAGCCATAATTCACATGGGTCTGTCAGGCCGTTCTGTGGTATGGAGACGGTGACATCATCTGTATCTACAGCTGTTGATTGAAAATAATTATTTCACTGTCAGGAAACGAAGAAAGTTATCAATAGAGTAATCTAAAATGTAACAACAGACATTACTAAGTATTTCATTACAGACTTGTGGGGTAAGTTACGGGAATCTTAACTTCTTTATGCTCATTAGCTCAATATTGCTAATACATGGTCGACATTTTAAAACACGATGTTTGTTTTCTCCATGACTACATATTTAATTATCTATGAAAAGGGAACAGTAATATCAATGATATAAAAGCATGATTTTTAGTGTGAAAGTATTGTTAATTAAAAACACAAGAAAAATATTTTTGTTTCCAAAAGTATAATCTGATGAACAAAAAATTTTTGGCGCATTATTAAAATCTGTAATAGAATCAAATCGAACAAAGTGGATTGGACAATGTTGCTATGGAATTCAATCTTTACGCTATTTTTTTTTTTTTTTTTTTTTTTTTTTGGCATTTACATTTTTAATTTACGAGAACAAAATAAACTTAATGGGAAATGTTTTTCTCCGTATCTGGTTTATATTTTTATGGTTCCAAATATTATTAACAAGCAGACAAAATATTTTAGACGTGAATATAAGTTAAAATTTAAAATTTCTTAATTTGCTTTTTAAATGTTATTTCAATTTTTTATTATGAAGTATTTGATATTTTAATGTTTTATAATAAAACTTTATTTATTTTAACTTGATGATTTTTATTACTGTTACGTTGCAAATCTGCGATACATACCGTCGAAAAAAAATCCGGAAATAAATTCATGTCCGTTTATGTTCAAAACTAAAATTCGATCGCACTATGTTTTCTTACTTTTTGTTTCATTTTCACTAGGTTTGTTAGATCATTGAGCTATCAATAATTTCTTTAATTTTTTTTCATTAGTTTGAAATCATTTGATTCAAAAATCAGAATTCCTTTTGGATTGTTTTCATGAATTTAGTACCAGTTTTACTGAAATTAAAGTCGTACAAGTAGCAATGTCATGGATGTTCTCCCTCGAGAGTTAAATAAATATCTTTAAAGATCAATTTTTGACTGAAAGACATCTTCATTCAACTGTTAGAAAATCAATGTAACGAGTTTCCTTACTTTATCAAAATTAGGGGGGGGGGGTAACGTTTTCTCACCAGCCAGCACACTATTCTCATAAGCAGGGTCAATTGATGGGTGGGGAGGGGGGAAGGTAACCGAATTCTTACAAATCTTAAAAACTCTACTCCAATCTTTAAAAAAAGGTTGAAGTACCCCCCCCTATTTTCTATACATGATAAAAATGCATTCTAAAAAGTATTGATAACAAAATATTTTCACAAAACTTTGTTTTTTCGCATTTTTTTATTATTTCAGTTTTTAGAATTTATTCATTTATTATGTTTATTTATGTTACTATTTCTCTGTACATAAATTTAAGCCGGATGTACTGCCAGATATTTGTAATCATCCGGCTGTATCCGGCCGCATTTGCCGGATACAGTATGTTTGCTGGATATCCGTTGCATCCCTAGTTAAAAATATGATTCTGAGAAAAACTATAAAACATATGTTTTAATGTTAAAAAACGCTGAAACGCTTCTAACAAGGTAAAGACAAAAATTTAAACAGATTTTAAAATAAAAAAAAATGTTTAAATGAAAATTTTAACAATTAATGCTGTTTTGGACGAAAAGTGCTTTCTTTCAGCTCTAAATATGCAGAAAATTTTAAATGTATCATTAGTACATTATTAGTTAAAAAATTTAAATATACACTATAGAACGGGCTGAATAATGGGTGGCACCGTCGGTCCGTACAGCCACTCGGATGCTACACGAGCAATAGCGGATCCAGGGGAGGGGGTTTCAGCCTCCCCCAAAATATATTGCAAAAGGGTAACATTCTGTTTTATTATACACTTTAAATAGCTAAAATGATCATATTTTATAACTTAGCCCCTCCCAAAAGCATGTACATTTGTTTTGAGGAAAATTTTGATTTATAGAACATTTTAATTGGGCGAAATATTTTTTTTTTAATTTAGCTCCTCCCAAAAAAATTTCTGGATCCGCCACTGTACACGTGGGGATGGTTTGAGAAAAGACTTTTTAAAGGGTTGTAAGGCGTATTCCCGTTACATGTAGCGAAAACTACCCAAAACATTAAACCATTAGATCGACAGCCACCCGGCAGGTCAGGACCCTGGACTTTTAGATAAACTTACAACAAAAAAGCTTTTCAGAATTTTAAATTTTTTCATTTTTCAAATGATTACGAACGCATTACAATTTTTACTGCTATATATTCAACCAAAAGTAAGCAATACAAAAATAAACTTAATATAGTTTTAACAATCCAGCAATGCAACTGATCAGCAATTCTTACAATACAATCTACTGATCTTACCTAATGGTGGTTATTAAAAAAAGAACAACGTAGAATCCCATGTCTTTCTCAATGAATCAGGCGTCCAGATACTTCGCCAAAGGGGGGGACATGTATTTGAATGCGAAGAATAGTCCAGCAATTTCTAGAAAGCGGCTTTTTCGACATCGAATGACCCTCTCTTTTTCCGGTGCTACTTCAGGAAAACGGGGTTAAAACATCTGGAACTAATTAGCACCCCAAGAAAAATCAGGGTTTCGTCCAGTGAAATTCGAAACTATCCTTTTATTCAAAAGAAGAGGGAAGCCTGAACACAAGACCTGCACAATAGCACATTTTTCAAGGAATGGAGCCCTAAAAAAAAAAAAAAAAAAAAAAAAAAAAACTTGTTTCTGCTAGGATCTTATCTTGACTAAATTTTCAATCCCAGCTCACCCAGTTGAAAAAGTTAAACAGAAGGAATTTGTCTTGTTTCAAGAACTGGCCTTAAAACACTAGAAATGGGCTATTCGTTCAACAAATATGTACATAAAATTAACATGAACACTTTTTAAAATGAAATATTTGATGATCAAACAAAAAGCCCACTTTTATTATTAAAAAATTAATCCTTTTCAGTCTGAAAATTTCTGGGGGGGGGGTGATCGAGCCCCCTGAGCCCAACCCTGCGTACGCCACAGACATTTTGTCTTTAAAAGTAACACCCTTAAAGGTTGACAATAATATGGAAAAATGGAAAATTTGAGTCAATCTGAATTCTTTTTTCTATGGAAGTTTAACAACAACGTCTAAAAAAGCATTTTCCACAGAGTAAAAGTAAACTATCAGATTTCTTTTGTTCTGTCAATAATTTCATGCACCGAGTTTAAAATATCAATTAGATATCAAGTCAAGTTAATGAGCTCTTTATAATAAATAAATAAGTAAAAATCGTTACGACAGAAATAATTTTCTAATTGATGAAGATATCAATCGTTCCAAGAAAAAACTAACTCTCTGTTTATCCTGACGTATTTTTATGAAATGTAAGGGTTTTTTTTTTTTTTTTTTTAAACCTATTCCAACAGATTAGGAGAAACTTGAAATGTTTGTTGCGTATGACATGTTACTTGAGAAGAATCAACGATACTGTAATATTAAATCTTCAAACTAACTGATGAAATTTTATTCTAGGGCATATAAAACTGAAAATATAGTTTTGTTAGCAATTCGCAAGGTTGATGAGTTTCACATTTAACAAAATGCTTCGCCATAATTTTACAAATATATTTTGTACCAGTACAGGTTAGCATGCTTTAAAGAGAGACATTTGATGGTTTATGAATCTGAAACTCCTTGCTAGTACCTTTTAATTCAACTGAAATATCAATGAACAGAATTTCATTTTTTCAACAAAATATTTATCTGTCGCTTAAAACTCCCATATAACAAATTTTACTATTTCTCTACATGAATGCATTGTTTTTGGCTGTACCTCACTCCTTAGGTGTTAATTGCAATACTTTAACGTATTAAAAAACTCAAATGGAAATTGTAAGTGGTTTTTAAACTAAATATGTCGCGCGTGAGCTGTCAGAAGTCCCGAAGACGATACAGCACAATTCTCCTCGTTCTTCTTCTCTAGACTAATCACCTGTATTTAAAATCATATCTTCCTAATTCATTCGTTCTCCGGGGATTTCGAGCTAAAGGCCCTTAGGTCGGCTGCCTAAAAGTGCTAGAAGAGGGGGAGGGCAGCTGGGATCAATTTGCTTTCTCTCCGAGGTGCAATGCTTGTGCTCCGAGAGATCAACTTGCTTGCTCTCCGAAAGAAAAGGAGATAACGCATTTACATTTTGGATTTTTTGTAGGACCCCAACTTATGGGACGTCTGTTTCTAATTCATTCGGTCTAATGGGATTAAAGGTCCTTTCCCGTTTCGGTCACGCGAAATATTGGAATACGAAAGAATTACAGTGCTTTCCGATACACAAAATACTTAAATAGGATACTTAGAATTGGTATTATTAATTATACAGAGATGCTTTTGAGAATTTATAAAGATCGTGTTTTAAATAATTTGAAATGTATTCTTTGCTAGGTTTTCTGCTATTAAGTTGTTAGCATTACATTACAATAAGTATTAAATATTTATTCCATATCGACGACATCGAAACTTTCTTCATTAAAATTCGTCAAAGCCTTAAACTCTATCCTAAGCTGTTTAAATTATTCTGAGTTTCTTTCTTTATAAACGTCTAAAAAAGTGTACTCACTTTTTATGCATAAAAATATTTACAAAAATAGGGCTCTGAAAATTTTTCTAATTATGCTGAAATATCTCTAGGGATTAACAAATATCAGTCATTCATTTGCTAAAGTAAATAAACACATTTTGTGATAGCCAAGCAAAAAATCTGGATATGACCAGATTAAATATGTTGTACCTATATCACATCATGAAAGTTATGTCTCAGAATCTATGCCCTTCTTCCTCTGACTAATTGCCCTCTTTTATTACCTAGTACCTCAAAGGGCATAATAAATATGTTAGCACAGCTTTCAAGAAAATGTAATATCTCTCATATTAAAAAGCTATATACGAAATCACTCTTTCTTCCTCAACGATTTTTCCCATTAAATCTGGTTTATGTCGTTTCAACGTGACCAGCTACCTGTAATTTACCAAAATGCATTATAATGCTTCCGAAGAGCTTGAAAATATGCCGATTTTAATATGGAAAAGCGCTTACCTGTTTTTATACAGTCTAGACCCAAGATGATTATGAAACATTGTTATACTTGACCAACATTCCAGATAAATTTAAAATTTGCTTTTTCTTAATAGAGTGTAATTATATTTTCCCAGCTTCGAGATCTTGTTGAAACAGGAGGTGGGGAATGATCTTTATCAAACAGGTGTTGGCCAGCCTGAATATGATTTCTACGAAAGCCGTGGCGTTTATTTGCATATAAGAAATCTGGCAAAGTCGCTTAGGTGTGGAAATGGCAGTGATATACTACATTTCCTGTGTCTGACTTTTACAGTTAATCTGCTGTCTTATGTAAGGATCGAAGGAAAAAGAAAAAATTTAATTTTAAAGCGGGAAACACGAGACAGACTAAACATGAAAGAACAAATAAAGAGAAATTCAGTGACTGTACCTTTACCTTTACGCAGCACTTCTAGCAGTTCACATTTCAAAAGGATTCAACAGAGTGAAAAGGAAGATGAACTAAGGAAAATGTCTAAGAGAAAATTTTTAGAAATGGTCTCTTTTAAGGATTAATTTTCTTTTCGTACTTTGTAAATTTAGTAACTTTGTTTGCGCTTTCATTATATATATATATATATATATATATATATATATATATATATATATATATATAATTATTATTATTATTTATTTTATTTTATTTTATTTTATTTTATTTTACATTTTTGGTAAACTTTTGAAGTCTAGTTGTAATTTAGTCCAGTGAGAAAAAAAAAATGCAAAACAACTTTTGAACAATTTTTAATATCAAATATTTAAAAAAATCAGAATAGCTTTTTACAAACTCGCCACAATACATCCTTTCAAATAGTAAATATACTAAAGATACAAACTACCCTTCAGAAAATCTTTAATATGCAGTTTAAATTAATATATATATACAGGGTTACTGGTAACGCGATGTATTCCTTTTAAGACGTGATGGGGAGCTAAAATGCTATAATTTTCCCCCCATGTGTATGGGTGAAATTCAATAGTTTTCATTGAATTTCATAGAGGTTTTGATTGAATTGATAGAAAATTGAATTTTAAACTTTCTTTTTGAATAACCGACAATATGGCATTCAATTGCAAATTTGAAAATTTGGCTTAATAAATGGATTTCATTTTAATTTATTTTATAGCTGAAACTCTAATTAAGCAAACTTAATCATATAAAGTACAAAACTACTTTAAAATTTCAATTCACGAGCCATTACATGTATTTTTTTTTAATTCACGTTTCCTTTCAAACGATCGTATTTTTGGAAATAAATACCGTAGCAGTAAGAGTACAAATTACCGATACAATTTCTATCATTAATGAGCTTTCCAGAAATGTATTAATGTGCATCCAAAGGCATGTAATTCGTAAAGAAGAGTGAGTTTTACTCAGAGCAGATAAAAACGTCAAAGGATGCACCCCCGTTCCAATCAAGTTAACAGAGTTTTTAAATTTTTTTTGTTCATACTTGGCATACTAAGCTAACGTAATCATGAAAATTTACAAAAATACTTAACAATTTTAATTCGCACGCTTTAAATGTATTTTTTTTAATTTACATTTTCCTTTCATAAAATGTTGTTTATCTCAAAAAATACTATTGCGCCGAGAGTACAGATAGCACATACAATTTGTCCCATTAATCAGCTATCCAAAAAAAGAAATTAATGTCCATCTAAAGACATGTAATTAGTAAAGAAGTGTGAGTTCTACTTACCGCAGGTAAAAACGTCAAAGGATGTAGCCCCATTCCATATTTATTATCGTTGTTAAACCGATCAAGTGTTCACGATTTTTAAAATTTATTTTCATAGCTGATACTCTAAGCTAACGTAATCATGAAAAATAGTTTAAAATTTTTATTCACACACTTTACACATGCATTTTTTTCCTATTTATTTATTTACATTTACCTTTCAGATGTGTTGTTTATCTCAAAAAATACTATTGCAGTGAGCGTACAAATTACAAATACAATTCGTCCCATTAATCAGTTATCCATAAACGTATTAATGTCCATTTAAAGACATGTAGCTCATAAAGAAAGGTAAGTTTTACTTAGTAAAAACGACAAATGATGTACCAACGTTCATTATTTAGGATGGTTGGTCAACCAATCAAGTTATCGCTGTTTAAAATCTTAGTCACATCAGATTGTAAATCTCAAATGGCTACCTGCTGTGTTGTCATGTTAATTAGTTTCGACTCTATGTTACGTATACTTGTTTAGTTGATTATCCAGATAATAAAAAAAACGTGCTTACGCGACGCAGAATCGGAACTATCATGACGACACAGCACATAGCCATTTGATATTCACAATCTGGTGTAGCTAAGATTTTAAGCACATAAAAGCAATGATAACTTGATTGGGTGACAAACCATTCTAAATAATGAATGTTGGTATCTCCTTTGGCGTTTTTACCTGCACTAACTAAAACTTACCTTTCTTTATGAACTACATGTCTTTAAATGGACATTAATACGTTTCTGAATAACTGATTAATGAGACAAATTGTATTTGTAATTTCTACGCTTACTGCAATAATATTTTTTGAGATAAACAACATTTTTGAAAGGAAAATGTAAATAGATAAATAGAAAAGAAATACATGTAAAGCACGAGAATCAAAAATTTGAGATTTTTTTTTTTTTTTTTTACTTTTTCATGATTAAGTTGTTATCTTAGTTAGAGTGTCAGCTATGAAAATATATTAAAAAATCGTGAACACTTGATCGGTTTAACAACGATTCTAAATAATGAACGGACAGCATTCTTTGACGTTTTTGCCTGCGGTAAGTAAAACTCACACTTCTCTACAAATTACATGTCTTTAGATGGACAGTACTACGTTTTTGGATAGCTGATTAATGGGATAAATTGTAGTTGTAATATGTACGCTTAACGAAATAGTATTTTTTGAGATAAACATTTTTTGAATGGAAAATGAGTAAAAAAAAAAAAAAAGAAACTACATTTAAAGCGCGTGAATTAAAATTTTGAAGAATTTTTGTAACTTTTCATGATTACGTTATCTTAGAGTGTCATCGATGAAAAAAAATAATTTTAAATGCTTTTAACTTGATTGGTTGGATAATTATCCTAAAGAATGAACGGGGGTGCATCTTTTGGCGCTTTTATCGGCGCTAAGTAAAATTCACTCTTCTTACAAATTACATGTCTTTGGATGGACATTAATGCATTGGATAGCTTATTGGAAAGGTTATGGACATTGGACAGCCCATTAATGATAGAAATTTTATTTGTAATTTGTACGCTTATTGTTACGTTATTTATTTAAAAAAATACAATCCTTTGAAAGGAAACTTGAGAATTAATATATGTATATATAAATAAATATATATATATATATATATATATACACTATCTGGCCAAAAGTATCCGGACACCCCCTAAAAAAGTGGTTTTGGCGGGTGACGCAAATTTGATGCGTAATCGAAAGTTATTAAAGTGTTGGTAGTGGTTTGTCCGGTTGTATGTATGCGTTTGTGAAGCAATGAGTAAGTCAAAGGAGCTTAGTGAGTTCGATCGTGGTAGTATAGTGGATGCCACTTTTGTGGGAAATCAGTTCCTGAGATTGCGTACATTCTAGAGAAGTCTAAATCCACTGTGAGTGATGTAATTGTGAAGTGGAAATGTCGAGGCAGTGAAACTGCAGAAAAACGGAGTAGTAGAGCGAAAAAACTTAGTGAACGGAGCAGCAGAACTCTGAAAACGGTAGTGGAAAGCAATCGCAAGTCCTCGTTGGTGGAAATTTCTCAGGAGTTCCAAAGTTCATAAGGCGTTAGTGTTAGCAGCAGGACTCTTCGTCGAGAGTTAAACAACTTGGGATTCCATGGTCGTGCAGCCGCTCACAAGCCGAGCATCACTCCACAGAATGCGAAGCATCGATTACAATTGTGCAGAGATCACCGTCATAGTACTGTGGACGTGAAGAAAACTGTTTTTTGGAGTGATGAATCTCGCTTCACAATCTGGCTGTCGGAGGGACGCGTCTGAGTTTGGCGGATGCCCGGCGAACGTTTTTTGCGTGACTGAATTGTGCCAACTGTTAAGTTTCGTGAATGGCAGTATAATGATGGTGGGCGTTTCTTGTGGTTGAGCCTGGGTCCGTTAGTTCCTGTGGTTGGAAACATGAAATCTGCGATGTATGTGGACATTCTGGACAATGCTGCACTCCCAACTCTGTGGCAATATTGTGGGGAAGGCCCATTTATCTTCCAGTAGGATAACTGCTCCATTCACACATTGAGGCTTGCACAGTGTGGTTTGACGAAATGGGCGTTCAAAAACTGGACTGGCCTTCTCAGATCCCCGATCTTAATCCCACAGAACACCTATGGGACGAATTAGAGTGCATATTACGTAGCCAGCCAAATCGACTATCCTTACTGCAAGCACTCACCTCAGCCGTGATGGACGCCTGGAAGTCAATTCTTATTGCCACATTTTAAAAACTGGTGCAATGTCTTCCCAGAGGTGTGCAGGCTGTCATCGATGCAAAATGGGGACCAACATCATATTAATATGTGCCTCAGGACGCTCCAAGTGCATACCACTGGGTGTCCGGATACTTTTGGCCAGATAGTGTATATATATATATATGTTTTTTTTATAAAAAGATAAAAGTCGGTACAGCAAGTTCAACTGAAAAATTGCGTACATTCGATGTAAATAACTTAAATGAACTACTATTTAACATGTTATAGGTTTTCCCTATTTAAGCCTGTACTAAAATGACTATGTTTTATTTTTCTTTCATATTTTTTCTGTTTCTCATGAGGCGTTATTTAACGTACTTTTTTAAGTTCCAAAATTTGATAAATTATTTCTATCAGCATTTAAATATTTAACATTTTTACTTTATTAGGAGCCTTTTTAATGGGCAGAGAGAATGCTTACTATTTTTTAACAATTCAAAAGATAAAGTATACTTATTACTGACGCTGACTTGAGCCATTGAACCCCAGGCATCGAAAACTGGTAATACATTTGCATGTCTCTTTCAAACACATCACCTTTCAATGGATGTAAATTAAAAATTTAACCTAATGTCTAGTTGACGATATATTTAATTACACTTGTCATCCGAACAAATCACGAAATAGATGGCGAAGATCGATTACGACATCCAATCCTCTTTCAACTCCGAATCTGCGAGTCGATAGTTTCCGTTTGCGAATAGTTGTAAGATTGCTATCTGTTGGGGCTAATGCAGCATCAGAGTTTTAATCGAATGGATGACACTTGTTAATCTGTCCGTTAACTGAATTAGACTGACTGACAACCGGAAACTGCTATACGAAAAGTTACTTGGGCGAAGAAACGACCTTCTGGCGTCAGATGTATTTTGCGAGAACAATTAGAATTTACTGAAATCGCCATATTTTATACGACTATTTCCAACTGATTATCGGACTTGATTATGAAAGGAACTGGAAATTTATTGTAAGATTCGTCCTTGATATTAGTCATTCCAACGCTCTGTTTTATTCAAAGGCTTAGTTACTGGATATACCGTAGACACTTCTTGTAGTGCCGCAATAGATGAATCGATACTGAAAATGGCATTCATCTTTCCTTATAAGAGTGTAGTTAAGTTTTAAAATCTCCAATTGCTTGCGTGATTGTGACAATGCTACGCTAGGCCGATCTGCCAAGGATGGGTGGTGCCTTGGTAGGAGGAATTTCTAAGGGGTTCTAACGTGCATTAACGTTACATCTGGCGAAAACCTACCAAAGCTTTAGACCATTGGTTCGACAGCCGCGCGATGCGACCCGAGCCTGGGAACTTCACACTTCGGTCGTCTACCATTTTCAGTGGATTACCAGTGTGCCATGGCGAGGCTTTAAATGGGCCAAAAACAATTACATTTTCAATTTTTAATATTTGTTGTGTTGCTTTGCGGAGTCCTCTCTTTATAGTTTTATTAATTACTTATTTAATTATTTAATTACCTCAGATCTTAATTATCCCTTTTTGTTATGTAAGTTTAATTTTGCAATAGCTTATTAATTTAAATACCTTAGTGTTTAAGTTTCTGTACTCTCCTGCTGTTTACATTTAATTTAGGGTTTCATATTTATTTTTTGGTAATTGGAATTAATAGCTAGTGTTTGGTATCTTTTTTGTGCGCAGGAGATGAGGAGACGACTCCTAATATCAAATTTTGGTTTTGGGGCTGTTTTCGCGCATTAATCTTAATTCCTGTGTTTTGGGGCTTTGTTTTTGTTGCTGGGGGGGTCCATCGGATCCCCTGCCTCCGTTCTCACTGAGAATGAGGCTGGGGCGGGGAGTTATGTCCCGCAACAAAATTTATGGCATTCTTGGCCACTCAGCGACGGATTTCGTCCGCTGGGGTATTTTTTATTGCCCCCTCTGTGGTACCCTTCGCGCGGGGAGAAGAAAAAACGGGGGGTTTTCGAGAGGACGTTTCGGAGAGGAGAGACCTAGAGAATTTTGATGCGAGGAGGAAAATGATAAACCATGAATTTTTGATGCGAGATGAAAACTGCGAGTCCAGCGAAAGAAGGGACGGTCACCGAGATGACGTATACTGACCCTCCGTGAGCCCAAACGTTCCCGTACTGAAATCTCGCTGTACGATACGGCAGGGCCAGAAGATCTAGACCAGAGAGCGAAACTGTTCTGAGCCAAGATTGATCTGCGATCCAGCCTCGGTCTGACGACATTTTGGTGTGCGCCTCCCTCCGGCTATGACTCTCAGCGCCGCATACTTCCAGCGTAACTCCCACAACTGCGGGCCCGCTTGTGAGTAGTAACTTTTGAGATTCCTTGTGTTTTAAGACCTCGTATTCTCCCCCTGATTTTACATGCATGCAGAAGGTGACTACTATCCTGTCTCTACCAGATTCTGTCGGATCCGCGGAACTAAAATATCTCATATTACCGCGAACAAAAAGTAAGAAAAAAATTAACATAGGAATCCTGGTCTCAAACGGCACCAATTATTGTTGTGGTTCATTCACTCGTAAAAATTTGCGTTGTGTAACCCTTTCCCTTTTTAAAATTCTTAAACATAAGCCAGGTTCCTATGGACAGTTAAAAAAAGAATCTGTAACGAACCCATAATTTATCTCCCTTCCCCAAATAAACGTACTCTAAATAACAGTGACAGTAAACAATTTATTAAAAAGAACATTTGACATACTTGTATAAAACATTAAAGTAAACAATTAGTTCTGCGGATACCAAAAAAGATACCAAACACTAGCTATTAATTCCAATTACCAAAAAATAAATATGAAAACCTAAATTAAATGTAAACAGCAGGAGAGTACAGAAACTTTAACATTAAGGTATTTAAATTAATAAGCTATTGCAAAATTAAACTTACATAACGAAAAGAGTTAATTAAGATCTGAGGTAATTAAATAATTAAATAAGTAATTAATAAAACTATGAAGAGAGGACTCCCCAAAGGTACACAACATATTATAATAATGTGTGATCTTGCGCAAAGACTCTTTGAAAATTTCGAATTGCAATTTATGAATGTTTATTGTACACAAATGAGAAATCTATACTTATTGCAAATGAAATGACTATTATAATGCATATTTTTAGCAATAAAAATCAATATTTGTATTCGATGAAATCGTGTCATTTAATTTTATCTTAAGATATATTTTACTACCTTAAATAATTTAAACAAATGTCCAATTATTTTTTTCAGATTTTACGAATCATATTTGAATCTAGACCTTGGTAAGTGACGTATATACGAAAGAAAAGGAAACTTTTAGCTGGAAGAACATGTTCAGATCTGCATTAAGTATTGGATGATCAGTCGATTCTTATTATAAAACGGTCTTCAGTAGAATAACATGTTATTCCGACAATATAAATAAACGTAAGGTAAAGAGAAAAGCTTCTGAAATAAAGTTTTTTTATAAAACGATGGACTAACAGGTATAAAATAATTTTTGAGAAATTTTTTTAATTTAAAACTTATTGCATCATACAAATCGACCCCAGCTTATGGAGTATCCGCAGAGGAACTAAGAAAATTCATCGAATATTTTTTAATGTAAAAAAATATATAGTTTTTAAAAGTTTGAGACGCTTAAATACGAGTTCGAAATAAGTACCAACGTCTCAAGCTTTAAAAAATCATGTATTACTTTTATTAACTTATAGTAATGTTTAATGAGTTTTCTGAGTATCTCTGCCAATGATCCCTAAGTTGTTGGGGCCAATTATCTACACTTAGATCCAGGCCGGGGGGGGGGAGGGCTCCGTAAGGGTCTTTCTATAGGGTCCTAACCGATATGTACGCTGAGTTTCAGAGAAAACCAGTGAAAACTACAAACGGGTAGGACGGCGAACGCGACCTTGGTTTGAACCAGACACTTTCCGCCTCCCAGTTGAAAACGCTAAGCGCTCGGCCACCGGTGGGGCCGATCATCGATAAGCGGGAATGGGTTTTTGTGGTGCAAGTGTTCGAGCTTGAGAATTTTCTCAAATTTGTTTTCCATCTTAGAATAAAAAGCTTGATTTTATTAAATTTTTCTCCCTCACTTTTTTTAGGGGGGGGGGGGAGGGTAATTGGTTGAGGTTTTGCAAGTCGATGCTTACGTTTTCTTACTATTTCTTTTATATTCGTGTATTTTTCCTCATGTTGTATCCACAAGTACTGCGAGAAAGCGAGTATCATATTTTAGCAAATCTTAATTTTTGCACCCACCTCATCACTGCGCCTATTTCCTCCACCCCAGTTGAGGGCTTGTGTACGCTGGTTAAAATCTGAGACTTGAGTAAATTTAATCTCCACTGATTAATCGTATGCGGAAGCACAATCCTCTATACTGTTAGAGTCGAGAGTCCGTTCTTAAAATTATCTGAGACTTATGCTGAACGAACAATCCGACAACCGCTGCCAGTGCGATCAGAGTTATGCGTATATAACTCCGTATCAGCTCGATCGGACGATTGGAAGTGGCTTAAAATTCTTATACAGATTTTGAAATCGAATTACATAATAACAAACCAAGCAAACAAAACCTTCAAACGAAAAAAAGAAGAAAAATAATAATTAATTTATATAAAATGAAAAGCATAATCACAGTTTTTATTTAAAAGAAAAATTGCTTATAGACATTACTTTAAGAATATATATATTTAATATATATATATATATATATACAGGGTGACTGCTAATTCATGGTACAAACTTTGAGGGCTGGTACAGGGCATTATAACAATCACATTTTGTATGTGAATGCATGGTCAAAAGTGAAGCGTCGAAGAGTGCTTATTTAAGAGATTTTCAGCTCCATTTATTTCCGAGAGTAAAAAAAGTTAATCATTTGCGTGACAAAATTAGCTATCGTCATCGACATGACGTCATACTGAAGTCACGGTCATCAGGCTTTGAAGGGAAAGTTGCGATTCCAGTTCGTATAATATAGTTTTTCCGGATAGCATAGTTTAATTTTTTTCATTAAAATGATTTCGTCTGAATGAAGCATTGATATAAGAGGGTCTGTTTACGCAAAACGAAACCGTTCGAATGCGAAAAGTTTTCGCACGTTTTCAAAAGGGCATGAAATTCGATCTGAGTATACAATAATAATTGAATATGAAATTATTTATTTTAGGTGGACGAAGATTAAATATATTGAGTGTAGACATATTTTCGTCAAATGTTTTCTTTTTCTAGCGCCCGTTGTAATTACCTACACAGCGGGCTTTGACTTCTAGTAAATAAATAATCTCAGTTATTTTGAAGTGCACTAAATGCACTAATCGGCTCCGGAGACATTCATCCAAAGATCATTGTGGGAGAAGCAGCGTTTGGAACAGAAAGTGATTAAACTTGGGTTAAAGATCAAAAATGAGAAAAAGGAAAGAATCGGAATTCTGCCTCCCTTTGGAAACCATTGTATACATTACTGAGTTTTGACAGTTTGACTACTAAAAAAAGATTTAAAATATTTTTTTTCGGAAAAGAGTTTATTTAAGAAAATATCCATACGTTCTGCTCTCAAACTTTAAAGCTGATAAATAGTGCGTGATAGGTGAATATATTTCATCAAAATATGTAGAAGCATTGCAGTGAAAATAGAATTTTATCTCTCAGCTGATCACAGCGTTAAGACCTACCTTCTTCCTTACGCACACATGATTGAAGTGTTTTGGAATTTTTAATTCCATACTGTCATTGTATGCATTATACATAATAATACAAACATTTCGCAATCAGATCACAGTTGAAATTAAAATTTGAATTATTCAAGTTGCGTTTTTTTTTTTTAAGAAAACCGAAGTGACAAGCACAACCTGTGTTTTAGTGTCGAAAATTTGGATTTCCAACAAAGCTTTCGAAAGTAGTAAAAATATTCAAATGTAACTGTCAATCAGAGACATATCAAAATACAACTTAAAGAATATAAGTAACACATGTAGTAGATAGAAGAATGTGATTTAACAGCTGCAATATGAATGCCATTGTCTGCGTTCAGCTAACGCTGTGGCGGCACTACTTTATCACATTCTATGGGGCAAAGCATTAAATGTTTGACAGCTACGAGTGGAGATCTGCGCCGCACGGAAATTCGCGGCGGCGGCTGCGGCGCGCCGTGGTGTGGGGAGATCTTTAAGAGCATAATGAAAATGGGTGTATACGTACAAACGCACACACACACACACACACATGCATCCTACTATATATTAACGCTTATCCCTGACTCACTGATTCACTGACTAATAATTTCGGAAAACCACTCGGAAAACCACATAAAACTTGTACCACCATAACTCTTAAAAGATTAAAAAGTTCAAAATAAATAAAAAGCACAAACGCGAAATAACAACTACGCCGTTTGTACGATCCGTTTCAAGTTTATCATAATTATGTATAAAAATGTAGAAAGCAATCTGCGGTACTTTAAAATCTCAAAATCCACCCGTTTCCTCATTTTTTAAGCGATTTTTCGATCTTTTGAGCTCCATTTTATTTCCGAGAATAAAAAATGTGAATCATTTGCGTGACAAAATTAGCTGTTTCAAGTGACAATGACGCCAGACTGAATTTGTAGTATACAAAATACGAAATTAGCATTAAATACATAATACAAAGCATTACAATTACAATTAAATACATATTACAAAATTTGTTTAAAATTGTTTTTCCAGATAACATAGTTTAACCTTTTTTCATTAAAAGTGATCTACTGAAGCATTGATATAAGAGGAGCTGTATACAAAACGAAATCGGTCGAATGCGAACCAGAAGAGAATAAAATTCGATTGTGTTTAAATGATAAGTGAAATATTAGGAATTAACGAAAGATTTATTTTAAATTTAAATAAAGATATGAATTAAGCTTGAAAAGGAGGAGGGCTGTATCAAGACAGCTCTGTAAAAATTTATGAAAATGGCTATTTTTATGATTTTTTATCCAGTTTCCTGCTAATGATAGAAATGCAACTTTTTTTCTAAAAAATCACGTCATCTTTTAACTATACTTGGTAATTTTTTCTTTTTTTATTTTGATGTTTCCAATTGGGAACATTGGCCTGTAAAAGGTTAAGAAGTATCCAGATAAAAGTAAGCAGTTAAAAGTTTTGGTGCAATTTTTAAAAAAAGTTTTGAAGCCGATTGTACGTCACGATGCACAATCGGCGTTTTTCGCCGGCACGCCTGCCTATTCCTCGGCGGCGGCGGCGGTGTGGCGCGGCTTGATTCCAAGCCACGATTTACCTTGAGATCTTTCCCTTGATCTCATTAAGGTAAATCGAAAATTTGGTAGTATTCTGACCAATATTTTGCGTTGTACACAGCTCTGAATAGGAAAACTTTGATAATGAATACCCTGCAGATTGAATGATTCTTTTTCCCTTGTGTTCTTCCGTGTTATTTTAGATTGAAAAAGTGTGCAAATTGAAATAATGGTAAAAAATACTTATAAATACGCTTTATATTCTAACAATGACCTGCAAATTTTTATGGTAATTGTTAGAACTCATGAGAGTTGTTTGTTCTTCATCCCTCTGAGCGGCTAAAAAGTAAAATTTCCTTTATTCACATCTGTTTTTTCATATTTTTATCAAAATGATATTTTTATTAAATAAAATTACATGCTTCTCTTGAACTATGCTTCAATTTAAAAGCTTGAAAATAATATAGAGAACTCATCATCATTAATTAGAGCTATAGCGGCTGTTCCTACATTTTTAGAACGATACTGAGGCCATGTATTGATGCTTAAAATATGAATACTACTGTTTTTTATGTTCAATCTGATAGATCTTTTTCTGGACAGTAAGTCTGCATAGTAATTTCCTTGGCAGGCTTTCGCTAAAATTTCCAGGAATGTTGATTTTCATTCCTCTTTCATATTTTTCCAGAGGCTATCGACCATGGTGGACTTGCGCTTAAAAAAGCTCAATACCATGTATTTCACAATGTTTAATTATACAATAGGAGCATTTCTCTTCGGAAAGGGCAAAAACAAGCCCTTTAGTCCAAAGCTTCTTTACATGCGACATTTTGAAGAAGAATAAATTTAAAGTACCAGACGATTTTATCTTATTTCAAACAATAAGCTACTGCCAGAAACTTTTATTCCGAAACGTTTACTTTTTATAATCATTTATTAAAATCATTGTAAAAAAGTGTAAATATCCTCTGTACTTTAATCCAAATGTATTAGTTTCATCATAGTAAAACTGACATAACACTGTAGGGTATCCAGCATTTCTTAGAGGTATGTGGTCACCATTTTCTTAAAACCATAAATCCTTGCTTAACCTGCTCGCTCCCACCGTTTTAAAGACACATCGATGATTTCCCTCTTGTGTCCAGAATTCCTTCTCCAAATGGGTCTTTAAATGCATCCAGCATTGAGCAGCATTGTAGGTAGAGGTCTGCGCCGCCGCGCCACGCCACCGCCGCTGGGCATTTGTACCACGCCGCCGCCGCCGAGGTCTAGGCCGGCGCGCCGACAAAGAAAGTCGATTGTATGCCGCAGCGTACAATCGGATTCAAAATTTAAAAAAAAAATGTAACTAAACTTTTACTTTCCAGTTGAGAACACCAAATTAAAAATTTTTAGAAAAATTAAATTTATCAATATTGACTTGAAAAAAAATAGCATATAAAGTTAAAAGGTGACTTGATTGTTTGAAATGCAAGTTGCATTTCTATCATTAGTGGGAAACTGGAAAAAAATCATAAAAATAGCCATTTTCATAAATTTTTACAGAGCTACCTTGATCCCCGCCCCTTCAAACTTAATTCATATCTTTATTTAAATTTAAAAATTAATCTTTCATTAATTATTCATATTTCACTTATTATTTAAGCCATTGGTCCACAACCCCAGGGCCACGGACCGGTCCCGATCCTCGGATCAAATAGTACCGGGCCGCCAAGGAACATTAAATTCTTTGGATTTTATTTACCTTGGTGTATTTCTCTCGGGGTTTTGCGACTTTGTCGTGTTTGTATTGATTTATACCTTTTTAACAGAAGAAATATTGTAATTCTTTTTACATTTCTCTTTTCTTTTTGTTGTTTCTTAAAGATTTCAAGATTATGAATTTAAATTACAGTCATAAAAAAGAGAATAAATGTTCTTTCCTTAAAACTATTCCAGACAACAACTCTGCCGGTTGAAATGCTACAGCACTTTATATTCATTTTTTTGTGTGTGTGTGTGTGTGTGTGTGTGTGTGTGTGTGTGTGTGACTCTAAATTTATTTTGGAGGCATGTTTAAATACAATTAAATTAAAGTTATTAAATCAAACCAATGTAAATTAGAAACAGTCAACGCCCTCGCCCTCCCACCCTCAGCGGGCCGCGGTAAAATTATTATCAAACGTTGACCGGTTGGTGGCAATAAAAAGTTTGGAGAGCACAGATTTAAGCTACCCATCACTATATCATAGCTGCCAACCGTTCCGATTTTATCGGAACATTTTCCACCACTATTTTTTAAAATTTTTATTTTAAATTAAAAATATGGACTTGTTTTAAGGTAAAATGGCGAAGGAAAAATTAGTGGTGGTTAGGGGTCAAAATTTGCAGTCGCCCACTTTCCCGGGACAATTAGATTTTAAAATGGGTGAGTAAAACTACTACTTTCTGGAAATGCCTGTCATCTTTGGAATAATACAATAGGAGAGGTGAAGCGATAGGCGGAGCCATTTATGTAACCTACGATCTGTTTTATGATACGATCGATTTAAATTAATATTTTTATAAGAAGAACTCTTAAGAAATACTGGTGTTGGAATGTAAAATTGACAAAAACTTTGTATAATAACACAAACATGTAATAACACATTTCAAATGAAAAACAAATCTACTAAATTTAAAACTCATGATAAAGGTGCATGAAAAACTCAAAATGATGAATTCTTTTTAAATAAAATATATTGGAAATGTTAATGTCCATATTTTTATGGTAAGAGTATAAAATAATCTAACGTATTCGTAATCAGCTGTTGATTTAGAATGAGTTTTAGCTAAATTTAGTAGCTTAATTTTCTTATTTAAAATTTATAGAGTTAAAAAAAAAGTTCTGCAACTAAGTCTCTTAACCTTTTTAAGTTGAGAAATTATTTTATGTATACATATTTCATTTAAAAAAAGTTGGAGAGGACTTGAATTGAAAAAAAACTATTTTTAAAATACAGTCATTAGTTGTTTTAGATTTTTTAAAGCGATCTAGAGGAGGAAAACATATGAAACATCCATAAATGGTATTTATCAACAATGTGTTATACAGTTTTTATCAATTTTACATTCTAACACCTGTATTTGTTAACAGTTCTTGTTATAAAAAATATTAATTTAAATTGTCCACACCTCCATATAGGTTGGCAACGTAAGTAGCGCCACCTATCGTTTCACCTCTCTCATTGCATTGTTCTAAAGATGGCAGGCAGTGTTTCTAGAAGGCGGTGGTAAAACAAAAAATTCAGCTGTCCCTCGGGTAACCAAGAAAAGCAACTATTCTCAATTTTATTCCTTAACTTGTAAAAGCAGTTTCCTATTCCTATTTTAATTCTGAACTTCTTTCTATTTCTATTTTCATTTCCGAACAGTAATGGCAATTTTGTGAATAAACGTTTGTCAACTTACTTTCACTGTAACGGCCGCATGTTCTTAAAAAATTTTGTGTAGCAAAATTTTTTTGGGCAAGAAACTTCATTTGTGGGCAACCAAAAAAATTTCAGTGATTGACCAATGGACAACCAAAAAAATCACAAGATTCTACCCTTGGTGGTGGGAAATGTTCCAATAAAAACGGAATGGTTGGCAGCTATGCTAATTCCATTTTTGAAACCAATGTAAAAGTTTGTCAGAAGTCATTACTCAGAAATGCTCACAATTGCGAACACAGGGGAAAATTGTATACAAATTCCCCCCAGCCCCGTTTAAATGACTGATATCCTTTAATTAACGCATTAGAAGGCAAAATATGCAAAAAACGAATTTAAACTATGGCTGGATCTGAATTCGGTCTGTAAAAGGTTAACACTAGTAACTTGTAAAGATACCATCTAAATTTTTTGAGTAAATGGCGTAATTTGGTTGCTTTAAAAACTGCTTAAACATTGCTTTATACCTCAAAAGAACATTATAGGCTTGGAATGGTTCATGAGAAGGTTGTGGAGAAAAAAAACGCTTAAAAGCAAATGTATCTATTGTACACTGACAGCTAAATGTATCGTAAATGTGCTATAAGAGCAATATAAACCTATCCGATTTTGATAAAATCTATTGTTTCAGTTTTGCAGTAGACATGTTTTAAAAGTGCACCGAGACTGCAGGCTCATACTCTGGAGCCCTCCCACTGGCCGAGCGCATGGTGCTCTGAACTGGGAGACGGAAGGTGCCTGGTTCAAATCCAGGTTGTGTCCGTCGACCTAACCGTTCGGACTTTTCCGTCGTTTCCCGCTAAATGCTTGTTAGGACACCTTAGAAAGACCCCCACGGAGAGCCCTCCACACCTCGGCCTAGAGCCCACATGTAGCTAATTGGCCGTAATCCCATAACAGAAAATCATACTCAAGACTAGTTTTCATAGTCTTAAAAAAATCTTTTAATGTCAATTTATACATATGTGTGTGTGTGTGTTTGTACGCATAAGCCCATTTTCATTATGCTCTTTGTCAAAAAAAAATTCACACCGCGGCGCGCCGTCGCCGCCGTGTTTTTGAGGTCGGTACGCCGCCGCCGCGAATTTGAGTGCGGCGAAGACCTCTAGTTGTATGGTGACGTGAAAACAATCTTTTTTTTTAACCTTTTCCAGGATCTGAGAAAATTAATCGCTTCCAGGATTATCAGTTTTGAAATATCAATTTTTTATTGCTTGTTTCAGTAAATGTAAACTTCATAAATATATTAGCAACTTTCAGATAAAACATTCCATGAAAGAAAATGTAAAACACTATGGTTAAAAATCCGAAAAACTTTCGGTTCCAAAACTTTCAAAATTTGAAAACTCCGAGTCTGAGATATCTAAGAGATATTCATTTTCTATAATTAAATCAGACTCTCTCATCTAAGAAGCAAGTACTGTGCAAACTATTACTTTCCCGGGCATGATTCGGGTAAAACTGGAAAGAGGCTGATTTCATAACTAAATAACTTCCCAAACGGCAAAAAATGAATATATCTCAACATCTATGACAATCCTTTTGAAAATCTAATATATTGCAATAAGCCTTTAATTTTAAAAATCAAAGTTGCGTTGCTTGCAAAATTTTCTGAAGGAGAGAAAAATGAATTTTTCAAATGCGTCACTTGCTAAGCCTCAAATACATTTTAAAACTTAATTTCAAATATTATAATCTAATATTTTACGCCTCTTACGCCTAAAAGGCGCATAGAAAGAAAATAATCCGAGGGGAGACAAAAAGGTGGAAAAATAAGGGGGGGGGGGGAATTCTTTGAGAACTGAATTCGGAAATGCATTTAATTTTAAATTTGGATAAGTGTAACATTTATTGATTGATAATTAGAAAATCTTATTTTCACGACATCTATATCCTCTTCATAACAACCGGGAATGAAACCAAAAATAATACATAAAGCTTTTATTTCGGATAACGCGTAACAACCGTGGCTGAAGGAAATAAGAACATGTAATAGACTATGTATGTAACCAACAACATCAAAACATGCAGATTTTTCGAAAAAAATGAACGAGTATTTGCAGCCACGACTCGATAATTAATACTTTATGTAGGGCATACTTCACTACGGGGTTTTTCAACTGTAGCAACATTTCATCAGACCGAAAAAATAAATTTCCGCCTATTTTGCATGTGAAACGGATGTCTATAGTTATCTGTCTATACACACACACACACCCTGAATGAATGCTTATATATGCACAAATAGCCATGACTGTTAGTCTTCAACTCATTCTCAGCTAGATCCGCATTTGCTTATTAAAACGCTCTGAATAATTATGAAAAAAACGTAGCATTGAAATTATCTTTCTTCGAAAATAGATGTAAACTTTTGATCCGTTTTAGAAATTTTTTCACACCTTATATAAAACCGCATTTTTTCTGTAAAATCACAAATAAATTAAAAAAGCTATTAGAAGTGACCAAAAATCTTTAAATGCAGTGGAGCGGCAAATTACATTCGAACCATTGTTAATGCGTCATAGCTTCAAACGAATTAATTTTTATAAAAAATTCTTACCTGGAAATAAATATGCAGATCGAGTGAATTTTTAACTCCTAAAGTTTACTTTGTTCAAATTGTCAGTGTGAAATCGAATTAAAGCTTGAAAATACAACTACAAAAAAAGATCAAGGAATCATTAAATCAAGGGGGGGGGGGCATGTAAATACATAGCTTCAGGAATGCATTTTGTTCAACTACTTTAAAATTGTTGGATTATAAATTATTTTTCTATTTGATTAAGGGAGAAAAGGATTATATTACGATTATTGTGTCTAAAGTATTAGTTACTTCAAACAAGAAAAGTAGTCTGTTGAAGCAATAACAATATAATAATTTTCTAAAGATATGCTTAAAAGTTGCTGTTAACAAACAAATTTTTAAAATAAATACTATGATCGATAGTGCCTTAACAGTTCTTTTCTACATATAAGAAAATTCGTAAGATATCTTTGAATTTATAGAAACTGGGAAATTCGAAATATATTTTTTCTATGTTTGTGTGCTCAGTAAATATTTAGAAAAAACACACTGTAAATTGAATTACCCAAATAGTTTTATTTTTCCTTGAAATGTGTACAGTCAATTCCTGACAAAATATACTAAAATATGTTGTGTTTTAAATAATATAATAATTTTCGAAATAACTGCAGATTATATAGTAATTATCATTTTTTAACTCCAACGATCCTTTATAATATCCTTATTCGCAACGGCAAGGTTTGTTTGTTGACTTGATATATTTAAATTGGTTTTATGAAATATGCTGTTGAAGTTCAACTGTAATGAAAATGCCATGTTTGCAAGTCCCCAAATTTTCAACATGTTGCGAGATAAATCTGTCTACATTTTAACTTTTATAAACGTTCATGTGTTACCTTCTGGATTTTGAGAAATGTGAAAGAGTTATTTACCAAAAATGCAATGCACAATGAAAAAATTTGTTTTGTTACATAGAATCCAAATGAGTATAAAATGTTTTAAATTTTATCCCTTTAAATTTATTTGAAAAACAAAGTACATTAAGTGACTCTTAAATATGCAAAGTATTCTGTCTTCAAAATTTTCCTCTGAATATTTCATGTCTCATATCCAAGTAGCACAAGATAATTGGCCAACAGTAAATGCCCCCCCCCAAATGACATTTGTGAATATTATTTTTTGATATTGAGAGACGTTTTTCCGGATATACACCGAAGAGCCAAAACATTATGACCACCTACTCAATAACGCGTTGCGCCTCCTTTGGCCTTCAAAGCATACAGCTCGTACTGATAATTCCCAATAACATAATTAAATAATAAACATGTAAGTACCTCATTTCGTTCTTTTTTTTCCAAACATGAAATACACTTAACAATATTTTATATAAATTAATTTTATGTTTTAGTTCGAGAGAAAAATTACCTGCCCATCCTTCAATTACCTTCCTCTCACTAAAATATCCAGTTTTTGGGTATTTACCCAGGTCTTGGGTAGGTAAAATACCTCACATCACTGGTTGCAACTTCATGACTAAATTCAAAAAGAAAATGAAAATCCAAGAACCGGATCAAAATAACCGGAAGAAGTACCAAGAACGACAATGTTTTCAGTTCTGTTCACACGCAGCTGTTTCAGAAATAATTGAGAGGAAGAGCACCCAAAAATTTTAAACACAAATAAAATTATTGCTTAGAGGTTTGTTATGCATTTTACACCTCTAAGCTCTTATTAAATATGTTTAGGTTTCCGAAATAATTTTTGTATGACTGTGAACAGATACTGCTGAATGTTGTAAAAATTATATTATTTTATGAACACTGCAGATATCTCTGAATCTCGCAAACATAATATCCTTTTTAATGATATCAACAAACATGGTTGAATGTCGTAAACGATCATTTCTGAAATATTCGCTAATATTAACCAATGCTCACAATATAATATTAAAAAGAGTTTATCTCTTAAAAAAGCACTAGATTAAAAAAATTTTTGGATACTATTTCTGAATGATAAGATTATAAATTAACGGAAGAAGCTTTTTAAAATGTTTTTTAAAAGGAATAATTTTATTTTATATCCATCAATATCGGCAGATGTTGTAAATTCGATGTATGACATTCAGGAGACTTTCAAAATATTGGCCAATATCAGTAAGACATTAGGAAATATATTTGTGCTCCCTGGGTAGGTTGACTGTTTGTAAAACTGCAGTGAAAAGATATACGAATTTCTTCCGATATTTGTTTAACACGTCAATAACACACGCCATCTTAACAATATTATGTCTGTTTCACAAATAAAACTTACGCAAGTGGCCATTGACTTTTAAAAATAAATAAATTTAAATATTACCCCAAGGAAAAATAAAATTAATTCATAATATATATTTCCTGCAAGTGTGAGCTCAGTAAATGGTGTACATTAAAAACTATTTCCCGAATGCTTCATAATTTGCAAAGGTTTACAATGTGTAAGAATGCACTTTGAAGAAACATGCAAATTCCTTCCAAATTTTATTACATATATTTTTAAATTATTCATACTCTAACAATTTTTGGCTTAGGGTATGAGATTAATACATTTTTCCCCCTAATGGTTTACTAGAGGGTGGTGGTTTACTAGAGGGTTAATGGAGAATGCTCTCACCTAGGTTCCATAATTTAATTTTATAGAATCACTTAATTTAAATTTAAAATTTATAGTTTGCTAAAAAGAAATATATGTAAAAAGTGTGATTTATCTTAAAAGCAGGGAAAAGCAGGAGTAGGTGAAAAGTCAACTATTAATAATCATTTGTTTCAGTAAAACCCTACAAAAAGCTAGTTTTATAATTTAGTAAACTTAGGGTAACAATAATATTCAGAACAAGTGCTGACAATATGATGAATGTTCAATAACTTTTCAGCTGAAATATGGAAATCAACTTTTGTTGACGATAGTAGGACTGAATAAATATATATATATATATATTAAAGGAAGGGCTGCTATAAATCATCATTCTAGTTTTAATTAATATCAAATCTGAAATTCAACACCGAACACTTGCAAATGTGAAATAGTACACACATGTAAAATCGATGAGACAACTCCCTCAATGGAATATGTTGTTAAAAAATATTTAAAAATAAATAAATAAATATGTTTAAGAAGTTTCTTTTTCTGTTAAAATAAAACCTTCGGTATTATTAGTCAAATATATAGCTCGTTATAACTAAAAAGATTAAGTAAAGATTTATTTTATTAATTTACGAATGCAAAAGCGAGTCTAATTGTCTGAGTTTATAGAAAGAAAACAACAACCAGGTATTAAATTGTTTAAAATTAAATTTGTAGATCTATGAAAGCATTATTATAAGAATGTAAATTGAAATGAATAGCTAATTAATTGCACTTAGGGGAAGGTGACCCAAAATGATCCTAGCAGGCAAAACGATATATATATATATGTGTGTTTTCTTCACACAGGCAGCACTATATCTACTATGTAACACAGGGGCGTAGGCAGAAATTTTTCATGGTGTGGGGGGGGGGGTACGACTACTGCAACTCACATATATGCATACATGTGTGTGATAAAGGAGTGAAGAATATACATTTTGTAAGGCAAAAAATTCCTCATTGGGGGGGGGGGTTATTACCCTCCTAACAGCACCCCCTTTTCTACGCCAATGATGTAACACATAAACTAGTTGTGCCAAGTCAAGAAGAAGCAATTGCGATATTTAAGCGATCAGTGTATTATGTGCCTGAGTAGAATTCTTCAAAAAACTGAGTTTTATCATATATCTTATAAGGTAAGCACTAACTTTCCTATTTATTTAGAAATACAGTCTTTAATGTACAGATATATGACTTGGTTTACTGAATAGAATATGTTTTTGGATGTGAATTACACTTGCTAATTTGTTATGTTTCTCGGCGTGTTCCAGTAATATGACCTAAAGTGGGCAGCCATACTGAAATAATGATCCATCAACTGAAGAAACTCCAGTACCGGGCCCTAGACCTCATGGCAGCCTTTCAGACGTTCTCAAAATGCGTGACACCCCATTACATTATTTAATTTATTTCTGCGTTTATTGTAGGCAATAATTTTTGAATTATAATTTTTGAATATTCCATTTTATTGTTTGTGACACTTTTTTATTTTAAATGTTACATAAAATAAATTATGCTTATCATATGATCGTAAAAATCAATTTATTTTATTACGTATAGTCATACTTACTTTTACATCTTTTATTTTTCCGGTAAAAAACAAGTTACAATTATTTTCAAATGAAGGATCATTTTTCCCTTGGGTGAGGGTAAAACGATCCTTTGAACTCTTTTTCAAATTTCTATTTTTTTTTCCGTTACTCAATTTGGGTTTAAAATATTATTAAAATATGTTTATGATGCAAAATATAGTGTAAAATATTGTGGAAAAGGGCCAATGTTGTATTTAGCATTTCTGTTATTTTATGCAAGGTTTCCCCTTAAGGGGATCATTTTGGGCCACCTTCCCCTATTTCTGAAATATTCAAACAGCTGTCGGTTTGGTTCAACAAACTTACTTTGTTACACCACCTTGTGTCAAACCAGCTAAGAAAGAAAATTTACTAATGCAACTAATTCATTTGGTTGATACTAATAAAATAAACCATTTGAATAAATAATTTGATTGAATGTGCAAAACATTTGTTAATTTTTACAAACATAGTAAAACACGTTTAACACGAAACGCTTAACATGAAAGTTCCACAAAAGTAGTTCAACAAAATTTCGTGTATTGCGCATATCAACCTTTTTTTTTTTAATTATTTAATTTAGGAAAATTTGTATTGATTCAACAAAACTTTATTTTGGTTTAGAAAAAAATTGCATCTTTCTGGAGGCTCAGTTATTAAATTGAGATTCTCTAGTAAAATTAACGCCCAATATTTAATTGGATACCTATGCTTGTGAATGGGATCGAGTTCACATGGCACAGTCTTATCAAAATCATAGCATTTTATGTGCTATAGAAATAAAAACTAATTGTGAGTTTCCCTTTCCCTGTAAAACACTGGAAAATATGTTTCGATATTTGATGGATGAAGTTCACTACATTATATAAGATACCATAGATTAATACGCACACGCATATAGTTTATCAACTGCATGATATAATATTATTAAAGTAGCATAACTATATGATGTGCTTCATCGTAAATTAATATAAAATATACGTCATCCTAATTTAATGTACTTCATCAAATTAAACAAAGTAAAGGGTTTACGAAGCACTTTATTTTATATAATGATTTATTAATGCTTGTATCTTAAATATACTTTCGTCTTACTCATGGAAATTCGCTCGGTTCAGTAAAATAATAAACTACTTTAACATATTTGATATGATCCAACAGATATAAATACTGGTTAAACGTACTCCCGTAGTCACTTAATGAAGTTATATGTTAGGAAGAGTATTTTACTTAGATTGTGTGCGCGCAGGGATTATGCTAAAAGAGGACAATTTAAAAAATAACAGTAAAACATATACTTGTTTTATATTTTTATAAAAAAATTCATAAGTGAAAATATTAAAAAAAAATTTCGGATATTTATTACTGTTGGAAGTTACAAATTATGAGAAAAATTATTTTTAAATGTTTCCTCTAAGCTTGGCAATGTCTGATTTTCTTTTCTATTCATTGTTTCCTAACAAATTTCATACGAAGCACAATTTTTTAAGTTATCTCCAAGTTGAAAACGCAAATGTACAACGATTAAAGTTTAATTTGGTAGTTAGAACTGACTTACGCGGTGCGTCTTACAATTGTAAAATTTTAAATTAAAATAATAAGAAAGGAAATAGTATTATAGTGTTATATTAGGTGCGTCGCACCCTTCACCACTGACAAAGGAGCATCAAGAAACAAATAGCAATATCTAATTTGCATGCACAAATGCTGCATATCAATGTAACGATATTTCCTGATATTTTAATATCTGATTTGAATACCAACTAATGCGAAAATATTATTTATTTATATCATTTTTAAATTACTTATTTTTTGATTGAATACTTTCAATAGCAAAATTTAGGATTCACCGTTAATCCAGAATGTGTTTATGTTTGAAAAAAAAAAAGAAAAAGAAAATAAAATAACCATTTCACGATTGAAAAATGTAGTTTGTAGATGAACTTCGACAGTAATTTTAACTATTATAAAGTGCTCTTGTTATTTTAAAAGCAATTATTTGAAATTTCATGAACCACAAACTGTGTAATGCTTCGTGTTGCTACAAAAACATATCTCATAGGCTTTGAGCTGTTTCATAACTCAACGTACCAAAACTACAGATATTCAGTTAAAAGATAGGTAAAAGGAACAGAAGAGCCTTATTTAGTACTAAATTTCTATGTTTCAAAGGCCTACGTTAAGTATAAGAAAGAGAGTTTCTATGAGTAAGTTATACTTATTAATAAATGCCCCTCATACGCCCCTATTTAGTACGTTTAAAAATTTAAATTATACCTCATACGCAATGCAAAGATTGTGACTCTCACTTTTTTTGAGGAAGACGTTTGTACTGATTAATTCTCTATCTAGTATGCAGTATGCAGAATGTGGATTAGTATTATTTTCACAGAGACAATTGATTTAAGGATGATATTTCATATTTTCCACAGCAAAAATAAAATATTTCACTTTTCAGTTTATTGGAATTTTTCTTTTCAATGGGCGGGCACTATTGCTAATCAAGCATTTTGCCACTACCAAGGCCTTAATTTTGTGGCCATTTTATTATGGAGGCATTCAAGTTTATCGGAATTTTATTTCAGACATTTTAGACAAGTAATAAGAAGAATTACACTTTAAATGGAATTAACTGCCACTAATTGAAGTACAAAATAATTTTAGCCTGTAAAAAAAGCGTTTTAATCTAATTAAATGCCATTAAAAGGTAAAGTACGGTTAATTAAACTTTTTTTTTTGTATTTATATACAAACATTTGACTAGCTAAAACATTTGGCAGGGATTCGTCTATTCGTCTCCACAGATCGTTCGATTTTAGTCCGATCAAAGACCTCTATGTTAACATAAAATCTGTGAGGCCAAAAGCCTCGGACTCGTAAAAGTACAACGGACGAAACTCAACTTCGCCACATTAGCGGAGTGAGAAAGTGCCAAAATCGAAATGAGATAACATCTGGACGAAATAGCCTATAAGTTTGTTTATTCGACGATCTAGCGGAGTTTCGAAAAAACCAACAGAAGCAACACTCTAAAAAAGAAAGAGTAAAATGGTTGCCAAAGCCTTCTTGGCAACCTTCTTGATAATATACCTTCTTGAAATCTAAATATTTTCCACCCCTTCAGGTGTAAAAAGTGGAGCCTATTGAACAAATTATTTTTGAATGAATAAATTTCAACTTTAGACAGAAACTTCTTTTTAGCATTTTACTCGACAAAAGACTGAATACTTCTTCCTCCTTTAACTTTGATGCACAAAGGATTGTTTAATTCTCAAACAGAAAAATGTTTATATTGGCAAAGTAAAGAATGCCATTTAAAAAGAAAGTATTTTTATAATTTTGATAATTAACCTTACAGTGGTGATTGGTTAAATAACAATTGTTACCAAAAATATATTAGCATCTAAAGATTTAAAAAAAGCTTAAATATATCTGGTCTGTTTTTCATACCACTACTCTGTAAAGAGTTAAAAGATGGATGTGACCGGTTACACTCTTTAGAAATAAGCATTTACGCTAGATTGCTGAAAAAAATGTCCATTTCGTATTATTACTAAGTTGGATTATTACGCCTGAATTTCAACGGTGTGGCTTCGCTGAAGCATACCGGCTTAAAGCACGCCGGCGACGACGACGGGAACACAGCTCGATTGAATAGTTATATGCAGAGTTTATTCTACGCGAATATAAATATTAGAAAAAGAAAATGAAATTTTCAAATATACTAACTGTATGCTAACAACACAACTCTTTAAAGTGCTTTAAATTTTTATCTTGTTATTATAATTTGTATTTCTTATACTGTAAAACTTTAAATTATATATAATATATATATATAAAGCTTTACATTAAATGTAAGTTTTCATTAATATATTCATACAATAAATGAATTACCTGAGATGTAATTTAAAGTTATTTTTAAAAGCTCCATAGGGAAAACAATTTTTACTATACATCTTAAATCCAACTTGGCCTGTGAGGTTTGAATAAGACTAAATGCAGCACTCTAGAACAATACGCTTCAGAAAAATAACTTTAATACGTTGAATAGCGGATTTTGTGAAATCGAGAAGAAGTTGCTGTATAGTTTTCAACTAATATTCAAACAATAAGCATAAATTCATAGGCGAAAACTTTTCTTCCGCTGGAAGAGATTAGAAAATTTTAAATATTTTTTATGGATTTTTATACAACAAATAAAATTGGAAATTTAATTGAATGTTAAATTTCAAGAAATAGCCTAAAACATGAAAAGATGTTTATCATTGTAGCTTTACATTCATTATTAATTAAAGGTATGAGTTCCGACTATGTAAATATACAATTTCCTCGCTAATAAGCTACCTCCTAAGTGAACGTTAATTAGAATTATTCATGCTCTAGCATTTAATGAACATTACCACAAATCGCTGTTTAGTTAATTTCTTCAAAGACATGACAAATCTAAAATATTAATTTGTAAAAAACAAATAATAAAAGTTATTATTTTAACCTTAAAAATGTAATTAGAAACATTTGAAAACTTGTCGGCCTAAAGAAGTCTGTTTGAAGTATTTAAAATAATCAGTTTTATACGGATAAAATTTGTAGTTGAATTTACGAAAATTTTCTTAAATCGATAAAAAAAATATTCGATGATATAGAGAAAACGAAATTTTTGTTGAATTAAGATTAATCGCATATTTGGATACAGCAGCAAATATTTTGTTACGTCAACCTAACAATCTCGTTAAAGTAAACAAATACTATGTAAATATAAAAGTTATTTGCACTATAATAAATGCACATCGTCCCTTCTAAATATGCACTTAGTTTCATTTCTTCAATCACTGTCTATTCTTAATTATTCCGAAAAACGTGACTGTTCCTTAGCAATAGTCAAGCAGTGTATATACACACATACTAGAGATGACCGAACCGGGCTCGGGCTCTAAAATTCACAATTGTGTTCGGGCTCGGGCGGGCTCGGGCTCATAAAAAAATTTCTCCTTTATTGAACATACTGCTTGAAACAAATTTTAAAAAGTGATTCATGAGGAAAATAAAAGTACTTATAAAAGATAAATAAACAAATAAAAATAGCGGCACGGGCGCCTAGAAGGTGCGTGAAGCTCTTTGGGTATTTTAGAACGGCGGTTTATATTCCTTAGTGAGTCATGAGATCCGACATTTTTTGATAAAGGATGGATACAAAGAATTAGAAAGTGCATTGGGAGTTTGCAACTCTATTTGTCTTTAATTTGCACAAGCGGCAAAATTTATTGCATTCTATCCATGAAGTAAATGAATTTTTTTTAAGCTCGGATGAAAAGTCCTCGGTCTCGGGCTTCAAAAAATGAGCCCGAACTCATCTCTAACACATACATACAGGGTCCCACACACATACATACATAAAAAGAATGACCTGGGCTTTTATTCCTTAAATATTGATCGCGGACAAATACAATAAATTAGAAAAGTTACATTTTAAAAAAGGTACTGACTTTTATGGTATCGAATAAAATTTTCAGAAGATTAAATATAGCTATACGAAAAATTTATATTTTTATACGGCACCCGTACAAAAAAATTCTCAGTAAAATATGCCCCAAATACTATTGAGGTGATGTATAAAGTCAGCCTTTCACTTATCTGTAACAGATAAAGAATTAAAGCGTGTTACCTTCTTGAGTCACCCTGTAGAGCGCAATCAAATTCTGTATTTACCTTCTTAAAGAATCTTAGAAACTGTAAACTCAGGGGGTGAAAACGGACACAGCCGAATATTTTTCCAGCAATAGGTGGTAACCTACAAAAATAGAGATTCCCCTTGATGTTGAAGGAGCCAGGTGCCGCGCGTGCACAGTAGAGTTAATTCTTTTTGAAGAGCCAATTTATTGGCCGAAATACCAAGTCATCTCGCTTTTTTGAGATGACTCGGAAGAATGCTAGCAGCAAACTGCTAGCTTCCGAAGCCATTGGTGATTGGAGTTAGTTGGTATTGTTTGCGGAGAAAGCGGGTGTTTTAAAAGAGTATTTTGTTGATACATGCTACATGCTCTGAATGAAAAAAAAAATTGGAAGTAATTTTTATATTTTATTACATAATGTATGTATATATATTAAATAAAGCTTCCGAAATTGTTTAAAAATTATATTTTTTTAAGTTGGTCCATCTCCGATTACCTAGATCCTTTTGACTGTACGCCTCTGCTTTATATCATTTTCTTTGAAGAAAATGCTATGATTATAATTTAATATTGATTAATTGAAATTAGAGCATCATAAATTTCCCATGAAACACATACAGGTTCTCTGAACGTCTATTAACGTTCAGAAGACATTTTCTGTCTCTTAATTAGATTGATTACTATTAATTAATTATTAATACAGTAATATTTAACTGGGAGGAGGAATCTTAGTGACTGAGTCTCCTCAGAGCTGGCTGCAAGATCCTGTGCCAGAGCGGGGCATTTACTCTCACTGTAAGCAACAATATCGGCTTTCTTTGGTAAAAAGTGGCATGTAACATTGAGGGCAGGGGGAAAATGGTTTCTTTTGTAGAAAATATTTCCAAAAAAGTTGAATTCTTTTTTTTGGGGGGAGGAGGGCAGTTACCCCTCCGTCTTCCCTTTTAATCCGTCCTTGGCATTGAATGATGGGAAATAGAACAGTTATGGAACTTGATTGTGAATCCGAGACTTTTTACCTACAATTACAAAAAGAAACGAAAAAAATCACCTGTGAATTTGATATATTTATTTTAGACTTGCGGGTGAGGGGAGGGGGGGGGGAGGACTTTTATGTGTAAAACTACGCATCGAAACCAATGGACCAACCAGACAAATCGGCATTTTTAGCAGTGCAGGGCATCACTTGATCTGACGTCATACTATGACGTCACCTTAGCGACTCTTTCTACTTGCGATTTATGTGCAAAAGTTTCTGGCAGCACTGATCGGAGGTGACGCTCTGGGTCCGCTAACGAACGATACGTACCGTTCACCTCACCATGGCACAGCGTTTATGTCACTGGAAATGGTATACGGGCGAAGTGTGAAAGTCCCGGGTTCGGGTCCCATCGCGCGTCCGTCGACCGTTAACCGTTCAGAGTTTTCCGTGGTTTTCTCCGGAAGTTAGCGTAAATACGCATTAGGACCCGTTCGAAAGACCCCCACGGAGGGCTCCCCTCTTTCAAGGAAACCTCCCCAAAGCTCACTCACCAAATGGAACGAATTTCACACAATCACAAGTACACACTAAAAGGAACGTACTGTGTGAAAATTAGCTACTATCTCCTCATAGAATTTGAGAAATTAAAGGTTAAAAATTAGTTAAAATCGCGCCAATTGTTACCATTTAGCTAGTATTTGGCGACAGGGATAATTGGTCGAAAAGTTGAAACGCTCACGCGAGTACGTACTCGAAATATTTATAAATCAGTGTTTGCTATACCGTGTTATATTTCAACGTACTGGGTATTTAAGTAGCTTAATCTCGTTTTCTACTAGTTAAACTGAAGTCCTATAATCTTTTTAGTTTAGTTCTGAAAGTCCCTGAAGAAAGTAATTTCTTTTTATTTGTATTAACACATTGCAAGCTGCAAATTCAGTTTACGCATAAGTGAGGCATTTATTTTAATTCTATTCTTTTTATCCACATGATGATACTATGGAGCAAATATACTTAATGTTATTTTTATGCTTTACGCGGACTTTTCTTCGAAAAATATGACATTGTCTCCATGCACAGACGAAGAAAAAGTCTGCAAAATGAAATTGTTGAAAGCTTGCAAAATTATCAGAAAGTAAATGCAACAGATTTGGTAGCAAATGAGCAATGCTTATTACTCGATACCCCTGAAGATCCTATATTTTCTAGTTTAGAAAACGAAGGCATTGACTTCATGTCCAGTGAGGACATCATGCAAAATAAGCAATTTATTTCTTGAAAAGATAAAGAGACTGCAGTAAAATACTGGCGGGATACAATAGTGGCAAAATCCCGCAGTTTACAGAGTGTTCAAAATTATTTTAAACTTGTTACAAATAAAAGGCAGTTATATCTGTGGGAAAAGCAAATTCAGAAGAATGGCGATTATAAATATAGACTAAATCAAATTAAAAAATATACGTTTTAACACTTCTAATACGCAAGAAAATTACAGAAAAATGTACATGATTGTGATTTACAAACTTGGGTTTCAGAAAAGGCATTCGAATTAGAACTGAAATTCCGCGCATCTAAAGGATGGCAGTACAGATTTTTAAAAAAGAATAAGATTGTGAGCAGGAAAGTTACAAAATTTATTTTGCTGAAAAACTCTCGGTCAAAGGAAATCATTAAGAAATTAACGCAGGCGTTCGTAAATGATGCAAATGTCTTTATAAAGGATTCGTTGTTAAAAGACGATCAAATTTTATGCTGATCAGTCAGGTTTTAATTTAGAAATCCTTCTAGACGAACCCTGGAACATAGAGGATCGAAGCAAGTAGAAAGTGAGATTCAACCACAAAATGCAGTGACACATTCCTACACTACAATGCCGATTTTAAGTAAATCCCTCCCCTCCAAAACCCCCTCCCCTCCAAAAAAATTACCTTACAATTTTTAAAAATTATTTTTTTAATACCATTGATTATTTCAATTCTTATTTCGCTAAAAAGCTAAGCTTCTTCTAAAAAGCTCCGTTTTAACCTCCTATGCATGCATAGATTTTATGTTTAAAAATTATTTTTGGCCAATTTCCTCCACCCCGCCCTCTCCAAAACGGAACCAGTTAACGGCCTGATTTTTGTCCCACCATATGTTCTGCGGGATATCCAGTGAATCATTGCTGTAGATGAATCCTGACCTGTGCTTACTTAAAATGCTTATTAAATAAGCATCTTTTTGTAAAAGCATTTATAAAAGAAAATAGAAAGCGCCTACAGAGGCTCTATTCTGTCGGGTCATACTCATTTTTTTATTAATTAATTTTAGCTTTAATTTGAGGAGATAGCAACTAATTTTTACACATTAGGTTTCTTTAAGTGTGTACTTATGACTGGATTAAATTCGTTACGTTTGGTGAGTGAGCTTCGGGGAGGTTTCCTTGTTTGTGTTGTCCTTCTGACGAGGATTTATAAGCGGGCTTCGAGCCAACCACACAAATCCGATATACTTGTTCACAACAACTACGTACCGCAATTGTTCTTGGTTTTGGGGGAAATGAACAATAGCAACTTCATGTAACAAGTTAAGTACTACTCATAAACTGTTTCTCATAAGTTATTTCCTTATTATAGTGTTCGTTTATATTCATTGCACTTGCTAATTGGTCCTAGAACTGTAGTTAACATTTCTTATTATATAGTTATCGATATGTTAAATATTTTGGAATGAGTGTTTTTGTTCGCAATCATTTTGTTTGCAGTGCTCCAGTGAGTGAAAGAATATCGCTGAACTTAAACATCATGGCACTGTGATAAATATATTGTTTATTTTCAGTGTTTGTACTTGAATAGTCGTCTAACACCGAACAATTTATGATGTTTTTAGTGTGCATGTGTGCTCTGGGGGATTTCACATCAAATATAATATATACACTTCCCAGACTTATAAATTTCTATCTTCTATACTTAAAATAAGAATTCTGATTTTCTAGGAGTATCTTAAAGTTTCCTAACGCGTAAGTGCCATCAATAATTTAAATCAAAGGATATATCTTAATCAAGTTTATGAGGTAAACCAAATTAAAGAAATGATATATTTCACCTTTTAACCTATAAAAGAACAGAAGAATTGTATCTACAAATTATTTATAATTTCCATGTAATATTTGTTATGTAGTTTTAAATATGTACACACTTTGCAATTCTTTTTGCATATTGCATACTATTATTTCTTAATCCTAGTAAAAATGAATCAAAGAAGCATAGTTATACACTTTTTTTTTCAAAGTTAATGAAACACTTTTAACTACATTTTTGTAAACATATAAATAAATCAAACCATAGCAATATTTTAAAAAGTATGAAATTTATATGTATATGGCATGTAACTGTTTTTTTTATTTCATTAATACACAACTGGTAATTAAAATAGCAACACCAAGAAGGTGACATGCTACACACAGTGCAGCAATTTTAATGTCGAGTAGTATATCTTGTCAAAGAAATATTTCTAGCTTCATAACATTGTGATTTTCTTTTTTCTACAAATTATGCCATTATCAAAAACAATAATCATTTTCTTCAGCTTTAAAAGTAATTTTTCATTTGTATGAGATAAACAGCTAGATTTTGATTTGAAGTAATTTTACAGTGGGGATTTTCTTTTTGTATATTCAAGGGCGACTTGGAATTCAGGGATTTGGGAAATTTTATGTCTGGAAAAGTCAGGGGATTCTGCAAAAATCTCTTTTAAATCAGGGAGATTTAAAACTCTTTACAATGTTTATCGTCATTTGATGCAGAATACCGTGTTTACTCGCGTAATAGTCGCACCCCCGTTTTGAAGCAGAAAAAATAGCTTTAGAGTTACAATATTATATAGTAGATTTTACCCGCATAATAGTCGCACCTGGACTTTCAACATGAAAAATTGGCAAAAAAGTGCGACTATTACGGGAACAAACATGGTAGTTTTGGCTGCTGGTGATCGGAACAGCTTTAGTATTGATCATTATTGGAAGTCTTTGTCATAACTTTGTGAAATTTTCAATGGCATTAATATTTTATTTAAATATCATATATTCATTTTTTAAATTCTTAAACAGGGATGTATAGATTTTTTTATAATTCTTATTCACTATATTTTAAGCTAACATTTACTCTGTGAGGGGGGTTCCACCCCCTCAAACCCCGTTTCTTTCTTTTAAATAAATACAATTTCAGTTTACTAACAACCATAGTCAGATAAAAGAAAAAGCTATCTGCGCACATAATCCAAAACTATCTGCAAACTCATATGACGTATTTAACGAGGAGAGGGGGGGGGCTGAGATTTCGGACCTTCCCTCCCCCTAAAATTTTGATTTTTGTCACTATAATGATAGTCTTTTTGTGAAAAATTCTGCTTTTTTTACGGTTTTGACTCCCCCCCTCCCAAAATGTTTCCTGAATACGTGCCTGCTCGTGATAACTGAATACATATTGCGTATATGAACACGTGTATATGCATTCGAAGCACACATCTGTGCAACGCGCTTGCGCTATAGTGACTACCTGCTGCTGTTGGGAACAAGTAAATCGGATTTGTGTGCTTGGCTCAAAGTCCGCTTGTAAATCCTCGTCCGAATGACAAAACAAGGGAGTTATCCTCTGTGGGGGTCTTTGTAAGGGGTCCTAACCCGTATTTACCCTAAGTTTCTAAGAAAACCACGAAAAACACCGAACGGTTAGGTCGACGGATGTGCGATGGAACCCGAACCCGGGACCTTCACACTTCGGCCGTCTACCATTTTCAGTGATATAACCACTGTGCCATGGTGAGGCTTTGTGCAAGATAAATTGTTTATTTATTTTAAAGCATAAATTTTAAATCCATTTCATATCACTGTCTAGTTATAAAAGTATTTTTTAATATTTTGCTTATTATACAGTCTGATCATCAACTTTTAAATTTCAAAATCTCGAATCATAAGTGTAGTCAGTGGCCAATATCCTGAATCAGGAACACTAAACATAGATAGAAGTTTTTTATTCAATACTTGATATGTAAGAAAGTAATTAAAAATTAGCGCAGATCTGATCGCTCTGTAAGCAGTTCTTTATAAAAGTTTTACATTTAAAAAGAGAGGAATGCTTAAAAGTTTGAGCTTTCCCCTTTTAAAAAGTTGAAAATTTGATTCTTTTTTCTTATTCATTATTTTTTCAAAAAGATTTGACGAAAATTAAGCATATTGTTAAATGTAGTAAAAATATTTTATCATGTAAATTTATTTCGTATGTTCAATAGCAATGATGCATACGGTCTTATATTTTAAAACAAGATGGTAATTTTGACATTTTAATTTGGAAGGGCAGGCCCATGGTCAGGATTTTTATTCGGGGATGCTCAAATATTCAAATACCATAACTTAAACATAGGTATCATGGGGTCCTATGAAAGGTGCAAGAAAGAGCCCCCCACCGTCCGACATAGGCAAGGCATAGTGATCATTTTTAAAATATACTGAAACTTTTTGTATTTTAGTACTGAAGTGTCTGAAATACTGAAATAAGCCTTCTATAGAATAAGGGTCTTCCCTAGAATATAAGCCTTCCCTAGAATACTGGGTGGATTGTGGTAATGGGGCCCCTTGGGTGCCCCTCTCTTGTAGAGGACGTGAGGCTGCAGAGCCTGTTTCCCTAAATCCACCCCTGTATATAAATTTATGTATGTAAATTTATCCACCCCTGTATATAAAATATTTGAACTTTCGGGGTAGGGTGTAGCTCCTCAAGTCTCCCCTTCCCTGGCTACGTGCCTGTCGAGGGGAAATTACAACAAGTGCTGCTGAAAAGTAAAATTATTATGCTCCTAGCTTGTGCTAACAAAATTCAGTTTATAGATGAGTAAAAAGTAAAATGTGATTTTTTAAATGTGTTTAATTCACTGAAGTAAATTATTTTGTTTCTAGGTGTTTGCTTGGAATAAATCCTAACAGAGGATGCAAGAAGAATCCTGATGTGAAAAAACGCGAGGCCGTTAATATGAAAATTCTCAATTTACTTAATAAAATGTCGGCATATGAGCTAATTGACCACTAATTATATATTAAGAAATACTCGTGAATACTGGGAAGCAAATCTATAAAATTATAAACAATAAACTTTGTAAATATTCCTTTGTTTGTACTTTATAAATACTGTATTTTTTTCTTAAAATAAATCTAATTTTTCACAATTTTTCGTGACGTATTTCTTTGATTATTAATGGATATTACAAAAATCTAAGCATAGATATATCATGCAATAATAATTTTAAACTCCTAAAAACTATTTCTGAAAAATAACATGCATATATGTATATACATTAAAACCTCTACTAACGGTTACCTCCGAAGACTGGTCATCTCTTAAAACAGACACTGTTAGGAGTTTACAGAATTGAATTGAGACTATTGAATTAACATTATTGTGAACCTCCAAAGAACAGTTGTCTCATATAATGGCCATTCATTTATGGGACCAAACGTAGCTGTTTTTCAGAGGTTTCACTGTATATATGTAGTATTTACTTGAACAACGCCATCACTACATTAATCAATAGTTTAGAAGCAAACATATATATCCTTTTAACTACAATGACGCGCTACAATCACCTAAAAAATAAACGTTACAGTAAATACTTCCACTAACTTCATTTACTACAAATACCCCAACCATTTATTTAGCGACAATTGACATGACAAACTCATACGCTTCCCTCCCCATGAACATAGAAATTGATGGATACTTGATGGATAATATCAAGAAATAATTTTGAAAGCATTAAAAAATAAACTTGAAACTATGTGCTTGGAACATCTACACTCCCACCCCTGATCCATTGATTTGTGTATAAATTTTCGTGCTTTGAAATGCATTGATTCATTTGAAATCAGCTTCTTTGATTACTGTTTTACTTGATTGATAGCAATCGTTCTTATAAATCTCTCTTTTTTCACCATTAATATTTTATTTTGTACAATTACTTAATTTTAAAGTATGCCCTTGGATGGAATTGATTGAAAATAATTAATGTCACCTATGATTTCAAAACATACTCAAGAATTTATTTTCATTAACATTTCGTAGCAGAATTTTTTTACCACTTAACAGGGCCAAGGTCGTCGAAAGAAGCTAGTATATCATAAAATTACTGAATTTTTTAAGTAATTGCAAGTAAGTAATTTTTTTATGTAATTTTAAGTAAGGTATTGAATTATTAAAAACAAAAGAAAGTTGTTTTAAATACAAAATATATTTCGTAAATAAACTGTTTTTTTTTTCTGTAAATTCCTTAAATCAAGCTGTAAAAAAATGGTTAAAGTCTGCTACATTGACAGAAATATACCATCGACAAAACACGGGTAATCTGAAAAAATTACAGATATCTTGAGTATCTAAAAAAAAAAATACAAAACATTTCTATAAAATAAACGGAGAATCTGTAAAATTTTAAAAATTACAGAAGAAATCAGTAAAACGCATAGAAGTTTTCTGTAAAAGAAACAGAGACTCTGTAAAAAATTACGGAAAACTTCTGTAAAACACACAGAAGATTTCTGTAAAATAAACGGAGAATCTGTAAAACATTACGGAAGACTTCTATAAAACATACAGAAGATTTCTGTAAAATAAACGGAGAATCTGTAAAAAATTACAGAAGACTTCTGTAAAACACACAGAAGTTTTCTGTAAAATAAACAGGGAATCTGTAAAAATTATGGAAGACTTCTGTTAAACATACAGAAGATTTCTGTAAAATAAACGGATAATCTGTAAAAAATTACAGAACATTTCTGTTAAATATACGGAAATAAACTGGCGTCCTGGCTGACAGTTTTTTTCTGTAAATTTGACAGACTTTTTTTTGCAGTGTAGTGATTAATAATTAAGGAATAAAAGCTTAGGTCAGTGTTTTGGGCACACCCTGTATAGTCTATATCAGACACGTAGCCAGATGAAAGTGTCAGGCAGTGCCCAAACTATGAAAAATGTAGAATTGGTCACAAAAAGCTTGATTTTTGACATACAATTAACAAAAATTCAAATTTCGGAAGGAAGCGTTGGCCCCTGTGTCCCACTCTTTCGCTACCTCTTTGGTCTGTATTAAAAACGATTCAGACTCACATTTTAAACTGAACTAAATGAAAGAATCTAATGAGCAACTTTTTGCAAAGTATATTATTATAAGGTACACCAAAATTTATAGATTTTAATAAATTAAACAAGAATGCGCAAATTGTAGTGAAAATGATCACAGGACACTAGTACAGAGTTGGTCACTCTGTACTTATAAAAGGATAACGCATATAGAAAACATTCGTGTGTGTGTGCGTGTTCAAACAAAAATTTTAATTTAGAAAGCAGTTATTCGGTGAAGTTTTAAATTATTTTTGGAAGAAACTTAAAAGAGAGCAATAATACATCTGTGGTAAATGTATTGGTGTTAAGAAAAAAGGACTAATAACTAAATAATTGCATTTATGTACTAGAAATAAGTATTAAATTATTTATATTAAGTAAAGATTCGATTTTATGAGGGTATATTCTTTAATACAAATCTAAAAATAAATAAGTAAATCGATAAATTACACAAGAGTGATCTAGAGTAAACACTTTTCTGTTAACAGCATTTCTTTCAGCTATTTCAAATGATACATTCTCATGAAAAAATTAAAAAGAATTTCATTATACGTATTACAGCCGTAAAACTGATATCGAAATTATGTAGAGCAATTGAATTACTCTATGATAAGTGTTCATTGTGGTTTTTATACTGCAGTTATAAATTGTGAGACAAAATGTATCCTATATATAATCTACACCCATTCATTTCTAACGCCAATATAAAGTAATACATTAAAAAAAAGAAATAGTACTAGAAATCTATTCTCTCAAAGAGTGTACAGAGTATAAGTCACATTTCCTACCAAAATTTTATTAATATTATATTTATTAAATTGAAAAATAATCTATTCAAAATAAAAATAAAACACTTATTATTAGGAAGAAAGGAGGGGGGGGGGGTGAGAGTAATGTCATTTGTCGTACGCCAGTATTTCGATTAGTTAAAACTACTGAAGCTAATAATACAAAATTTCGCATGTATGTAATGTTCTCGATTAAACAGGATTTTCCAAAACTCGTAACCTATAATAAAGTAGAGGGCAAAAAGTTTTTTTTTTTTTTTTAACATATTCCTATTTATCATAAATAGATTGCCTCAAAAAAAAATTCTAGCTTTGAAATGAAATACACACGAAACACGAATATCTAAAAATCAATTTTAGAACATTTTGAAACTTAGCCTTTAAGGAGAGTGGTCACCATTGCCTTGTGTCACGTATCCTTCTTTTAAGAAAGAAAAAACTTATCGACGAAATTCTTGCTTTAAAACTTAGCAAATATTAATCATTGATTCGGAAAATCTTTTTCATTCAAACTTGTTGAACATTTAGTTGTTCAATATAAATTAAATTAAAAAAAAAAAGACATTACTTTTTCCAGTTCACCGAAATATTTGTTGTAGTGTAATTTTGGGACTTATGCTGCACTTTTTTTGCGTATTTGTGTAAACATTTTCAGTATGCACATATAATAAAATAAATCATGCTGTACTAGTTGTAGTAGAATATAGAACAAGTGTACTGCGACAAAAAAAATTAATACTTTTTAAAAAAAAATTTCTAAAACACTGCATTGCGGGTGAGACGGCGCTCTTCAGGGTGAGACGCCGCTCTTGTGCGGGAGTTATACCGCACCTGCCATAACAACAGAATGAAATAATAAATAAAAAAAATTACTTGAAAAATATTCATATCTGAACAATAGTTATACGTATTTAATAACAAAAAGATACTAAATTAGTATAAAGAGACATACTAGTAGGTTTGGTTTAAATCAATATGAGTCTGCCTACATTGTTCACTACTAAAATTATATTCTTATATTTTTCAATTAAATTGTAATTGTTGTTTCATCAACAGCGTAACATCAGTGCATTTGAAATGGAAAAAAATAGTGTTTACATTGTTTTATTTGTTTTAACATTGTTTTACTTTTTTAATGTAGGCATTTCTAACAAAATCTGTAAACAAACTAACAATTTATCCGTTTTTTAAAAATAATATTTCATTTAAGCCGAGCGTTAAAATGCAGAATTATTACATTTATAATTAACGACTAACAACGACTAATAACTTAGTGAGCCTCAGCAAAATGAAAGGAAAAAAGTTAAATAACTCTTAATTAAATCCAGAAAATATACTCCAGTAACATAAATTCAGTATTATAAAAAATAAAACAAGGAGAGGAAAAAAATTTTGCTAATTGCGGCGTTCCATACAAAAGAAAAGCGGCATGTATACCGGAACGGCAGTGCGGCATCTATCCCATTTTGTACGGTACACAGACGTATCACATCACATTTGCCTGTCCTCCAAACGGAAAATGGCGTAACCATATGCACAGTACTCTATACAGATTCTACACTTAGTACTGACTTCGAAATCATGCATAGATTCAGTAATTAGTGTAAAAAACGTACTTAAAAGTTCTTCAAGTGCAAGCATGCACTTATTTCAAAATAATTATTGCATAATTACGTGTAAAACATTAAAAATGATTCAAACTATACACTGATTAAGGAAATCTCATTGCACACCTATACTGTGCGTTTGACTGCTATCTATCGAAAATTACAAAAAATACAAGGGGTGCAGCATTTGCCCCGGATACGGCGACTCTCCCGGAATTACCCTATGGTGCAGTTTCAATGAAGAACAATGCTTTGTTTTATTTGATTTACACTCGAATATTTTTTCAGGAGATATACAGTTTGAATGTTGATAATCATATGTATGTAAAAAAAAAAAAAAAGAAAGAAAAGAAAAAGAATTTGTTAATATAATGTAGAAACAGCTATATATATATATTTAATTTATTTCACAATTATATTTACAACTGATGTTGTTTCAATTAGTGTCTTATTTTGAAGTAATAAAAAGTTATCGGTCTCGTGGTTGACATGTAACGTAAAAAAAAAAAAAAAGAATAGATGAATAAATAAATAAATAGACATGCACGCACGTGCTCGTGTTCGACCGTGAAAGAAAAACACAAACATACGGGGCATAAATAAACGGAAGAACGGATCCCAACGCTTGTGCTTTTACATTGTTTAAATAATTTTTTTAATCTGATAAATCATAAAATTTCATCCGAACGCTTTTAATTTATTTTATTTTTTACTTAAAAGTACATTAATATAATTTTTGAAAGTTCTATATTTATGCATACTATAGAAATCACAAATGTCGAAATTCGTTACTACAATAAACATGATTTTTCTTCGTATACATACATTTCCAGTACAAAATATTATAGAATATATTTACATATATACCTGCTTCTTTAATTCAATATACCGTCATATTGATTTATAAAACATACTCTAGAAATAATTTCACGTCTTTCTCACAGAGAAAATATGAAATAAAATTTACCTGAATAAGGCAGCGTGAAATCTTTGTAAAAACAAGGCACAGCCGACACTGGGGATTTTTCTTTCTTTGCCGGTCGGCATAGGAACTAATTCACAAATCTAGAAGCATGCCAAAATGAGTCAACAACTACGACACAACAATGTGCTTTCTCTCCGAAGAAAGAACGTAATGATTCAATGTGCTTGGATTGGAGGCTTAGCGCGGTACTGAGATTTTGTTGGTTACAGCCTACACTGCTCGGTCAGGGTTGCCAGAAGTATGGCGTCGCCAAATCGCACCTCGAAAGTTCGCCAAAATCGGCAACCCTGTTTCCAAAGAGAGAAAATCATAATTAATTGGTTCCAAACGGATGGAAATTACATATCTCAGACCTGCTATTGTTTTGATATAAAAAGTAATTTATATATATGCATGTATATGTGTGTGTGTGTGTGTGTGTTAATACTTGTCAGCTGGGTGGATCGGAAACAAGTTATGTATTGCGGAAAAGAAGGGATATTTTGAAACTCCTTTTTAGATAAAGGACTTGTAAGCTATACTACACATTCTCAGTTGAGTTAGCCATCTAGAGATAGATAGAACTTGATTTCGAGCACTGTAAACTCGCCAAGTGTTTTAATTGATGAAAATAATTATATCACTTAAGCAGAATTTACGAGTATGATTCTAATGGAGTCCAATACTGTACAAATAAGAATATTAAAATTAGTATCAGAAAATATAGAAACAGGAATGGGAATGACATAAATTGATAAAAGTTTGTACATAGGAAAAAGAAAAATTACTTTATTTTCGAATATGATCATTCTATAATTGCAATCGTTTTAATTGATGTAAATACAGGTAGTGATGTAAATATGTAGCAAGTTTTAGTTAAGGCAAAGCTGCACAAGCCTAAAAGGGGAATGCATTGGATGGAGAACATTGATGGGGTTTGAACGCATATTCATGGCACGTCTGGAGAAAACCGCCCAAAACTTTCAAATCTTTCAAATCCGCCGCAATCTTTCAAATATTTTTATCAATATCCGCATTCATTTTATGAATACTTTATTTCATAAAATTAACAAAATGAAATATCTTTGGGAGAACACAATTTAAATAAGAAATGGATTGATATACACAGGGGCGTAGCCAGGGGGGGGGATATCGGGATATATCCCCCCCCCGAAATTTTTGGATTAGTGATGAAATTCCGTCTATTTATACATATATAAGTTCATATCCCCCCCCCCGAAAAATTTTCCTGGCTACGCGCCTGGATATACATGATGACGACTGAAGAAAGAAGAAAAAAAAAAGGCAGAAGGAGTTATTGTATTTTAGACTCAGATCACTTCAGATTACTCTGAAATCCAGGCGCGTATCCAGGAAAATTTTTCGGGGGGGGGGGGGGTTATGAACTTATATATGTGTAAATAGACGTAATTTCTGCACGGCATTAATCTTGTGGCCACTAATCCAAAAATTTCGGGGGGGGAGATATATCCCGATATAGCCCTCCCTGGCAACGCCCCTGCTGAAATCGCAATCCTTTTCACACGTTCACTGCTGGACCAAAAAATATTAGAGCACAATCTGAATTTCTTACCTCAATTTCACATATAAAATATAGCTTTTAATAATAAATAATTCGTGCCGTGAAAAACAAAAATTTCCTTTCTTCTTTCAAACTGTCTGTTTTTCGAAAAAATAATTAGTTATTTACAAAATTGATATAGGAAATTCAGCTTCGCTCTTGACTATTGCGTGATCGGAAGCAAATGTGTTGAATAATATGATTAATTTAACAGTGAGGCAAAATGGATATGTGTAATGCCAGTATTCCGAGATTGATAGAATATTTTGGATTCTGTGTCATCAGAAGGAAATAGATATTCAATATTAAAATATTTCATTTGTCATTTTAAGAATTCATCGTTCCTAAGAAAGCGAGCTTATGTAGTTTAACCCACCATTGAACTTAATTTCTCTCCTTTTTTGAAAACGATTGAACGGTAAAGATTCCCCTTCGCATTTTCAATTTGTGTCATTTAATGCGGAGTAGCAGCATTGCACACAGAAATGCGTTGCGTTCCACTTGATTTCAAGATAAAAATGAAAATAATAATAATAATAAATAAATAAATAAATAAATAAATAAAAAGAGAGAATAATCTATCCTATAAAAATTCTGCATATACGCTACTAAACTCAAAAATGTATAAATATCAAGCATAACTAATTTTATGCTTCAAATAAGGCACAAGTTATTATTTTACTTTATGTGATACTTCCGTGACAATAGTTTGAAGGACTCGAAAAAATTCAGAATGGCTCTTCACACGTGTTTTGTACACTGTAATAAGCGAAATTATGCCTTGATGAAACTTCTGTATAGAATTAGAAACAGTAAAATTGAGTAAAGTACGTAATCAGTGCCGGATTAAGACAGCGCGGGGCCCGTAGCAAATGTTACCAAGGGGCCCCCTGTTCAGTGACGCACCCATATTTTTTTTAGTAGTAGAGATAAATTAAATGAGAAAATAAATAGTGCTAATTTTATTATAATTTATGTTTAGTGCTAATTAATTAGTTAATGGGATTACTAATGCTAATTAGATGTAAACAAAACTAAAAGGTCTCACGTGTTATATTCGCGAGAGGTTTATCCCAGCCCTTACTCCACCTTGGGTGAGCTAATCTCTAGGTTTTGTGCGATAATAAAATAAAACACAACTTTTACGAATTTTCTTGATTCAAATTGAGAAAATTTGAGTTAACACTAGACAAATCAATTTCTCCAAGTAAATTGGTGGGTGGAAAAATTGCCCGTCAAAATAAAGGTGTTTTTCGGGCGTGGGAGCTAAATAGATTGTGACTGACAATGTTTAATGTTATTTGTAGATACAGCTCAGGTTTTTTTTAATGAATATTAATGTTCATGGATATATATTTGGAATTTCTAACACTTCCCACCTTTCCCATATGCAAACATATAACTAGACAAGTTTACACACATAAAATAATAATTGTTTCTGTAAAATTTTTAGAGAAAACAATATGCATTTTAAACTGTGCCTTTAAACACTATTTTTCCCCTGTAAAAATACATGCTTGTAAAATTATTCCATTATCTGGACGGTCTTTACTAATAATAGGTTACATATTTTTAACTTTTGTTAATTTATTTGATGGTTTAATTCATAAGAAATCGAACTGAGGATAGATAGATCTAGCACAATCATACCTCCGCTATTCAAAATACACTGCATGAACGGAAGGCATTTAAACTGCACATGCTTGTACAGGAGATTGTTACTTCCACATACCGCTTGGAACACTTCTAAAGATCATTTGGTTCGTGTTCTACAAGCATATGTGCATTACTTAATAACGTATCCTCGTTAAAATGATATAGAATATTTTGTTTAAAAAAATCTTAATAAGAGGATTGTCTCTTTTCTAAATAGAATAATCTATATAATAAACAATAAATAATTCGGATAAAACATTCATTATCGTATTACGTTCAAATTTTTTGCAAGATATAATAATCTTAAATGCGATTAAGTAATTTGCGAGTTTCTTTGTGGATCAAGAGTATCCGAAAATTCTCTTTGTTTTCAGTTTGCCTGGGGTTATGGCTTCTCGGATACCCCGACCGTCTTGTCTTTGTGGGAAGATCCTCTCCGTTCTAATTATTTTATTTGAACGAACGTACTAGCATTCGTGCCCTTGACCTGTGGTTTTGACCGGCCAAAATCAATTCTTTTATATTTAACGTGGTTAATTTCCGTGATTAATAACATAATTTATCGAAATTGTGGATTCCCCTATTATAAAAAAAATGAATTACATTCTATATATTATTATTGTTTAAAAAAATAATTCGCCTTTTTAAATATTGTAAAATGTAAAATAAATAATTAAATAAAAACAAAGCAAGCCAACTACCAAAAGATTTCTAAGATGGCTTACACCCTAGTACACCTTCGAATTTCGACAAAGCCACCTGCCTTTACTCTAAAACAAAAGAACTTTGGGGCTGCCCAGCATCGGTTTAAAATACCATCCTCATATTTACTGCAAAACAAAATAAGTTCATATTCAATATTTTAATAAAAATTATTGTTTCGTGGGGGGAATATCTTTACTATGGGGCTCGTTTTTCCAACAATCCTAATCCTATGGATCTCAGCTCTCAGGGAATGCAGAGGGTCAACTCGCTTTCCAGAGAACATCTTCAGAAATAGACACAAATGTTTCCGTTATATTGAGTCATTTTGAAAAGTTTGATTACAACTTTTCTAAAAATTCATTCGACTTGCTACTGAAAAGTTCCTGAAATGGCCGGGACACATAGGCTACAGCCTAATGAATAATCCGGCCCACTAACGGATTAATACAATTTTGTGGGTGGAGGCTTGGATGGAAGATTCACATGCATATCCATTTTATGGAAATAAGTTGGGATTGTGTATATTAATTTCATTTTTTTTCGGGAGGGGCGGTCGCCGCCTCTGACCCCCTCCCTTTAATCCGTCCTTGATCAGACCCCGAGTCTGTTCTTTTGTTTTGGCACTTTATTTCTATATATTTTTTTATTTCTGGATTCATTCTTCAAATAAAGACAAACATGTAACATTATAGGTAAGGAATACATTTTCTAACGGACATAGGTGGGTGGTGCAAGGATCTGGATACCCCCTCCTCCGTTTGTCCGAGTTTGGCTTTTAGTCAACAAAAAGATAATGATACAGCCTCTCTTTCTGTCTTTCTTTTATTTAAAATTATGCCTTTCCCATCTTTTGGACGCTCCCTGAAATTTTTATCTGAGTACTGTGTTTTTGTTCCCCAGTATTGTTGAATATACTCTTGTGTGTGTCCTTATTGCTGACTTTAGAATACTCATTCAGTTTCACCTAGGTAATGAGTTGACTAAATAATGCAGGCATGCAACAGTCACATTAAATAAATATCTATATAAATAAAATTAGACTTTTGTCTGTACATTTCTTGGAATTCAAAAATTTTGCGATTTCTATCCGTTTCAAGCACCCGGGAATCCGATGCGACCCTCAAAAAAAAGTTTGTCTGTCTGTCATTCTGTCGTTCTGTCATTCTGTCATTCTGTCCGTGACGCTTTTTCTGTTTAAGCATCACGTAAAAACGGCTGAAGCGAATGATGTGAAATTGGGTGTCATGATAGGTGGTCACTCAACTTAAAACATAGGCGTGGAATTAAAAAAAAATCTTGATTGGATTTTGAGATTTTGCGAAAATCGTTTCAAACTGCGTAAATTTGTGTTCAAGCATCACGTAAAAACGACTGAAGCGAATGATATGAAATTGGGTGTCATGATAGGTGGTCACTCAACTTAAAACATAGGCGTCGAATTTAAAAAAAATCTTGATTAGATTTTCAGATTTTGCGAAAATCGTTTCAAACTGCGTAAATTTGTGTTCGCACATCACGTAATAACTGCAAAGGTGAAAAAATGATATTTGGTGAAATGATAGGTGGTCACTCACCTTAAACTATAAGCATCTAATTTTAAAAAATCGATCCGATTTCGAGATTTTGCGAAAATCGTTTAAAACTGAGTGAATTTTTGTTCCCGCATTACGTAATAACGACTAAAGCGGATGATATGAAATTTGGTCACATGATAGATGGTTGCTCAACATAAACCATAGGTATCCAATTTTTTAAACATTTTCATTAGATTTTGAGATTTTGTGAAAATTCTCTCAAAATACGTTTATATTTCTTCAAACATCACGTAATAACAACTAATACGCGAAATTTAGTGATATGATAGATAGTTGCTAATCTTAATTTATAGGCGTTGAATTTTTAAAATATTTTGATTACATTGAGATTTTGCGAAAATCGTTTTAAAATGCTGAAATTTTGTTCCAGCATCACGAAATAAAGACTGCAGGGAATGAAACGAAATTGGGTGACATGATAGGTTGTCACTCAACTTAAATTCTAGGCTTCCAATTTTTCAAAGATGTTGATTAGATTTTGAGATTTTGCGAAAATTATTTCTATATTCGTAAATATTCGTTCGCGCATCACATAATTACGACTAAAGCAAATGAAATGATATTACTTAGTGACTCTCTTAACCTGTAATATTTTAACAATACATAAAAATTATAACTTCGCTTTCTTTACTTTGGCAACATACTCCATCCATTCTGTGTACTCCTACCATGCTGACGAAAGTTCTTGCTTTTTGGAAATTTGCATTCACTAACCCGTCAAGGACGGGTACTTCAGCTAGTATATATATATATTCTTTCAATGAGTTGTCTACAACTGATTTACAGTTCCTCTATAGAGCTTCAAAAATTGTCTTATCCAAAAAAAAAAAAAAGAAAGAAAAAAGAAAGAAGAAAGAAAGAAAAAAAAAAAAAAAAGAATTACAAGATTTATCTGTTGCCTTGAAAAGCAAGAAAGATAAATCCTGCTAAGCTCATAGATTATAAAACCCTTTTCAATACGAAAATATTTTTGCGACAAATTTGGCGATGTATTTTCATTAAAACTGGCGAGATTTCGTAGATAAGAAAATGTTGCATTATCACTATAAATGCAATTTTATGAGACCCTGTAAAAGACCTTTAATTAAAAGAATATAAAAATTATATCCTCATTGTCCTGTGCTAGAAATGTTTTAGTGTCTCTCAAATGCCCCAGACTGTAATGTATTGGAATTCTTTTGAGTGCTCCTGTAGAAGAACTATTAATAATACGGACGTTATTCTCAATAGAGAGCATTATTTTGAGAGCGTTAGTAATATATATGCGAACTTTGTTTTCTTTCAAAAATCGAATATCTGAAAAATACGTTTTCAAGAATGACTGTCCATAGAGTGCGATACATTAGATTTTTTATTCTCCTATAAAAGAACCATAAATGCTACTTACACCATTTTCAATAAGGTTCATAGTACTGTAAATAGAAAAAACATAAATTTCGCACAAATCGATGTATATCTACAAGCAGCTAGAACACTGGATGGGTGGACATCAGAACAGACAAATAACCGAAATCATAAGGACCTCTTAAACTTGCTGGTGAACTGAACTGGACTGAAGTACGGTGTTAATGGAGCGCCTTAGCAAAATTGCTTTATCTCCAGTGTGCAGTATTGTATCCTGTGGTACTTAATCTTGAGGTAGGGGGAACTTGCTGGTAAGTTAAAAATGTATAAATATTCCTTTTATACAACATAATGGTATCGGACGAACACAGAGAGGGAGAAATTTATTCTTTTAAGGATTAGCAGTCTCAAATTAATTTTCCACGCGCTAAATAATTAAAGTTTGCAATTTTGTTCCGTGTAAATCCGTTAACCCGTTTTGGATTGTAATGCATTAACGGATTTTCGTCGGTCGGAGACCCCCTCCTACTCCTGGGCAGATAGCTCTTATGTGCGTATCCTCTTACCTATAACATCTTATGTGTGTTTTTTACAAAGTTTTTTATTTACGTTAGCCCTTATCCATTCCTTAACAAAACGCAATACACTAAATCGGTTAATTGCAGTGCGAGTAACGAATTTTCAAAATTCCCAAAGAAATCGTCATAGCTTAATATAATCACATTAGACATTTTCCGAGGTACTTACATATTATCCCGTCGATCCGCCAAGACAAGCAACTTTTTCGCCAAGATAAATGCCGGACACGAAATTATTGATGGTTAGGAGTACGATTGCCAACAGTTTGCCAGCGAATTTGAGGAAAATATAGTTTGGCGTTAATGGCCGCTGAGATAATACGTAAATATCTTTTTCGATTTATCACCAAATAATGAAAATATCGCCAAGTTCCGTTCATTTCTCAAAGCATTTTTTTCGCACCCTATTTGGCAATTTATCGCAAAAGTCGCCAACATTGGCGGCTTTAGGCGCAACTTTTGAGGGAGGCACACGCTCGTCGTCGGATTATAGGCTAATTATATTGTAGGATAGTATTATATGCTTAAACTAGATGTCTATCTCTAAACTGCCATTGACCGTATTGTATTGAAATTATTTTGAGTGCTCCCGTAGAAATACTTTTAACTATACAGACACTATTTTCGATGGAAATCTTCATCTTGTAATCCTTAATAACATCCAATTCTGTTTCATTTCCAAGAGCAGAATATCTCTAAAACTCAAGTCAGAGCCTTTTGTGGAGGCAATTACAACGAGCGCTAGAAAAAACATTTTACGAAAATATGTCTTTCATTCAATATATTTAATTTTCATCCACCTAAAATAAGTAAGGTAATATTCAATTTTTATTACAGACCCAAATCGAATTTCATGCTCACCTGGAAACGCGCGGAATCTTTTCGCAGTCGAAAGCTTTCGTTTTGTGTACACGAACATTCGAATATCCAGCAGACGATTTATTTGTGTGGAAAAAATAATAATAAACTATGTAATCTGGAAAAATTATTTTAAACGTATTGGAATCCCCCAATCGTATGATGTTATTTTCACTTGAAATAGATAATTTTGTCACGCAAATGACTGACCTTTTTTGACTCTCGGAAACGAAATGGTGCTGAAAATGGCGAAAAAAGTTTTATCTTGAAATCAGGGTTCAGCGCAACTATAGTAGGATGATACGCTTTAAAGAATAACTTCCCATAGAGAGCAAGTATTGGGAATATTTTAAGTGCTCCTATAGAAAAACTATAAAAGCTACATAGATCATTTACAATAGGGTACATGGTACTGTAGATAAGAATAACATATATAAATTTCTTAGAAATCAATGCATATTTACGCGAGTTAGATCAAGGACGGACAGACCGAAATCTTAAACACTTTTCTACCTTGTTGGAAAGTGTTGAAAAAGCTAGATCTTGGGGGCGAGAGAACGAAAACTTTCAAGGTAAAGGCGCGGGGCCCCCAAAAGCGCGGGGCCCGTAGCATTTGCTACTTCTGCTATATTGTTAATCCGGCACTGTACGTAATAAGTAAAATTGATCCGTAAATTTTAAAAGGTTTAACATTTGTAGCGTTTTAGTACAGCTTGTGAACTGGTCTTCTAAAAATTTTCCCTTTCTTGACATTATTAGTTTATTTTGATTTATTAATATATTATCTATCTCATGTCTTACTACATATTGCATTCGGTACGATTTTCTTTGTATGCATGGGCACCGGCAGAATATTATCCGGGGGGGGGGGGAGACTACTTCAACGTATGGTTACCATGTTGGAAAGAGCAAAAAAGCAAGGCAAAACACTGCATACAAAAATCTAGGGGGGGGCACTGCCCCCCACCTTGCCCTATACTGCCGGCGCCCATGTTTGTATGTACTTCATATGTTCTTTGTATGTAAATATTTTCAAATGTACTTTGTAAATATTTTACTTAATAGCTGAAAATGCAAATATATACTTCAGAAAAGTGCACGTAACAATAACTATTATATATGTAAGTATTATTTTGAAATGTTATGAAGCTTTCTGCACGCATAAGCTTCTGTTATTTAAGAATAAATTTTATAACATCAAATTCATGTAACCAGTTGAAATTTCATCAGCTGAAATCCAGAAAATCATAGGTTGCTGGAAAGTAAAGTAATTTTTCGTTAGTGAGTACTTTGCCTAGCCAAAACTACTGAAGCTAATAATACGAAATTTGGCACTTAAGTAAATTTTTTAGCGTAGGTGCTAGATTGGAGAGCATTTTCCGAAATTCGTAGTTTAGGGGGGATAGATGGCCAAAATGTTCTTTTCACATATCCTGCGTGATCCCAAAGATGTAAAGAGATATCCATAAAATTCTTGCTGTAAAGTATAACAGTCACGAATATCTAAAAAGCAATTTCAGAACATTTCGAATATAATTCTCCAAGAAGGGTAGACGTTAAAAAAAAAGGCGAAAGGTGGCCATTTTTCTTGAAAGAATAAAAGTATGCTCAAAAAACTCTCGCTTTACTTTTCCTTTTATAATTTTATAATAAAATTTAATAAAGAAGAATCCTGTGCTTAGGTATTACTTGTTTCTAATTCTATACTTGGTGAAAATTTATTTGTTTGAAATTTATGTATAAAAAGGACATTTCTTTTCCGTACACCTAATAAATTAGCTACAGTGTGACAGATTATATTTCTTTAAAAAATGGTATACAGACGGTTTAAAGTTCATTAAGTTAATCTCTGTGTTACTTTGTATTACTTTCTATTTGATGGATAATTTTGAAGCTCTTTCTACCTTTTAGTTTAAACTGAGATTATAAATTAACCATATGACAGCCAGATGTCTAATCAGACACTCATATGGTTCTGCTCCGGTTAAGTCAGTAGGAATCAACTGGAGAGGAAGTAATTTAATCGAATTATCTTAGAGTCCTGTAGTTTAAGCTGTATGTGGGATACGGCTCCTTAACTCTAGATAACTAAACATTCATCTAATAGTCTGCTGACCCCTACCAGTTTTGCGAATTCGAGGTGTTCCTCATACCACCACATTTACAGTACCTTCATAGCTAGTAAAAAAAGTTCTCTGAAGGTGATAAACATGGCTGTACACTTGTTACTTTCCGATATTAGCTGTAATCGTCATCTAACGGTCGAACGCATATTGAACATATTTCAAGATATTTTGAGTATTAAAAAGCCCACAGAGAAGGAAACGTCTAAAAGTACGACGAACAAATGCAGAATCTGTACTTTCTGTCCATCTGAGAAACGCAGAATGGCAAAATACGTATGCAAGTACTTGGTTTTTAAGGAGAGCATACTTCTAACATCTGCAAGAGTGCAAACGATAATTTTTATCGCTTTTCTACCTTTTAATTGAAATATTGTAACACTTTTTTAACTTACACTAATTTTTTTTAAATAAATAAAAGAAATATAAAAATATACTTGTTTTTAATTCGTAATTTATGAGTCGAATGGTCGAATGATTAGTTACTGAGTAGCAAGGATTTAAGTTCAGTTATCAAGGTTTAATAGGGCTATTGCTTTTCCAGTATTTTTGCCAACATTTTCACCAACGAGAAATGTTGCCCATTAACGATTAATGCCTAGAAACGAAAAGGACAAGTTTAACAAGGGTAATTTAAGTACATTTTAATAAAAAACTAAATAAAAAAACCTTCTGATTTAGATTTTAATAAATTTCGTTTTCTTCTAACATTCAACAAATTTCTTCAAGGTCGAATATGTGTTCTTTATTACATATTTGTATTAGTGCATTCAGCAGGCAACGTGCTAGATTCCACTATCTCCATGACAGGAGAAATTTCTTTCACAATGTATTTTGGAATCTTGGTGAGTGTATTTGTTCTTCATCTAGTCACTAATGTCGGCAGAATTCCGCAATTTTTCCGGATTTACATTTTGCTCCCACCCCTTTATTTTCCGGGTTTGTATTGTCCAATCCATCAATAAAAAATCAAGTTTAAACATCACAATGGTGAAAGAAATAATAAAAGAAAATGATGTTTGAGTTTAAGAGATAAATAAAAAGAAAGGGGGAGAGGGAAAGAAAATTAAGGACGAAAATTCGGATTACTTTTAGAGATAATAACAAGGTTATACTTTAACAACAGGCAATATTATTAATTATTTATTAATAAGAAATTAAAAATAATTCCAATAGGATACAAGTACTGTTTTAACTATCAGGAAGGATAAATAAGCCCAAAGAATTGATATATCATCCTTCTTTCTTGGTGGAATGAAGCCCACCTTCAGGGAGTCTGAAATCGCTGATTAAAAGAGTGGCCTTTCTTAATCTACGATTAGAGTGAGAATTCAATAAAACACCCTAATAAGTGTCCCATCCTGAAGAAAGCCTGATAACATATCATCTATTATAGGGTAAACAACGATGCTTTCAAGTGACATTCATGATCATTTTGAAGCAGAGACGCAGCGCCTCCCTACAAAATTAAGAATTTCTTTAATTGGATGTCAGTAATCTAGTTTTTTGTAACAAATTCTACCTTTTTCACCTTTTGCGCTTTCCCGAAATATTTTTTTTTCTGAATACGCACCTATTTTTAAGAATGACTAATACATTTTATGGAATAACATATAAGTTAATTGTCACCGGTCTGTAATAAAGTCAATAAAAGTAATTCACCTAGTTAATGTATTATTGTAACTGACACTATAATATATATTATTATTGTTAATTCATTTTATAATTTAAGTTAGGTTAAGTTCAATTTTGTATTTTTGGCACACACAACCTCTTATTTTACCCCCACTTAAATATACAAAGGTTTAAAGTGGAATCATACAGATCACATATTGAAATTCTTTTTATATGGCCACTTTCCACAAGTAAGAAAAACTTTATAACTTTCTTCTTGAGAATAATAAAAATTTCAGTAGAATTTACAAGTATAAATCATTTCCTGGTCATTTGGAATGGAAGAGTAGCCAAATGAACTGCGAACAGGTTAAAACAACCAAAACTATTTTTTACTGACTTTCCTGGGCCGGAGAGAGAATTGATTAGTAGACATTTTAATTTAAAATAAACATCAACTTTAATGTTTTTTAACTCCGCTCTATGGTCCAGAAGTACAAAAAGTAAGTTATCTTGTAAAAACAAGACTAACATTTATTTTCTTCAAGTATGAAAGAAGAATTGAATAAATAAATAAACATTTTTCTCCAATGGTTACGGATGTGTTTCCTTTTGAAAACAGATTTGTAATACCATACTATCGTTAAATGGATTAAATTTCTATACGCTTGAGCTAGACGTTTATACTTATAAATAAACATTTAATAGATTTGTAAATACTGGTCCAGTTAATGGAAAATAAGGGCTTGAAAAAAAAATAATAAAGAAAGAAAAATATTCATTTAAGTAATTTATTTCTCTATTAATTATAAGCAGAAAAACATTCAGCCGTTTTTCTCATTCAGTAAACCTATCAAAATATAAACTTCATGCACTGAACCACTTGATCACTCTGAAAACTATCATAAGACGAGAGAGAATTAATTTTACTTCCAACAGATCGAAATTCACAGGAGTAAGGGGAGGGTTTGAAGGGGTGTAGATAGAAAATCCATTAACTTCTTTTAAAATGCGGCAACAAATATTCAATACACTTCTGACGTTACAAAATAATGAAAACTAAAACATATGTGAAGATACGTAATATTTCTTACTGTATATTCTTAAACTGAGAATAGTGATACTTGGGCAAATCGTTAAGTTTTTCTGTTCTAAGATAGCCAAAACATATTTTTAAAAATAATTTGTAACAAAAATTGAAAAAAAACGAAAGACAGAAATCAGAATCTGTAAAGAACAGGAATGCTTTTGCATACCTATTTAGCCATTAAAAATGAGCGCCCAACATTACTTTGCAAACTGTTCTAAATACTGAAATATTAAATAATTAAAATAATGTTGTGATTTTTACACATTAATTCATAAAAAAAATTTTTACTTATCAAAGCGCGGCCCTTACAATAAATAATCATTTAGAGTAAATATAGAACTGTGAAAGGCCGTTTATTATGTTTTGCACAAGACGGCTAATTCGCTAAGCACTCGCTTCAGATCCTCCGCCCCCCCCCCTCCCATCTTAGTCCTATTAAGTGACGGTGACGTCAGTTTTGTCTCTCTCCACTTTCAAACCTTAAAGTTTGACTTCGTTCTGTTATGTAAAATTTACATTTATAGCATCAAACTAAATACATTTCAAAAGGAAATTGTCTGACTTTAATTTATACTACAGGTAAAGTAAGACGGGGAACAATGAAACATACTTTATAAAATCAGTAGGATTTGTCTAGAAAGTTGTAAATCACATGCCTATTATACAAATATATATTCCAGTTACTGATGTGATTTGGAGACAATCATATTTTTACAATAAGAGCAAAAGAAAATTATTGAATTTTCACCATTGAAAGTTTCATGTCTAAAAGTATTTCTGTTTTACCTTCTTGTTCTCATACATATAATTATTTATTTTGCAAATATTCTGATATCTATGTTATGGTCTTTTTACTACCAAAGACAGAATTTAAAAAAATAAATATCAGGAATTAGTAAAAATTTATTTATTTTGTAGCCTCAATGCGGATCACAATGAAACATTTGTAGACGGGGTACAATGGAACATGATTTATTGTACCCCGGGTGAACGCATTCACTTAAAGCAAAGATGTAACTATTAAATATTTAGATTGAGATCTCCATAGAGCACATAAAAACACTTTCACAAAAAGCAAGTGGACACATCCATGCAAAACAAGGTCTTTTTTTTATTTGTTTATTTATTTATTTATTTTTCACATACAAATTCAAACTTTGCTTATCTTTCTTGTGAGGTACTGAGATTATAATAAGTTTATTTTTTTATCTTCTGGCATTCTTAAGGATAGTCTATTCTCCATGGAGCATGGAAGCACCTTCACTAAAAAGAAATGGCAACTGGGGAAATAATAAACTTAAATCAAACGGAATACGGAGTTCTGTACGTCAAACGGCTGCGTCCAAGCTTCATATTTGTGCTCTCTTCGGTAACATATATTTTTGAAAAAACTCAAATTGTATCAAAACTACCACCTCCTGTTCCCTCAGGCCGTGGTACAGAAAGGAAAGCAGAAATGCTAATTTTTTCATTTGATTTAAGTAAATTTAATATAAAATGAAAAACTTTAGGCTAACCTCCAATAAAAGTATTACATTTTCATCTTAAGCCCGAAGAGTATAATTATAAATTTCTTTTTTTCCATTTAAATTTCATATTTACAGTCCGAGTAAAAACTTTAAGGCCAATAAACATTTTTGAGAAAATGGAAAAATGAAATAAAAAGAATTTAAGTATTATTGTATTCGTTAAAGTTCATTGTTAATAAAGAACGCAACAAACAGAATTTATAAATTATATAATTATCAGAAAAAGTCGCATATAAAAAAAAACTGTATATTCAGTTTGAGTAAAAACTTTAAGACCACCAGCATTTTTTAAAAAATTAATATACATATACTGGCTTAAATATCACTGAAATTGTTTAGATTGTGACAACTCTTAAATTTGTCATTCATTTCTTCGAAGTGTTGGAGCTCTTTGTGAAGATTGCGAAAGGTACGAAGTTAACTAATCATGAAAGAGTGCAGATTGGAGCTCTTTCTTTAACAGGAATAAATAGCTGTATTATTGCAATGTAGATAGAAAGATCAAAGACTGCAGTCAACAATTTTTTTTTTAAATTTGAAAGAGAATTATGGCAAAAAGAATGCAGGTGTAAGACCTAAAACTTTGTCTTCGCGTGATGAAAGAGGAGTTTGCAGACTTGCATCTACTGGAAAGGACTCAACCAGGAAAATTACTCCGGCGACATGTTTAAATCTTTGTCAAAAAATGGTGTCTAACACAATTAGAAGGTCTGGAAGTTATATTTATACAGCAAAATTGGCTACGACTCAGTTGCTGGCTGCAGAAGCACAAAATAGATCGTTTGGACTCCAGCCACCAAGCAATGGCCTGGGATAATCATTGGATAGAAATATTTTTTCTGATTAAAAAAGAGGAATTTGGATGGCCAGACGGATGGAAGTATTATTAGCATGATTTAAGGAAAGAAAAGGAGTATTCTCCACGCGCCAATTAAGTGGCGGCTCTGTGATGAACTGGAAGTGCTTTGCTTACAAATGTGTGGGTTCAATTGTGTTTATTTCGGGTGAAATGAATTCAAAAGCATATCAAATTGCCCTAACAAATCATCTTTTACCAAATGCCGAATCTCTAAGGGGAGAAAACTGAAAATATCAGCAAGATAATGCACCTATCCATTCGAGTAACAGTACAAAAAATGTGTTTCAAGTCAACAATGTTGAAACTTTGAAATGGCCAGCTAACTCACCAGATCTTAACGCAATAGATAACTTATGGGGTGGCTTAGTAAGAAGAGTGCATGCGAATAGGAGACATTTTACAGCATCAGTAGAATTGAAATCTACTATCGAAGACGAATGGTATAGAACGACCTTGAACTTTGACAAAAACTATTTTCATCCATGAAAAAAAAAAATAATAATTAAAAAAAAAGAATATTTGAAGTAGTTCCAAGGAATGTCTCCACTATCTCCTAAAAGTTTTTTTTTTTTTTTTCCCTGTCTTATATGCTATTTTCTGTGCTGGCCTTAAAGTTTTTACTCAGGCTCAAATTTTGGTCTGTGTGTTCTATAATATTTTCTGATGATAGGATATTTACAAATGAATTTTGCTGTATTTTTTACTTGTATTTAAGGTTAATAATTATCAATCAAATGATATTTTAATCCTCAGTTTGAGATTTTTCCATTTTCTCAAAACTTTTTACTGGCCTTAAAGTTTTTACCCACGTTGTATGTCTCACTTATGTTCATTAAAAATGTACGTAAAACATTTATGCTGAAATTTGAATTTTGACACATATTATTTGAGTGTTTGTGAAATGTTATTAAGTGTTTCATTGTACCCTAGTGTACGGCGTACAGGTACAATGAAGTGTCAGACATTACCCTTTTGCATTTTTTTTATGTGAAGATGCTATTTACAAACTCATAAAAAGTCATTTAGATGGGAAAATGAGTAGATTAAAAGTGTCCATTAATTTTATTTTTGTATATGCAAATTTGTGAACAAGAAAAAAAAAAGAATAAATTTTGTTTCATTTTACCCGATCTTCCCCTATATGGCCTCTTTTGGTAAAATGCATCATCTACTTATATAATACGCTGATGTATACGGTACCAAAATCGACAATATTTTCACGCTGGGAACAGCAACAGCTAGATGTAAACATTAGTGCAATAACATTAACGCATGCGCAAAATCCAAAATTAACAGCTCTATGACGTCAAATGATGCAAGCATATTTGCTACTGGTTACATATGTCACGCAGTAGCTAGATTAAAAAACAACAATGCACATGCGAAAATGCAAGATTCTTCGGATATTTACACAGCTTTAAATTATCGAATTTGCAATACTTGGCATGTTTATCGCACATAAAAAGAAAAAAGTCGCCATGCAGTGGGCTAAAGCACGTTTTAGCCATTTCCTGTTTTGTGCCACAGTTATTATTGTAACCAAAGATACGTATTAAATAATGCAACCGTACTATAAAACACTAGGTTGCTAACTTTGGCACATTTACCTCACAGCAGTTGCAATCAAGAAGCATTTCTGTATTAATTTTTAAAGCACGTTATCAAACAATACACTATTTTTCTTGAAGAAGAGAATACTATTAGTCGTTCCTCCAAGAGTATTTTTATAATAATTTTATGAGTGTAAATGTCACCAATTATGTCGCTCATATATTTTGAAATGTTAGCACTTGGCATTGTCACAATAGTCTTTTATAATGACACCCTCAAAATTTGTAGCAGCCCTAACCTAAATAAATTTCCTGACAAATACTATTAAAACAAAGAAACATGATTTTCTTTGAAATGAGTCCAATAATTTGGCCAACACTGCACTGGGTATAAAGAACAGTAAGGTATGAGGCGGCGAAGCTGGCCGCCTTGGCGGCTAGTTTGATAAAATTCTCTTATAACACACAGAATTTAAAATAGCTGTTGAATTGCATGCCGAAAACATCTTTTGCTCTGTGCTCTTTGAATTTGTCTAATCACAGTTGGATTCCTAAAGTATTCACAGTTCTTTTAAGGTATCCAGATAATCAGCAATAATTTGAGCTTCTCTGAATACCGCACACAAAGAATCAATTCTTTTAAATTACACAGGATTTACTCTCGAATTTCTAGAAATGTATATCAAGTGCATAGAAATATTGCATAATACCACATGTTTAAGATATTCCCCTGAATGTGTTATAAAGCTGACCATTTCTGAAAGCGCATAGTTCAGCTTTTGAAAAGACATTCTAAATTTATAACTGAATTTCGGCTTATATAGACCCATAGCTAAACCTTCAATTTCTCAAAAGGACCCTTCAACCAATTATGACCCCACACTTACATAAACAACGGAACCATTGCCTCTTGAAAATTTTTCGAAACATTACTTCCTTCCTGTCCCTCCTTAAGATGTCACGCGATCAAAAATGCGCAGGACCCCAACTGTTTTGTTATATGTGTATTTTGTTTTCTCTCTCGAGGTAGCTCGACAAAGAGATTTGGTTCATTTATATTACAGCTTGCTGAAAAAAGGAGATAGTTTCATTGAATTCCAACTCGAGTTTGCGGAAAACTGTATAAAACGTTCGGGGATGCGACACTAAGTAACGAGAGAGGCAGCTTCATCTCTTGAGCAACTCAAGAACCAACGACTGGAGCTGCATCCTTTTGGCACCAAACGAAAGAGATTTTTTTCTTTACTGCCAGATATTACATAACTGAAAAGTCCCGTAGAATGAGCTATCTGCTTTTTGCAACAAGCCCTTCGTTTGTTGATGAACCGATATGGTGAGCGCAGTTGGAAATGTTGGTGCGTGTTATTGTCAGACACTCGTGTCAGTGTTATTAGTAGCTAAGATTTTAGCCTAAGAGATTAACCAAAAAGCCAAAAAAACATTTTCCCTTTCATTAAAATTGTCTAGCAATACGTAAATTCACACATCTACACAATAAATACACATCTATATTTCAGAAATGTGTAAATCGAAATGATGCTGTTATGATGAAATCGATGTTACACGATTAGCCGATTTATAGATCGTTTTCGCTGAGTAGGGAATGGAAGGAGTTGATCTTTATCTGTTGATCTACGCAAGAAAAAATTTCAGGAGTTGCAGACATGGAAAAACATTTAACATTGGTTAAAATTTCTAAAATTCGGAAGTGTTAGCTAGTAAGTTAAAGGGAAATTATCTGCATATTAAGTACAGATATACTGACGGCTAAAATCCAGATTTTTGGGCAAACAAAAAGGTAAAAAAAAATATTCATTTTTTCCTATTTTCAGTTTATCTGCTGCTTACTGTTTTGTTTATTTTATAGTATTTACAACACTAGATGACTAATTTCGACTTCCCGGCTCATGCTGAGCCCATGATGCCCCCTTTTAACCCATTGGAAGTTAGGGAAATTCCGTATTACCTAGACCTGTTACAACCTGTTTCAAAGACATGGGACTGCACAGATATTTTGTTGGGTGCAGGAATGGAGACAATCCACGTCCGTTTTCCTCCAGATAAATGGATACATGTATACACAGACGGCTCAAAATTAGATAACTACGGTGATGTGAGAGCCGGTATTCATTCAGATTATTTCTCTCACTATTTGTCCCTGGGAACTGCAAAAACAGCATTTGATGGGGAAGTTACAGCAATTGAAACCACACTACATCATTTAAATGCCCAGCCGTTTTTTTTTGATCGGGGTGTCATCTTTTCTGATTCGCAGGCCGCGATTCTTGCCATTGCTAAATGTTACCATGCTCCTGATTCTGCCTCTATTCAGCAGTGCAGATTCCTTTTCTGGAGCCTCCATGAAAAAGGCAAAATAGTGGCCCTACAGTGGATACCATCGCACTGCGGTATACCTGGAAACGAAGCTGCAGACAAGTTGGCCAAAAAAGGGTGCACCATCTTACAGACTCCTTTAGGAGATGTCTGCTACAAATCAGTCTCCTCAAAGATTAATCTGGCCCTAAAAAACTTCTACTTATCTAAACTGGAGGAAATAACAAAGGAGAAATCCTGGAATATGGCCATCCGTAACATCCCGACTTACCCTAGATACAGAGCCGTCGCTGCCTTCCGACTGACAACAAGGCACGACTGTCTCTGTGCCCATCTGCACCGGCTCAAGATTGTGAGTAGCCCTGCCTGCCCCCTTTGCAGCAGCAATCGGGTGATGACTGCGGATCACATCCTCCTCTGTCCCGCATTAAAGGAAGAAAGTATTTACTCCCGCTACTGGGAAGCAAGAGAACTTTTATTTCGTTTGCTGCCTTGATTTTCTATATATGTTCTGCCTTCACTGTCTAGATATTTCGTCTGTTTGTGTGCTTTCTTTGTGTGCTTTTCCTGTGTAATTTGTGCTCTGTATCCACCTTGCGATAGAATTGTGTTCAAGCTTGCCTGCTGCATTGGAAAAAAAAAAAAAAAAAAAAAAAAAAAAAAAAAACACTACATGGCAAAGGATCTGTTGTTACATTTTCTCTCTCGAAAAATTCTTTCTTCTCACACGAAAACATTTTCTATCAATCCAGTCATAATAGCCATAAGGCGCCGAAGTATGTACAAAAATATGCAATCAGGTTAACTTCAGGAACGGCTTTCGTGACTGGGTTATGAGTTTCTCCCAGCTGAAGGTCAGATTTTGGTCTAAAATACATATCCCTCCTCGTTTCTATTTTGCTCCCCACCCTCTAATTATATCTTTAAGCAAGGTGTTTTGTAATATATGTTTTTTTTTTCTTAATCATTCTATGGGTTTTTAGACGAATAAAAATTTTAAAATATTAACATCAAAAAGTGATAATCGGGGGAATGGTTTCAAACCGCTTGTTTACACCTTTTAGAATTTCTATTAACAAAATTGTCTTGGCTTTAGGATAAGTTTAAAAAAAAAAAAGCTTTTTTTTTTTTTTTCATTTTCGATTTTTTTTTTCCAGTGCGTTATTGAAAACTATCGTATTTTCTTATACTATAGCACCAAAAATTTTTTTTAATGTGAGTATATCTGAATTTATATAATAAAACTCTGAAAGTCAAATACAATTTCAAATATGTAACACAAGGCTGTGAATTTTCAACTTTTGTCTGTTTTCTTTTTTATTATTTATGTGAGTTAATGAAATCTGCTATGCTTATCATACTTATTTCAAAAATAATATCCATTTTCCTGTATCATCTCAAAATTTTTTACAATTCAGACACTCAATATTTGGAAATTGAGACTATACAATTTACAAAGCAATCATTTATAAAACATACTTGAAAAAAAATAATAATAACATTGAAAGCGTCACATATATACTGTGCATGTGTAAAAAAGATTTATATTTTATTATGAAAAAAAAAAGCTTTTTTGCATCATCAAAGGAATACTTGTGCCCTTTAGATTTTGAAGCTAGTCTAATGTTTCTTTTTTTTTTTTTAACCTGCAGCAGTAATCTGCCAACATACCTATAATTGACAATAGTTTATTTTATGTCTACGGAAACCGCTCATCTTGTTCGTCACTTGAAGCACGAAAATTTTCAGGGAAAATATTCAAGACTAGAAGTCAAAGCCCGTTGGGGAGGCAATTACAACGGGCGCTAGAAAAACATTTGACGAAAATATGTCTACACTCAATATATTTAATCTTCTCGTCCACCTAAAATAAACAACCTCATACATAATTTTTATTATATACCCAAATCGAAATTCATGCTCTTCTGGAAACTTTTGACATTCAAAAGATTTCGTTTTGTGTACAAAGTCTTATATCCATGCAGACGATTTATTTGTTTGAAAAAAAAAAGTATGTTAAACTTAGTAATCTGGAAAAGCTATTTTAAACGAATTGAAATTACACTTTCAAAGCCTGGTGAACGTGATGAATATGGCATCATATCGATAGCAACAGCTCATTTTGTCTCGGAAATAAAAAAGGGAACTGAAAATAGCAAAAAATCACTTTAAAATTAGGCAACCGGTAGATTTTCAGATTTTTAAAGTAGCACATATTTTTCTTTTCAATTTCTTTTTTTTTTTACATTTTTATGCATAATTATGAAAATTTTCAAGCGGATTGTATAAACGGGCGAGATGTTATTACCCTTTTTCTGCTTTTTAATGTTTTTGTACTTTTCAATCTTCTTGGAGTAATGGATGTAAAATATTTACATTCAAGTTGTTTTCCGGAATGGTTACAGAGTGAGTCAAGGATCAGCATAAGTAGGATGGGAGTGCAGGAAATGTACTTTTAAGCTCATGTTAAAACCCCAGCTTCCATAAGCGAAAAGTTTTCAAAATTATTGGGGGGGCCGGGCCCCACAACCACATATATTCACGTAAGTGGCGTAGCCAAGGGGGGGGTTAGCATTCCTCATTGGGGGGTCATAACCCCCCCATGAGGAATTTTTTTCCATACAAAATGTATATTTTTCACTCCCTTATCATACACCCGTATACATATATGTGAGTTGCAGAAGTCGTAACTCCCCCATGAAAAATTTCTGGCTACGCCACTGATTCACGTACATATAACTTAGTAATAGCTGCCAACTACCATGGAATATATATAACCACTTTTTCTGCATGATTTTTCGGCTTAAAATATAGCAAAATTTTTGTGCTGCGCGCGCGAGCTGGTTGCTATTTAAAAAAAATAATTAAAAAATATACTGTTTACAAAAAAATGGTTAATTATATTCCGTAGTAGTTGGCAGCTATGACTTACTATATATAAGTAAATTATTGGAGACGCTCGAGCTCTATGGGTCTATAGAATTCTACACCTATGCAGGGTAAGTATCCATGTTAGTATCTTCCTACCATGTTATAAGTTAAAAATAGAAGCAGTGTAAAAAATCCAAAGGACGAAAAAAAAAACATTTTCGATGAGATAGTGCATTTTAGACACATCTGAACTTTTCTTTATTTCATACTTTACATTGCATAATCTGATTTTAATTAACCAGAGCCTGGTGAGGGCAGCTTATAGTAACATTGTGTGTTACGTGGCGTCACAATGAATACTAAATCATGATTGAAATCAAACGAAGAACATTTTTAAAAGTCCAAGTAAAGGTTTTTTTAAACGTTTGTAAAGGGCGTGAAATACATTTTTTTATGTTAGTATAAATTAATTTTCTGTATTTAGTGGTAAATTATTGGGTGGGCTCAGCCTCTATTCACAATTTATTGGGGGGGCTCAAGCCCCACGGGCCCATATAACTCTACGCCTATGCCAGCTTCCTCTGTTTCTGTCCTCTCCTTCGCCGAGTAATGGCCGAGTGCAGTGGCGTAGCCACGGGGGGAGGGGGTTACAAACCCCCCCCCGCCTAAAAGGAATTTTTTGTCATATAAAATATATTTTCTCCTCTCTCTAATCACACACACCCATACATATAGAGTAATTCTGGGAGTTATGCCGCACATTTTTTTGAATTAGTGCAAAAAACATTTTTTTTTTTCCTAAAGCATTGCCCTTCGGGTGAGACGCAGCTTTTGTGCGGGAGTTATTCCGCGCCTGCCATATAATTACCTATATAATAACAAAATGAAACTAAATGAGTACAAGAAGATGTATTAGTTGGTTTAAATCAATATGAGTCTCGCTACTTAGTTCACTAAAATTAAATATTTATTTCTTTTAATTGTTATTTCATCCACAACGTAACATCGGTGTGTTTGAGAGGGGGGGGGAGGAATAAATTAGTGTTTATTTTGTTTTATTTGTTTTAACATTGTTTTATTCTTTTATAAAATATGGGCGTTTCTAATTAAACCTGTAAGGAAATTTAAAATTTATCTGTTTTTAAAAACAATATTTTATTTAAGCCAGAATGTTAAAATGCAAAATTATTACAATTAACGAATAATAACATGCTCAGCTTGGGAGTCTGTGCAAAAGAAAAGAGAAAAGGTTAATAACAGTTAATTAAATCCAGAAAATACACTCCAGTAACATAAATTCAGTAATATAAAAAATAAGACAACGAGAGATAAATTAAAATTATACTAAAACCAGCATCTCGTACAAAAGAAACTGCGATATGTATAACGGAATGACAGTGCGGCATATATCCCATTTTGTACGGTACAGACGCAAGACATAACAGTCACCTGTCGCAACGGAAAGTGGCACACCTATACTGCTCGTGCGACTGCTATCTACCGACAATTGCAAGAAATACAGGGTGTGCGGCATCTGTCCCGGATGCGGTGACTGTCCCGGAATTACCCTTTATGAGTTGCGGTTGTCGTAACCCCTCCCCCATGAACAATTTCTTGCTACGCCACTGGCCAAGTGGATAAGACACTGAAAATTGGTAGATAGCTGTAATGTGAAGGCCGGGGGTTCTCGTCTACCGCGTGGCTCTAACGGTCTGGAGTTTAAGGAGATTTTCTCTCGATGTAACGTGAATACATGTTAGAAGAACCACTTTTTGTAAAGGTTTCCCTGTGGTGGCGCTCTCATGCTCTATTCACATAAGAGCGCCGACCTTGGTCGACACTTAGAATGGACGCCTGTCTTGCTCGTACTGTTGTGGGACTGTTTACGCTAAAGAAAGGCAGTACATGTAAAATCTGCCGTGGATGCGATTTCATCTATGTTCAAACGATACCTCTGGGGGTATCAATCCAGGTGATGGACTCTCTTCTGGGACTGATCCAAAATTAGATGACTTCGCGCCATAGGAGCACCCACGGAGGGGGCTTGGAGGCTGAAGCGACCCTAAACCTGGAGTGTTAGATGCGAAAAGCTTTAAAAATTGAAAATTCTCACTAATGAATTAAAATATTTTATTTTAAAAAATTGTCTTCAAATTCTTCCTAATTTTTTGTGGGAGGATTAATTTAAACTGGAGGGATGTTGGTTTTAAAATAAATACTTACAGTTAGTGTATAAAATAAAGTTAAAATTGGGTACAACAGGAAAGAAAAGATTGGATAACTATTTATGACTCTATAACTAGTTACGTTCATAGTGGGCTTGTGTTCTATGGGCAAGTGGTGATGAATGTTTTGACGGTATAAGAGAGTTATAACTATAATCGGGGTCACTACAACCGAGTTCAACAGTACTTGTAAACGCCCCCCCCCCCAAACCAAAATTCTGGGTGCGCCTCTGCCTCGGGTTAAGTTGGCCTTGAAGCTAAATAACATGATTGTTTGTTTATTTGTGGATTAAAGCCGATTGACTGCACTAGAGTCCTAGGCCTATAGGAGAACTGCCCTCCGTGGGGGACTTTCTAAGGGATCCCCGTACAGACGCAACCGTGGTATGAACCTGGCACCTCCCGCCTTCCAGTTTCAAGAGCAAAACCTCTCAGCCACTGGTGGGGGAGGGGGGCTAAATAACATCAAGGCGGATCTTTTTTTTTATATCGTTGTCCTGTATTGAGAATCTGGCGTCGCTCGGCGACTAGTCTGACGGTATTAGCAACAACAACCCCTTAAAAAGTCCCCTTCCAAGACATTTCTCGCTTTGGGAGATAGCCCTAGAGTGCTTTGCCTTAGCAAAACTGTAAACTCTCTCCTTCTTCTGACTACTGTTACATCTTTATAACGTTAATATCAAAAGGCAACCTGCTAATACTGGTCCGCTATCATGGGGGCCGGCAGCTATGGGCGAGGGTGGGCAAGTGCTGACCCTTGTGTGAGGAAATCACTCAAAATTATAAATAAATATACAAAATCAGAAACTTAATCTTTTTTTTTTTTTTGGCAAACCAGTAATTAATACATTATACAGTAAAAATCTATAAAAATACTATAAAGGGTGTGTATGTACGCATGTGTCTTGCCCACCTTTATAAAAAAAATCCTAGCGGCACCCATGTCTGCCAGTTTCATTTCACACCATGCAAAGAAGGATGTAGCAGCACAATAATGATTATCTAAACAGAATGCAAAATCAAATGCAATAGTTCGATAATAATAATATTATGCAGAAAAATAATAGCCGGTATATAAAAAGCGATATCGAATTGAACGCGACACCGAAATTTTTTCGAATCCAAATTTAATGCGAGCGATTCATATTTCATGAAGGAATTCAGAAAAAATAAAAGTCAGTCTGATAATCGTTTATTTAATAATAAGTAACACCACATGCTGCATTCATGGCAATAAAATTAAGTAACGTAAAAAATAATTAGATAATATTAGGGAAGTAACAAGAAGTAAAATCCATTATTATCTATACCTCGATTTTAACACGAGTCAGGATTTTAAATGAAAATGATCAGTCAAAAAGCATCGTTTTATATTTGCACTAATGCAGACTAATTCGGACTAATGTTCCGATAGAAAATTATCTCCATGGTTTCCACGCGATGACCATACATCACTATATAGGCCATACCTAAATAATAAGTTTGCACCGGATAATTGCCTGAGAATAGTCCATTTAGCTAAAAAAAAAGTTGTGGATGTAATATGACAGCGCTATGAAATAGCAACTGAGTAATTATTATTACGATTATTTTTCATGAAATTAGTTCCTCTGTCTCTTATTTTGAATTAAAATCTGCGAATTTTTAAACTTAAAGGGTAATCCCCCTCCTTTGTTGGAGGTGCGGGCGCTTTCCTCAAATGCCCGGCTGGAAATCTGTCCCTGTGGAGGTGGGGGGGGGGGATCACGAATGCTTGCAATGTTTTGCTACCAAGGGTACAAAAGATCATGCCTTTAAAGCAAATGCAATACTAGTTTCGTCAGTTTAAAAATATACATTATGAGTAACAGAGCAGAGAGCGCTAAATCTTGAAGAATACACTGTCTTGGACGTCTAATAAAGAACGCACTGTACTCTTTTTTATTTGGAAGTCGAAAGAAACTTCGGCTTAACCACCCACGACGCTTTCTTTCGAAAAGAAAATCCGACCGCCTTCAAAAAGTTGTGAATCGTGAAGGAAAGGCCACATAATTAACAGGATTTTGCAGCGGTAAGACGCACTTAAATTGCGGTGTCGTCTTAAATCTATCAGCATGATTTTGAGAGTCTTAGTCATTAACTCTCTCAAAAAATGTTTGTGAACGTTATCTTACAGAAAGTTCCATATAGTATTGGGTATCTGCATTTTTCACTTATGTAACTTTTAGACAGACACAGTGAGTTAATCGAAAACTGTGAAAAGATTGAAATAAAGATTTATTTCTAGTTTTAAAGTTATCTGAAATATTTTTAAATAAGTGATTCAATAAGAAATAAATGAAAATGTGTTTTTCAAATTTTAAACATCCAAAAAGTCTGAAAATTCGAAACATGTAAAATAGCTGTAGATTAAATCTAAATACAAAATTTAAACTTTTATATGGCCGCTAGAGATGAGTTCGGGCTCATTTTTTGAAGCCCGAGCCCGAAGACTTTTAATCCGAGCCCGCCCGAGCCCGAGCAATATCATTAAAGTTGGAGCCCGAGCCCGAAATTTCAGCTAAAGACAAATAAAATTAACTACTTCATTAATAGGATACAATAAATTTTGGAGCTTCACACACCTTCTAGTCCCCCGTGCCGCCATTTTTTAAAAATAAGTACATCTATTTATCCCATGAATCACTTTTTAAAATCTGTTTCAAGGAGTATCTTCAACAAAGGAGAAATTTTTCACGAGCCCGAGCCCGAACGCAATCCTGAATTACAGAGCCCGAGCCCGAGTCGGGCCTGGGCTCGGGCTCGGGCTTTCGGGCTCAGGCTGAGCCCGTCTCATCTCTAATGGCCACCTGTACAAAAAGTTCCAAATAGATGCCCCATACATTAATTAGGGCTGTACAAAATTTAAATTTTATCAAAAAGTGTCTGAGATATGAAAACAAATGTATGCTGTCTTAAACCCATTTTCAATGGCTCTCGTAGGGAAAAGCTTGGATGATCCCGTTTCAGGGGTCGCACACAGAACACAAAGAAAAGAACAACTGCATAACTATTTAATACTTTTGATGTTACTGGTATTGTACAGCCCCTCATCAACTTTGTTTAAGCATAGCATATAACTTTTCTGATAACCCTACACATACTATAGGGCTGACGGAAAAATTCGTTTGTATTTATTCACAATTAAGTTTTCTCCTATTTTTGATTTAATTTTGAGATTTTGCGAAAATTATTTCTATATTCTTAAATATTGGCATTATATAATTACGACTAAAGCGAATGAAATGATATTACTTAGCGACTCTCTTAACCTGTAATATTTTAACAATACATAAAAATTATAACTTCGCTTTCTTTACTTTGGCAACATACTCCATCCATTCTGTGTACTCCTACAATGCTGACGAAAGTTCTTGCTTTTTGGAAATTTGCATTCACTAACCCGTCAAGGACGGGTACTTATGCTAGTATATATATACAAGTGTCCGAAAAATACTGACATATAGGCTTTTATTCCTTAAATATTAATCATAAGCTATAGAAAAAATTAGGAAGTTACGTAAAAGAAGTACAGAATTTTGTGGTATCCATATTAATATTTTCAGGCGATTAAATCTAAATAAATGCAAAAATTAAATTTTTATACGGCCCCCGTACAAAAAAAAAGAAGAAAAGAAAAGAGAAAAGAAAAAAAATCCCCAGTTAGTAAAATCTGACCCATACATTAGGATATGTAAAAAATTCTAGATTTCCATCATAAAAGGGCTCGGCGATATGTTTAAACAAATTTGATGAGGGGCTATACAACACCAGTAATAGCAAAAGTATTGAGCACTTGTGCAATTACTGTTATCTTTTGTAATTTGTATACGACCACTGAAACGCGATTTTCCGACTTGTTTTTTTTTTTCCTTTCGAGAGCCACTGAAAACTGGTTTAAAGCAACATACATTTATTTTCATATCTTCGATATCTTTTAGAATAAAGTACTCGAATTTTGTGCATCACCTAACTAAAGTATGGGGCGCCTATTATTACTCGGGAAGATTTTTTGCAGGGTGACTGTATAAAAGTTGAAATTTTGTATTTAGTTAGATTTAATATCTTGAAAATTTTAATCTATATCATAAATTCTGAGCCTTTTTTTTTTTTTTTTTTTTTTTTAACTTTGCAATTTTTTGCATATGCCAGTGATAAATATTTAAGGAATAACAGCCTATGTCAGTATTTTGGGGGGACCCTGTGTATATTATTCGTACATCATCTTTACAAACTTTTAAACTAAATATAGAATGATACGCTATAACTTGTATTAATTTGTATTTATAATTTAAATGCAATCCGTTTCCAAATCTGTATGCAATCAAAACAGTGAATATTCATTAATGCAGGCGCGTAACCAGGAAAATTTTTCGGGGGGGGGGATATGCGCCTGGAAAATATTTCGGGGGGGATATGAACTTATATGTGTATAAATAGACGGAATTTCATCACTAATCGAAACATTTCGGGGGGGGGATATCGGGATATATCCCCCCCCCCCGAAATGTTTCGATTAGTGATGAAATTCCGTCTATTTATACACATATAAGTTCATATCCCCCCCGAAATATTTTCCAGGCGCATATCCCCCCCCCCCGAAAAATTTTCCTGGCTACGCGCCTGCATTAATGTCATTGTATCGAAAAATTATAAGACTAACGAAAATAATTCAGTAAAACGTTCCTTCAAAATACTTATTTTTTTTCACCCCTTTTCACAATACAAAAGCACATTGAACTGAATAAACGCAGAGAAATGGAAAGTCTGTGTGTCAGAAACAGACGATGATTTCCGCCAAAAGCTGACCACACTGCCCGAGATAAGCTGCCAAATATGATGCGCTCGCATGATCACTCTGATTGGCGGATCAGGGCTCCGCCTTAGTACATTCTAAGTGGCCAAACGTAAGGACTTGGATTCTTTTGACAGAAATAAATGATTTTAATTACATTAATTGATATTCTGTCATTTTCAATACCAAGTGTTTCTGTTACAAATCCCTTAAATGGTTTAATAATTTCATACTAGAAAGACGGGCCTTTTTTTTTGGCAAAGTTTTAGTCTTTATATCTCTTTATATTGATTCATTGCAGGGCAGAAATTAGTTTTATAAATTAAAATGAAAGTGGAAGGGGGAGGGATAGGAAAGGGAAAGCCAGAAAAACTGAAAAACTCGCAATATTTAGTATATTAAATAATTTAAAAATTCGGTTCCATTGAACTGAGTACAAATATTTTGTTCACCAAGCTACAATTTATAGAAAACACGTAGTTTATGAACAGTGTCTGTTAAAAGGTCAACTGGATTGTTAAAAATCTAGATCGATTGAAATGCCGATTCTTATACAAAAATGGATGTTTTTTGAGTGATTTAAAGATATCAATCAAATAAAAATTTATTTTTTATTTTTATGGTTTCTTTTTTTTTTTTTTTTTTTGTCTTCGTGAAAACATTGAATGGCAGCGATACAATAATTAAACAGTAACAAACTAAATTAAAAAAATTATAATGAATATTAGATTTATCGATCCCGAATAAAAAAGGCGGTCATAAGGTTTATATATTATGTCATTATATTAGCTCTAATATAGTTGGGCTGGGTCAAATATTCGATTTACTTCTTCACGGTTAATAATTTCCACAGACTAAATTAGGTTAAGCAGTATGGTTTTTTTTTAAAAAAGGACTGTTCAAATTTGATTAAATTTATATATCCTCAAATCGCAGGAATAATGAAATTAATATTAGAATTTATATTAATATTATAAATATTTAAAAAATGAAATTAATTTTTTTAATGTTTTTTAATAATTAATTTGGAAGAACATTGGCAGATTACATGTGAAATTATGCTATTTTCATGAAAATATATGTTTACATCGAAATTTGATTTAGAAAAAAATGATGAAATTTTATATCCGTACCTGGAAGGCCAATTAATCGGTCAATTAATAGGTTCAATTTCATTGATTCTAGCCACTAGCGATAATCAATCATTTATTATTAGCTTCAGTATCTTTTAAGCCCATTGAATAAAATACATGTATATTTAAACAACTCTGATTCGTGTTATAAATACAAAAGATTGAATTATTATGAAGAATCAGTGAATATGTACATATATTTTAATAACATTCAGTTGCCATTTAAATTTATTAAAAGCAAGTTCTATGCTTCTATATTGATTTGCATGATATGGAAAAAATGTATATATATATATATATTTAAAAATCCATCTAAGATCGGTCAAAAGCAAAAAACGGATATGGATCATTTTTATTCACTGGGTGGAGAACTTTCTACTTTTAAGCTCTCTTCCTATTTCTAATCTACTTCCAGTTTAGATCAAAACTCGATACTGTCATTTATCGTGCATACTTGTTCAAACACACACACAAAGTAATTAAACAAAATAAATATTTAAAATGTTGTTTCAGACTTTCTGTAGGATAAGTTACATTAAATGTAAAAACCTTTCAAAATCATACAGAATACTATTCATTTTCCCACAGATATGTACAATATGTAAATTGCGCAAATCTATTCTGTAAATACGATTCAGCATTAAATAAATAAATATTCTTAAAAAAGAACAAGAAAAAGTTGAATGCAACAAGTGTAGATTTAAAAACTACAATATCAATAATTCACACAGTAGTAAAATTTTTCATATCAGCTATTCATCATGCTCTTTTAACCCTTTGAGGCGCAACCCTTTACCAATGCTGAAAAAAGGGCATCCGTTGAGATCGCTCGACTTAACTACCAGCAAAATGGCGGGCGATCGAAACGTTCATCGCGTGCCACAGATCTAGAGACCCTTTTTTGACGACAGCTGGCTGTGCGGCACAGTCAGCTGCCGTCAAAAAAGGGTCTCTAGATCTGTGGCACGCGATGAACGTTTCGATCGTCCGCCATTTTGCTGGTAGTTAAGTCGAGCGATGGCAACGGATGCCCTTTTTTCAGCAGATGTCAGTGCTGTTAAAAATAATCGTGACAATTTTTTTACGGGAAATGACGTGCTAAAAAGTAAAGGATTCTCGTGGAGCTATGTCACCCGCAACTATTTTTATAGAAATCAAATCTATTCTTCGTGACTAGCAAGAGTCAAAACGTCAGAGTTTGGTGTTCCCAGAGCGGGAACACTGCGCGTTAAAGGGTTAAAGCATAATGTACTTTTCGCCAGTGCAAGTATGAAACGAAGAAACAAACAAAAAACCTTAGTCGCACTGACGCGATGTACGTAGAAAATAAACAAAAAGTATTATGAAGAAGTGCAAGGTAACTACTAACATCAATTAAAAAAGGAAATTGAATGAATGTCAGGAGAAAATTACGTCGGTATAGTTTTCATACCTATGCATAGAAAATCTTTAAAAATGAATTTTTACTTAAATAAAATGTATGTTTTAATTTTAGAGAATTGTGAAAATTTTCACATATTTAATTACTCATATGTGCAAATTAACAAATGTTACTTTTCAAAAATGGTCAAAATAAATTACATAATTACTATTTAATTATTAAATATTCTTAACGCTAGTATTTTTAAGACATTAATGAAATTGTGACGTACTATCTTTTATCAATTACTTTTTCTTCCTCGCTGAAACAAAATCTTAGCCAGTGGTAGTTTTTCTAGGCTTTGTGGGCACATTCCTACGCTGTTAAATTTCCTGTGCTTAATTACGGTAACTGTTTCTTAAATACACCGCAGCATATACGCAGAACTTGCATGTGGTTTACTCTACATTGCTGATTTCAAGTCATATATACCATTACATTGTCACAGATAAATTTCTAAGTTCCATTACTATTTTTTTTTCCAATTTTATTAAGAAAGGACCTATAAAATCTTCAGAGAACCCCGATTACTTAATTTTGATTCCCTAGGACCCACAAATTTTAGAAGCTAGTACAAAACCCCTGTTATAGAATAAAGTAATTTGTATCTACCAATTTTTAGTTAAAGAATATTCACAGCAATCTGCTTTGGAACATAAATACCTCTTGCATTCCTCTGAAAAAAAGTTGTGTTATGTTTACCAGCAAATTGTGCTGTACACTGTTATACAAGTTTAACATTTGACCGAATAACTAATGAAATCAGAGTTACAATCTATGCCATATAGTAACCACCGTAATTTAGGTACAGTAGCCACCGTAATTTAGGTTCAGCCGCAAATGTCTTAAGAAAAAACAAGTACCGATTTCACCAGGATCATTCACCCGGGAACCTGGGGGGGGGGGGACAAAAGCGGCACTTGATCCCACAGATTTTGTAGGGAGGGGGTGAAAGTATACTTTTTGCCCCCCCCCCCACACACACACGCACACACACACAATTTTCGAAACTCAGAATTTATCGAAAAATTTGTTGATGTACCAATCAACCAATTTTCGTGTAATATATCGTGTAAAATGTGTTTTTTGAAAAATAGGGAAGATCATAAATACGGTCAAAACCACAAAATAGCCAAGCCTTTCAGAGTGGGTAAGTACATTTCAAGTGCCCCCAGAATCCATAAGCACACTCTGACCTTAGCAACAATAGCATAGAATACGATATTGCAGATACACGCTTAAATCTATTGATTAAAACTGACACTCCTTTATTGATTAAATTTCTTATCGGCTGATTTAAATCCTTTTACGGTAAAAATTTCCGAAAAAAAACTCTTTGAAGACATTAATTTGTAAACTCTTAAATTCGCCTCAATGCTCCCAATTCGCTAGATTCTACTTAGCTCTATTTTCACTTAAACCTTGTCTATTTGAAAATTCTGACTTCCCCACGAAAAGAAATGCCCGGTAGGTATCGTATTACTATCACGTGACCAACGCTCTTCTACGGATTCTTTGCCATATTCACGTCGCGGGCAGTGGCGGCTCGTGATCAAAAAAATAGGTGAAGAGCTTATACCAAAACATTATGAAAAACACCTGATGCAGCCATTAACATGGGCGCCGGCAGAATATTTCCCAGGGGGGGGCAAAGGCTACTCAAGGGGGGGCAAAGACTACTCAAGGGGGGCAAAGACTACTTTAACGTATAGTTACCATGTTGAAAAGAGCAAAAAAGCAAGGCAAAACACTGCATACAAAAATCCAGGGGGGCATCGCCCCCTTGCCCTATGCTGCCGGCGCCCATGGCCATTAAGCATGGTAATTAGGCGGTGGCATAGGCCTTTCTGCGGAAAGAAATTTTTAATCTTTCAGCGATGCATTAATTCCTAATGCCTCCATTGGTCGACCCAGGGCCCGATTAACCTTTGAAGTGAGGGGAAGCTCAGTCTCATTTCGGGCCCCCCTTCCCCTTTTTGTTTGGATTAAGTAAAGTTTTTAATGATTTTCTTTGTTAAAAGGATATTTAATTGATTTAATTAGTTCTAATGATTTTATTTGAAAAAAATATTTTTTTCATTAATTTGAAATTTACCTTAGATAAAAATATGTTATTCATTATCTTCGCAATAGTTTACTTAATTGTAATGAGATTTTATAGTATTTTTAAAATTACTGTAAAAAGTAAAATAAAAACATTTCCTTACTACTGAAACATTAAACTTTATTTATTTAGTCATATATTTTTCATGAGACATGGGGCTTTTTTCGGGAATTCTTTGTTCGTTTTGATGACATCATAAAAATCACAACATGGAAGTTCAGAATTAATTTTGACCTTTAGACGATTTTTAACATTACATATTGAAAGTTTACCCCTTTCTACCGACCAAATGTTCCTGATAATAGAAAATTTTGTCTCAACTGGAACAAATGTCCCAAGTATAGACATCGCAAACTGAACTAATTTAGAAATGTTGCTACATGGAGTATCAAGACTTCTAAAATACCTTAAAAATAGCTTTCCACTTCTCTTCATTAAAAATCTTTACAATAACTTAGAAGATAATTTAAAAACAAAATTTTGAATTTTTATCCGTTTTACAGTCATTTTTGGGCCCCCTTCAAATTATGACGGGAAGCTTCTCGAGCCTTTTCGCTAATCAGGCTCTGGGTCGACCACGAGAAAGAACATCTCTTTTATCGTCATCATTCCACCGATTAAACGGTGTTTGTAATACATTACAGACTATATCATTTACAGGAAACATAAGGAAGGTGAATAAACAGAAAAGAAACTAACTATTATTATCATTAAAATTAACACAAGAAGAAACTCTAAAATTTTCAAAAGACAGCAGTAAAAATCTCATGTGTCAAAATCTCAAACAAATCACGTGGTTTCATTTTCCTACAGCAATTTGTTCTTGGAGACGCACTACGCTGGGTTTTCTCTCACTTGAAGAGACAGACCGTTTTCTGAGGGATCTCTTCACCTGATAGAAAGTAAAGCTGTAAAACTGAATGGAGCGTCTGAGGTTACCATGGCAACCCCACCGATAAGTGCAGTAGAAGAGATAATTTTTCATTAGCACTTCACAACTCGCCCCGTCAGAACCCGCGTACCACGTGACTCTAACAATGGACCAATCGTGACACAAGTCTTTGAAACTTTCTTTGGCCGCGCGGCAAGGGGAGGGGAGGGGAGGGAAGAGAGTTTGGCCTCACTGATAGTAAGAGCATGATTTAGCACAGTGTACTTTTACAGACAAAATTTGAAAAAGGATTATGGCTTGCTTACGTTTACACAATTTTTTGTTACTTACAATACTTGGTGAAGAGGCACTTCACCTACTTCACCTGAAAAGCCGCCACTGGTCGCGGGCATCGAAGGACAAGCATGTCGTTATCAAAATATGAAGTAAAAGAATTTCTGAAGAAGATACTGGATGCACTTTACTTAATGCCAAGTCCTTTTGTTGTGGGTGCTTACTTGTGTGTGTATTCGCTTGTGATAGTTTTATTTTAAATCCGAATACCAAATGCATCTTTTTCATATTCAGAGTTGTGAAATAAATTCAGCCTAGATATGGAGGAGATGCTTTAGGTAAAGATTTCGCTTTAATGGACATAGATTCTTACGATTGGATTATAAAAAGCTGTTGTAAAACTAATGAAGTTATATCTCCACTCAAAGTGAGTAAGTAGTATTTTACCTTTTTCATGTAAATAAATTTGGTTGCTGCTTTAGTTAAATCTCACAGCTGGTTTAACCATGATTGCATTTCTGTATTCTGACTGTACTGCGAATTCGTTTTATAACTAGAGACTATAGTGAAATTACATTCTATTTATTAAAAAAAAAATTGTATAGTGTATTAAGGTATATGTAATCCAGGGGCGTAGCCACGGGGGGGTTATGGGGGTCATAAACCCCCCCACGAGGAATTTTTTGCCATACAAAATGTATATTCTTCACTACATTATCACACCCACGTATACATATATACGAGTTGTAGTAGTCGTAACCCCCCCCATCAGGGGCGTAGCCAAGGGGGGGTTATGGGGGTCATAACCCCCCCATGAGGAATTTTTTGCCATACAAAATGTATATTCTTCACTACATTATCACACCCACGTATACATTTATATGAGTTGTAGTAGTCGTAACCCCCCCCATGAAAAATTTCTGGCTACGCCCCTGCCCCCCATGAAAAATTTCTGGCTACGCCCCTGATGTAATGTATTTGCCTTGATTTAAAATTTATTTTCTGGGGCTTATAATCATAGATTACAGCTCGTTATTATTCGTTTTCTTAATTTTTTATTATCAAAAATGAAGAAAACGAATAATTCAAACATATTTTTAACTGCGCACTATTTATAACATTATATGTACATGTATGTACCAATGACTCCCCATGAGTAGTTGTGAGGGGGGCGGGCTCATCTTCAGCTTTCAAATACTTACTTTCAGTACTAAAATAATGCAGAAAAGTTCAGCATAGGGGAACCCGCCCCCCCCCACATGAAAGCGCACAATTTCTTGTCTCCATTTATAAATGCATGTGAATTGACAGAAAAAGTCTATATTTTGTAATCTAAACTTAATTCGACATGCGGGGCGTTCCATCCCCATCCCCTCCGCATGATTAAGATGTGTAATCAACATATTAATCATTACTCAACTTAAAATTGCAACGTGAACAATTAATGTCAGAAAAAAGAAAATACTAGAAAACACTGATTTAACAGCCTTAAATAACAAATTCCAGTGTAATATATTAATCAAAAACAGCAAATTTTCATAAAACACCCTTTTTAAAGCTTAAAAAAATAATCTTAATTCAGTACAGATATATTAATAAAAAAAAGGACGGATTTTGTAAAAACGCTCATTCTATAGCTTAAATAATAATCATAATTGAGTACATTTATATTAATCAAAAGTGGACAGAATTTGTAAAAACACTCCTTCTATAGCGTAAAAAATAATCATAATTGAGTACAGTTATATTAATCAAAAACGGACACATATTGTAAAAACACTCCTCTTTTTTGATTATTATTTAGGCTAAATAGAGCTGTTGTATAATGCTCAAAAATTGAGAATTTTTCGCTGCATTGATTTTTGTCGATTAATCGAGAAAATTTTACTCAATCGGGAGAGCTGTTGAAGCCAATCGGATGGCTGTTTGAAGTCAAAAATTGAGTAAAAATATACTCCGTTTGATTAATATTTTACTCAGTAGATTTAAGCGTGACGATAGCGTATTGAAAGATTCATATGGGCAGCGATTTCAACCCCATTTATTAAAACATATGGATTACAATGATAATAGTGTGTATTGAAGGAAGTGTCTCCAGAATCTATGGGCACTCTCAGCCATAATCAACAGCAGTATTGGGAAATAGGGATGGTAATGAATGGTAACCGTTGAAAGACAGAAGGTGCACATAAATCCGGTAACACTTAAGGCTCCATTTGCACAAACACAAGGATTGCGATGATAGTAGTATGTTTGAAGGCCTGGGAGATCAAACCTGATCTACACACATTTTTGAAATTGCAATAATACTTCAATCGTGTATTAAAGGTACGGGGTGACAGCGGAGTCCAGCCAATGCTCAGAGGTCAGAACAATAACTGTGACCGTTGAAGGACAGGGCTCTTACTTATCAAACAATATATCAGCTTTGCCCTCCCCCGCCCTCAGAAAAAAATCCCTTCCGACGCTCTGACCGGGATAGCCGATTTTTTTTCGTAAACTAACATGGCCGCCATTAGTTCGCTTTAGGATGTGAACGGTGTTTACAACAAATAAAAAAACTGCCTCATGAAGTCTTCGAAATAGAAAAATCTTTTCAAAAGAACTATACCCGTCGATTTAACAGCATTGTTTATATCTACCTTCCTTAAAACAGCGCCATTAACTGCTCATAGTCATATCGCATCAATATTCATTATTCCATGTAATAGAATATTACCCTTTTGACATGGGCGCCGGCAGCATAGGGCAAGGGGGGCAGTTGCCTCCCCCGTGTTTTTTTGAATGCAGTGTTTTCCCTTACTTTTTTGTTCTTTTCAACATGGTAACCATACGTTAAAGTAGTCTTTGCCCCCCTGGAGTAGTCTTTGCCCCCCCTGGAGTAGCCTTTCCCCCCCCTCGGGGAAATATTCTGGCGGCGCCCATGCCTTTTGATTAATACTTTTCTTAATTCATGCGTAAAATGCTAAAGCGAAATATTCCATTTTTAACAAACAAACAGAAAGAAAAAGAAATTACGATAAAATTATGCTAACTATATATACTTTGTTTCTGCACGCAATACATGTCCGTTGTGGCTTGATGGACAAAGCGCGTTCCTTCTATCGGGTTTGTTTTCGAATCCTATGTGTACATTCTTTTCTTTTTCTTGTAGTAGTATTTGTGTTAATTATAATTATGCTGGATCCAAATATTTAAATTATCCTAAAAAGTTAATCTAAAAACATTTTTTTCCTACAGCATATATATAACAGACGAATTTCAAATAATGTATAAGATATAAAATATACATTCATTTATATAGAAATATGGTATATATATATTAATTATGTATTCTTTTTCTTCCCAAAATTCAATTTGAAGATTCTTTTTCATTCAAACTTTATAGTCAACGCAGAACTGAATGGAGCCATCCTTCTTTTGGACCAAAACAACGGCGAGGCCCAGGGACAAGTCGATGGCTTGATGACGTCATCACGCTGCATCTCCTCTAAAAAACTGCTCACCTCTTCTTGCTTAGCAAACAACAGTCGCCTAGGATGTTGCTTGACGGGAGAATGGCTGCCTGTATCTATTCTGTGTTGCGTTACTTCGTACGACCAAAGTCACTGGAAGTACGAGAGAAGAGGTCTTGGAATTCTATAATTATTTTTTCAGCAGCGCTTCTCTGTTTTGCTGTTAACTCCGCGTCTTGTAATAATTCTTTCGTCAGACACTTTATGATTTAGCTATCGTTAGGCTGGTGTTCTTATTAATGCAGGTAACAGGAGAGCACGTTGCCAAAACTTCATTTTTCTTCATAACCTTCAACTTGTCTGTTACATTCGCTACTGTAACTGGAATGTTAGTTTTCGACAAGACCACAAGTGTTGCACCCACAAGTACTCCTCTGACAGAATTACTATTGTTTGGGTGTTCGAGTAATCCGAACCGGAATTTATTGATTTCTTTTATTGTTCCAGAAATTATAGAACCAGTTCTTGGAGGTAGAGTGATATAAATCTGGGCTATTATGTGTTGAACAGGTAAAACGGTTGGATTTTTTAATGTCGAAAGTTGCTCTTTCTTCTGAGTCTGAACAAAGCTCGTTATTCTTAGTACAAGTTAAATTTATCTGATTTTAGAAAGTCCAGTCCAGAATGAACGAGTCCGTAATATTGGCGACATATACCACATGATAGTATCTGGCATTTCCAAACCTGATTTCTACTCTTGATTTCCCGCCCACTTTGATCTTGTCACCTGTCACAGTCTGGAGGGTCAGCGAGGGCGGAGTCCAGATGATCTTCAAATTTAATGTCTTTGACAGACCTGTCCTTATTATGGTTACATTCGCTCCAGTATCAATGACCATGTGGCATGGCGAACCATTTACGCATCCCAGTATGAAGAGTCCTATACTTCCGCCATTCACTGCGGAAATCTCCAAGGCTTTCAAATGAGGCTTTTGAATATCCCTCAGCCTCCGTTCCGCAATGTCGTCTCTTTTCCGTCTTCATTCATGGGCTTCTCTAGTGTACTGGTGTCTGCGATCTTCACGACGACAGTTCATTTGTACGTCACAGTATTTTCGTAAATGCCCTTCGCCACTGCACCTCCAACATTTCACTTTTCTTCGCTCTGACTGTACTTGTCGTTCAACCAGATCTTCAACTTTCTTCATCTGTTCTGTTTTAAACTCTCAGTGTCCGTATCAGCTCGCTCTTGGACCATCGCTGCTCTAACAGCATGACGATCTTTCCTTACAGCCTTAAAGCCTCTAGCTTCATGGCGAATACGAGGGCGGACATGAGATCTTTATTATCCGCCAAAATCAATGTTTTTTTGTATTTTCGAGTCTCTGAAGCGTCTTTCATTAAAATGCTTCACTGCAACTTCTTCTCGGGCATTATCAGGATAGCTGCCGTAGGGTAGATGACAAAAGTAGAGGTAATATAGGGGTTTTGGCTCACCAAGGATTGTAAGGATTGAGAGGATAGCCCACCGAGAATTGTACGGATTGTGGGATGGTCAGTAAGGATGGGGGCGAATTACCCAAACATGATAACGCAGACTGCGGCAATACAGAATCGAGGGAGTGAATCACTTGAGAAAGATAAAGCGCATGGGTTCACGAAATGCAGAGATAAGGATTGGATGTGTGTTTTTCATACTTTGAAATATTTGAGAGAAAGTTTAAAGTGGGATAAACAACATCATACAGTAAGAATTCTGCCCAGACACGGTGCAGGGAATTTCCCCCTCTCTTCAGTGATGCTTAACGGTTAAGCCGTTGGCGAAAGAGTATGGTTTAGGATTTTTTTTTTCTCTGTAAACATATTTTTTTTCAGATTAGTGGGACTTAGAATTATTTCAAAAATTGTAGGTTTCTTTGATAGTTTATAACTATTTCTAATTAGAGAACTTATTATTATTTTCATAGTGTGTTCAAGGAATAATAAGTTTCACTTTTTTTCTTATGGTTTAGGATTTTTTCTGTCTGTAAATACTTTTTCAGAATAGTGGAACTTTATTTCAAAAATTGTAGGTTTCATTGAGGGTTAGTTATTGCATTTTTAGTAATCCTACAAAACTTTTTTATTGTATATCACAAGTAGTGTAACTTGATTTATACAGATTCAATACGATATAGATATTTTTAATTTTATGGGCAACACTAATTTCAGTTTTACTATGAAAGCATCGTTTTATGCATGAATCAACCTTTTGAGTGGTATTTAATTTATGCACTTAACATGCTTTATAGAAAAGTGAGTATAGTTTTAACTAACACATATCTTTAAATTTGCAGGTGGATAGTACTATTGTTAGAAACTTGAACTATTGAAGATAAAAATTGAAGATCCGTTTTAGCATACTAAGACAATTGCATGTACAGTTTTACATAAATATCTTTCAACTACTTAGATAACATTATAGTTTTAATTGCGAAAGCTGTTAAATTGCAAAGAGTTACCATAAATACTAATTACTTGAACTAAAAAATACAAGGTTCTTACTTACTTCAAGTCACGTCTTGCACTGGCAGCTTTATCTTAAAGATAACTAGGCTAGCAAGTCCGGAAAATAGAGTAATGATTTAAAATACATTAGCCCTACTTTCCGTTCCAGCTAGCTATTCCATGTAATCATCTGGATTAATTCTAAATTCTTTATACACACATTGGCTAAAAATAGGGATATTATTTTGAGACTAAATACCAATAAAATAATAAATTTTTTAAGATATTAAACGCTTAAAACTATTTTTTTTTCTTATTACAATTTATCAGATTCACACTAAATGAATACCATTTTATGTATGATGAAAATATTCAATACTTTAGTTAGCAAGCGAAAATTTAATCTTAATTAGAATGTAGCATTTACAGAAATACAGATTACATACAGACTTTATTTTCTATTAGGAGAAATCCCTTTCACCATATATCCCTCAAACCCCAGTTTTTGTATACAAAATGTACGAATACTTTTGTATACAGAATGTACTCAGTTACACTAGTGGGGAAAATACACTCTTTGGATTACCAACTCAAATTTTTGCAAAACACCAAAATACAATACAGGAAAACATGCAAAAATCTTTTAACATAGAATTTAAAAAATCACACTTAAAATTAGAGCACCTCAAAATGCGGACCAATGTAAAATATAATTACCAAACTATTAATAACAACATAATTATTTTAAATTAAAGCAATTTGAAAAAATGTAAATAAGAGCTAATCAAGCAATGATTCATGTTTAGAAATTTATTAATAATTGTGATAATCAGGAAAAACAAATTAGAATTATGGTATCATCCTATATGTGACTAAAATAATACATAGAAAATGTTAAACTTGGAGACTTACACTGGTGATGACTGGACTTGCATACGCGAGAGGTAATAATAATAATAATAATAATAATACAATAAGACTGAAATAATGCACAAACGTTATATAATTCACTGCAGGAAAAAAACCCCGTGCTTACTGAATATCCCAAGCCTACGGCGAACCACTGATAAGATAAGGAATGGACGATAAGGAAGTGTGTTCAGATCGGGAAAACCGGTTAAATAACACTGGGCTAGTTTGCCGATACGGTAATACCATGGAGTTTGTAAGGGGGATATGCACGTTGCAGTACAGAATTGGGAACATGTGCTTAGTTCTACGTTCAAAAATATGGTTGACTTAATCTAAAGCCATTTCAATGTTTCAGAAAACATAGTGGAAATCTATCCTTAAAGTATACATGTATCTGATCGGCATTATATCCTAAAATAGAATTAAAATATCAAAGTTAGGCAACAACGATTAATGTATTTTACATAGTTTAGGAAAATAATGAATCATTAAATTAATTTCTGTAAAACAATTAGCAAAGATCAGTATTCTATAGAACGATAAGCATAAAAGCAAATTATTTTTGTCAAGTTTTGGTGAACAGTGCAGTAATAAATTATACGCATTGTACTATACTAAGATTAATGAGTATTCATTTATAAAACAGGTATTTACTACTGAAAAACATGATCTAATTTTGACAAATGCATTGGAGTATTGCATAGGACATCTATTGACCAAACGCTATACTTGTACTAAATATGATATGATTATTCTAATATTAAAAATAGGGTTAAGATTCTTCACTTGCGATGAAAGGCACTCAATTTTTTTTTATATACTTAATTTTTACAAAGATGTAGACATCATTTTAATAAATTCATAAACTAAAACTTTTGTTTAATAAAGTCATAAACTGAAATTATTAATTAAAACCTGCTAATAAACTTATTAAAATTTTTACTCTAAAAGATAGCTAATTACAACATACATCAGAAAAAATATAAGCAATTAAATACCTCAAAAATACCGGACAACACTCTAGTTGCATGCGGTCAAAACTGCATCTTAGGTCCGCTGTACAATGGGCAAGGGTCCGTTGCAGGAGAGTTTACCTATAAACTCTAAAAATTTGACGGCAACTGAAGAACTGGTTTTCTCTTATCAGTCATCACAGATCAGATAAGAGATAAGGAAGTGACACGCGCAGAAGACACGTGATAGTGACGTGTGCAAATCTGTGTTGATTCAATATCCGGTAGGTTTGCTGGCAGGATGTACTATTTGCAATTAGTGGCAACTCTCTCTAACAGGCTAAGACATGCTAGATGACGCAATATCTACAGGGTTGAGAAAGTTTTAAGGTAGAGGGCGCTTGGGTGAAATCACATGATTGTTTAGAACCAGTAGGAAGACATTTTAGTTAGATAAAGTGGCCAGGTGTGTGTTGCGAGACCCACTTTACGCTGTGTGCGCCTATACCTCAGACGTATGTTTTAAGTTTTAATATATTTTTCACCGAGTTTCAAAAATGTCATTGCTTGAATCGATCGAAAATAACTTTAACATTGAATACACTCCCGAGTTTTATACTCAAAGTGATGCTGATGTGTTGCTGCAAGAAATAATACAATTGCCTTTAGATGTAAAGCCTCTGCAAAGTATTGAAAAGAAAATTTCCTCCGAGTTTTATACTAAAAGTGACGTTGATGTGCTACAGTAAGAATTGTTTCAATTACCCCTGCAAAGTAGTGAAAAGAAAATTTCCTCGACCCGTAAAGTAATTACTTTTGCTGATGAAGGTATCAATTACAGTTTTCCTGGAGCAACAGTCTCTGTTTACTTTTGGATACCCATTTTGCAAAAAAATGCGTGAAGATCTACAGAAAGTGACAAATTATGAATTTAATATGGTACAAGTGAACTTAGGCTCTGAAGAACAACCTAAAATTGAAGACGGTAACAACGAAGATTTTAACCTGGATCTATCATCAGGTGTATGCAGGGGCGTAGCCAGAAATTTTTCATGGGGGGGGTTACGACTACTGCAACTCATATATATGTATACATATGTGTGATAATGTAGTGAAGTATATACATTTTGTATGGCAAAAAAATTTCTCATGGGGGGGGTTATGACCCCCCTAACCCCCCCTTGGCTACGCCTCTGGGTGTATGCATTCTAAGATTTGGATCTAAACGAACTTTGGATTTTAAACCAGCGAACTGTGAAACCACTACCATTAAACTAAAACATGGTTCAATGCGTAAGATATATTTTACTAAGTATTTTGTAAAATCCTTTACTTTATAATTCTGAAAAATAGTCTAAGTCCCTCACTTTGTACAGACATAAATTATATTACTTTTAATTAGTTAAGGTTTACATAAAGATAAGTTTATACATCTATGCTAAAATAACTGATTATTTCTGTACCAAATTTAAATCCATTTTATCAAAAACATGTTAAGCATACTACTTCTACGAATTTTACAAAGTTCTAATAGCTAAATTCCTTTTGAGAAATAATTTCATAACTTATGAGAACTCATAAACGTAATCAAATCAAAAGTATACTTAGTTTGAACCAGTAACATGTATAAAAGTAAGAGCAAATTTTTTAAAATTTGTAAGCATAACCATCTCAATCAGTAAAATGTGTAACATGTGCACTTAGTTGATATTTCTCATAAAAATATTCAAGCCCAATACTTAATAAAAATTATGAAATTATGCTAAGTTAATACTCAGTTATGATGTAACATAACTTATATACTAAGTTAATGATGTTTTAAAAACATGGTGCCTGATTTAAAATATTCTGTAACTTCAAGTAAAATGTGGTAAGATCTTTACATTAAAGAACACCTAAAAAATCTTTATTTAAAAATACTAAGTTTCTTTATCTCGCTTAACTTTATTTTTGAAAAACCTGTAAAATCGATTAAGTTATAAAATTATGGAAACTGACTTTTTTTTAGCTAGGTTCATCTTATAAAAAATTATTACTTTGGGAATTATCATCTAACACAATTTACCTATCACACTTAAGTTTATGATTTTAATCAGAACATTTTATTTCTATGTAGTAGATTAATGTTTCCATAGTACATGCTTCAATAAATTATTACTTTGGGAATTCTCATCTAACACAATTTACCTATCACACTTAAGTTTATGATTTTAATCAGAACATTTTATTTCTATGTAGTAGATTAATGTTTCCATAGTACATGCTTCCATAAATTTTGTTAAATTTGTAACTTTTTACCTTGTAGTGTATAAAACATAACACGAGAACCTTAAATCTTGACCAAGTATGTTAACTTTACCACTTTTTGCTGCAGTAAAATTTCATAGATTTTTATTTTGCAAGTAATCAACACACACATACACATAAAGAAAACACAGAAAAGTTTTCGTATTTAAACTTATTTATTTACAAAAATATATTTTAAATTATACAAACTATTTACACAATTAAGAAAATAATAACTTTTCAATGAGTATTCTATAACTAAGCATGCATAAGTCAGTAAAATCTTACTGTTGTAGAAGCAAGCATACCTTTTCTACATAATCACAATGGTTTTAATATATTTTTTACAATCGCAATACTAGTTATACACCAATAACATCACATAATTACACATGTTTTGCCATCCTTGGAATTAGCAAAATCTGAAAACGGTTGAAAAAATATATTAAATAGCACATTTTGAAGATGCTTCATATAGTCTTCAGAGAAAATGTTTGAAAAAAATTCCCCGTCATAATTACAAGTACATTTGTTCTCGCATATCTCTCTTGCAATATACGACATGTCGACCATAAACCATGCTTTACTACTTATAAGACCCTCTCTTTCGTCAACATGTGTTCTATTCGAACAAGCATGTATCCTTTGCGAAGGATGGTCCTGAACCCGACCTATGTTTTTAAAAATTTCCTGATGTACTATATCCATTAATTGTTGTTTAGCCTCATCATAATTACAATGGGGTTCACGGTTACATTTTTGCGGCTTTAATTTTAAAATTAAATGAGGTAGGGTCGTCGTATATAGCGTTTTTAAAATGCATTCCAATATTTCATTTCTCATTTCACAAAGTTTTAGTACTCGATCATTTAAAAGTGTTAAGGAAATTGGATTTAACGTGAATGAATCTCCGGTTTTGTAAATTTGTTGTAAAATACATTTTCCATCATCATTAAATACAGATAATTGATTATTACAAATAAAAGAGCTATTGTTATGAGAAATATTAAAATCTAATAGTTTTACAATAAATTCGATCCATGTGGAAGGGTTCATCACGACTCCCTGACCGGTTGGTATATAGTCTAATTGGGCGTTCTGAATAAATTGTCTAATATGAATCTTCAAGTCAGTTTTTTCATCGTGAAGTGAAACGTAGATAAGTCTTTCCAAGTGCCATGTACTATTTACAGAAGCATATAAGCTGTGGTAAAGATTATCCATCCAATCGTCCAACTTTGCCCTTTTCGGGGAAGGCTCATAAATGTACATTTTGACAAATGTTAGGTTAATGTGCGGGTCTGTTACATAAGGTTCAGAAGGAATACCATGCGTTAAAAGTTTGTTGGTTGGGGGATATATCTTACACATTGAACCATGTTTCAGTTTAATGGTAGTGGTTTCACAGTTCGCTGGTTTAAAATCCAAAGTTCGTTTAGATCCAAAACTTAGAATGCATACACCCAGAGGCGTAGCCAAGGGGGGGGGTTAGGGGGGTCATAACCCCCCCCATGAGAAATTTTTTTGATATACAAAATGTATATACTTCACTACATTATCACACATATGTATACATATATATGAGTTGCAGTAGTCGTAACAACCCCCCATGAAAAATTTCTGGCTACGCCCCTGCATACACCTGATCATAGGTCCAGATTAAAATCTTCGGGGTTACCGTCTTCAATTTTAGGTTGTTCTTCAGAGCCTAAGTTCACTTGTACCATATTAAATTCATAATTTGTCACTTTCTGTAGATCTTCACACATTTTTTTGCAAAATGGGTATCCAAAAGTAAACAGAGACTGTTGCTCCAGGAAAACTGTAATTGATTCCTTCATCAGCAAAAGTAATTACTTTACGGGTCGAGGAAATTTTCTTTTCACTACTTTGCAGGGGTAATTGAAACAATTCTTACTGTAGCACATCAACATCACTTTTAGAATAAAACTCGGGGAAATTTTCTTTTCAATACTTTGCAGAGGCTTTACATCTAAAGGCAATTGTATTATTTCTTGCAGCAACACATCAGAATCACTTTGAGTATAAAACTCGGGAGTGTATTCAATGTTAAAGTTATTTTCGATCGATTCAAGCAAAGACATTTTTGAAACTCGGTGAAAAATATATTAAAACTTAAAACATACGTCTGAGGTATAGGCGCACACAGCGTAAAGTGGGTCTCGCAACACACACCTGGCCACTTTATCTAACTAAAATGTCTTCCTACTGGTTCTAAACAATCATGTGATTTCACCCAAGCGCCCTCTTCCTTAAAACTTTCTCAACCCTGTAGATATTGCGTCATCTAGCATGTCTTAGCCTGTTAGAGAGAGTTGCCACTAATTGCAAATAGTACATCCTGCCAGCAAACCTACCGGATATTGAATCAACACAGATTTGCACACGTCACTATCACGTGTCTTCTGCGCGTGTCACTTCCTTATCTCTTATCTGATCTGTGATGACTGATAAGAGAAAACCAGTTCTTCAGTTGCCGTCAAATTTTTAGAGTTTATAGGTAAACTCTCCTGCAACGGACCCTTGCCCATTGTACAGCGGACCTAAGATGCAGTTTTGACCGCATGCAACTAGAGTGTTGTCCGGTATTTTTGAGGTATTTAATTGCTTATATTTTTTCTGATGTATGTTGTAATTAGCTATCTTTTAGAGTAAAAATTTTAATAAGTTTATTAGCAGGTTTTAATTAATAATTTCAGTTTATGACTTTATTAAATAAAAGTTTTAGTTTATGAATTTATTAAAATGATGTCTACATCTTTGTAAAAATTAAGTACATAAAAAAAAAATTGAGTGCCTTTCATCGCAAGTGAAGAATCTTAACCCTATTTTTAATATTAGAATAATCATAATATATTTAGTACAAGTATAGCGTTTGGTCAATAGATGTCCTCTGCAATACTCCAATGCATTTGTCAAAATTAGATCATGTTTTTCAGTAGTAAATACCTGTTTTATAAATGAATACTCATTAATCTTAGTATAGTACAATGCGTATAATTTATTACTGCACTGTTCACCAAAACTTGACAAAAATAATTTGCTTTTATGCATATCTTTCTATAGTATACTGATCTTTGCTAATTGTTTTACAGAAATTAATTTAATGATTCATTATTTTCCTAAACTATGTAAAATACATTAATCGTTGTTGCCTAACTTTGATATTTTAATTCTATTTTAGGATATAATGCCGATCAGATACATGTATACTTTAAGGATAGATTTCCACTATGTTTTCTGAAACATTGAAATGGCTTTAGATTAAGACAACCATATTTTTGAACGTAGAACTAAGCACATGTTCCCAATTCTGTACTGCAGCGTGCATATCCCCCTTACAAACTCCATGGTATTACCGTATCGGCAAACTAGCCCAGTGTTATTTAACCGGTTTTCCCGATCTGAACACACTTCCTTATCGTCCATTCCTTATCTTATCAGTGGTTCGCCGTAGGCTTGGGATATTCAGTAAGCACGGGGTTTTTTTCCTGCAGTGAATTATATAACGTTTGTGCATTATTTCAGTCTTATTGTTTTATTATTATTATTATTATTATTACCTCTCGCGTATGCAAGTCCAGTCATCACCAGTGTAAGTCGCCAAGTTTAACATTTTCTATGTATTATTTTAGTCACATATAGGATGATACCATATTTCTAATTTGTTTTTCCTGATTATCACAATTATTAATAAATTTCTAAACATGAATCATTGCTTGATTAGCTCTTATTTACATTTTTTCAAATTGCTTTAATTTAAAATAATTATGTTGTTATTAATAGTTTGGTAATTATATTTTACATTGGTCCGCATTTTGAGGTGCTCTAATTTTAAGTGTGATTTTTTTAATTCTATGTTAAAAGATTTTTGCATGTTTTCCTGTATTGTATTTTGGTGTTTTGCAAAAATTTGAGTTGGTAATCCAAAGAGTGTATTTTCCCCACTAGTGTAACAGAGCTCTATTAATAGCAATAGACTTTAAGTATTCGTACATTTTCTATACAAAAACTGGGGTTTGAGGGATATATGGTGAAAGGGATTTCTCCTAATCTATATAAATAAAATTAGACTTTTGTCTGTACATTTCTTGGAATTCAAAAATTTTGCGATTTCTATCCGTTTCAAGCACCCGGGAATCCGATGCGACCCTCAAAAAAAAGTTTGTCTGTCTGTCATTCTGTCATTCTGTCATTCTGTCCGTGACGCTTTTTTTGTTTAAGCATCACGTAAAAAATCTTGATTAGATTTTCTGATTTTGCGAAAATCGTTTCAAACTGCGTAAATTTGTGTTCAAGCATCACGCAAAAACGACTGAAGCGAATGATATGAAATTGGGTGTCATGATAGGTGGTCACTCAAATTAAAACATAGGCGTCGAATTTTTAAAAAATCTTGATTAGATTTTCAGATTTTGCGAAAATCGTTTCAAACTGCGTAAATTTATGTTCAAGCATCACGCAAAAACGACTAAAGCGAATGATATGAAATTGGGTGTCATGATAGGTGGTCACTCAACTTAAAACATAGGCGTCCAATTTTTAAAAAATCTTGATTAGATTTTCAGATTTTGCGAAAATCGTTTCAAACTGCGTAAATTTGTGTTCAAGCATCACGCAAAAACGACTGAAGCGAATGATATGAAATTGGGTGTCATGATAGGTGGTCACTCAACTTAAAACATAGGCGTCGAATTTTAAAAAAATCTTGATTAGATTTTCAGATTTTGCGAAAATCGTTTCAAACTGCGTAAAATTGTGTTCAAGCATCACGTAAAAACGGCTGAAGCGAATGATATGAAATTTGGTGTCATCATAGATGGTCACTCAACTTAAAACATAGGCGTCCAATTTTAAAACAATCTTGATTAGATTTTCAGATTTTGCGAAAATCGTTTCAAAATGCGTAAATTTGTGTTCAAGCATCACGCAAAAACGACTGAAGCGAATGATATGAAATTGGGTGTCATGATAGGTGGTCACTCAACTTAAAACATAGGCGTCGAATTTTTAAAAAATCTTGATTATATTTTCAGATTTTGCGAAAATCGTTTCAAACTGCGTAAATTTGTGTTCAAGCATCACGCAAAAACGACTGAAGCGAATGATATGAAATTGGGTGTCATGATAGGTGGTCACTCATCTTAAAACATAGGCGTCGAATTTTAAAAAAATCTTCATTAGATTTTCAGATTTTGCGAAAATCGTTTCAAACTGCGTAAATTTGTGTTCAAGCATTACGTAAAAACGACTGAAGCGAATGATATGAAATTGGGTGTCATGATAGATGGTCACTCAACTTAAAACATAGGCGTCGAATTTTAAAAAAATCTCGATTAGATTTTCAGATTTTGCGAAAATCGTTTCAAACTGCGTAAATTTGTGTTCAAGCATCACGTAAAAACGGCTGAAGCGAATGATATGAAATTGGGTGTCATGATAGATGGTCACTCAACTTAAAACATAGGCGTCGAATTTTAAAAAAATCTCGATTAGATTTTCAGATTTTGCGAAAATCGTTTCAAACTGCGTAAATTTGTGTTCAAGCATCACGTAAAAACGGCTGAAGCGAATGATATGAAATTGGGTGTCATGATAGGTGGTCACTCAACTTAAAACATAGGCGTCCAATTTTTAAAAAATCTTGATTGGATTTTGAGATTTTGCGAAAATCGTTTCAAACTGCGTAAATTTGTGTTCAAGCATCACGTAAAAACGACTGAAGCGAATGATATGAAATTGGGTGTCATGATAGGTGGTCACTCAACTTAAAACATAGGCGTCGAATTTTTAAAAATTTTCATTAGATTTTCAGATTTTGCGAAAATCGTTTCAAACTGCGTAAATTTGTGTTCGCACATCACGTAATAACTGCAAAGGTGAAAAAATGATATTTGGTGAAATGATAGGTGGTCACTCACCTTAAACTATAAGCATCTAATTTTAAAAAATCGATCCGATTTCGAGATTTTGCGAAAATCGTTTAAAACTGAGTGAATCTTTGTTCCCGCATTACGTAATAACGACTAAAGCGAATGATATGAAATTTGGTCACATGATAGATGGTTGCTCAACATAAACTATAGGTATCCAATTTTTTAAACATTTTCATTAGATTTTGAGATTTTGTGAAAATTCTCTCAAAATACGTTTATATTTCTTCAAACATCACGTAATAACAACTAATACGAATGATACGAAATTTAGTGATATGATAGGTAGTTGCTAATCTTAATTTATAGGCGTTGAATTTTTAAAATATTTTGATTACATTTGGAGATTTTGCGAAAATCGTTTTAAAATGCTGACATTTTGTTCCAGCATCACGAAATAAAGACTGCAGGGAATGAAACGAAATTGGGTGACATGATAGGTTGTCACTCAACTTAAATTCTAGGCTTCCAATTTTTCAAAGATGTTGATTAGATTTTGAGATTTTGCGAAAATTATTTCTATATTCGTAAATATCCGTTCGCGCATCACATAATTACGACTAAAGCGAATGAAATGATATTACTTAGTAACTCTCTTAACCTGTAATATTTTAACAATACATAAAAATTATAACTTCGCTTTCTTTACTTTGGCAACATACTCCATCCATTCTGTGTACTCCTACAATGCTGACGAAAGTTCTTGCTTTTTGGAAATTTGCATTCACTAACCCGTCAAGGACGGGTACTTCAGCTAGTATATAGATATTTGAACCCGGGGAAGAGTTTGGCACGATCCATTTTCCTATAACTTGACACTAGATGTCGCGTCAACACATGAAGTTCAGGACTATTCAGCCGATCGTCATGAAAATTCGTATACATCGATATCTGAATGCGAAGAATATTTTCGCCGCATCCGTTTTGCTAAAACTCGCCACTAGATTGCGCTACGCCGCATCGCCTTCTGCACCGTAAAAACGATTGCCTTGAAATCCAGTATGCAAGATTATTGAACACAATATAACGCGATATCCATTTTTCTATATCTGTTTATTAGAATAAATAGTAATCACAACAAATATTAATATCAAAAAGTCCATTCATTCCCGTGCGAAGAACGGGTACTTCAGCTAGTAGAAAATAAAGTCTGTATGTAATCTGTATTTCTGTAAATGCATACATTCTAATTAAGATTAAATTTTCGCTTGCTAACTAAAGTATTGAATATTTTCATCATACATAAAATGGTATTCATCTAGTGTGAATCTGATAAATTGTAATAAGAAAAAAAAATAGTTTTAAGCGTTTAATATCTTAAAAAATTTATTATTTTATTGGTATTTAGTCTCAAAATAATATCCCTATTTTTAGCCAATGTGTGTATAAAGAATTTAGAATTAATCCAGATGATTACATGGAATAGCTAGCTGGAACGGAAAGTAGGGCTAATGTATTTTAAATCATTACTCTATTTTCCGGACTTGCTAGCCTAGTTATCTTTAAGATAAAGCTGCCAGTGCAAGACGTGACTTGAAGTAAGTAAGAACCTTGTATTTTTTAGTTCAAGTAATTAGTATTTATGGTAACTCTTTACAATTTAACAGCTTTCGCAATTAAAACTATAATGTTATCTAAGTAGTTGAAAGATATTTATGTCTTAGTATGCTAAAACGGATCTTCAATTTTTATCTTCAATAGTTCAAGTTTCTAACAATAGTACTATCCACCTGCAAATTTAAAGATATGTGTTAGTTAAAACTATACTCACCTTTCTATAAAGTATGTTAAGTGCATAAATTAAATACCACTCAAAAGGTTGATTCATGCATAAAACGATGCTTTCATAGTAAAACTGAAATTAGTGTTGCCATAAAATTAAAAATATCTATACCGTATTGAATCTGTATAAATCAAGTTACACTACTTGTGATATACAATAAAAAAGTTTTGTAGGATTACTAAAAATGCAATAACTAACCCTCAATGAAACCTACAATTTTTGAAATAAAGTCCCGCTATTCTGAAAAAGTATTTACAGAGAGAAAAAATCCTAAACCATAAGAAAAAAAGTGAAACCTATTATTCCTTGAACACACTATGAAAATAATAATAAGTTCTCTAATTAGAAATAATTATAAACTATCAAAGAAACCTACAATTTTTGAAATAATTCTAAGTCCCACTAATCTGAAAAAAAATATATTTACAGAGAAAAAAAAAAAATCCTAAACCATACTCTTTCGCCAACGGCTTAACCGTTAAGCATCACTGAAGAGAGGAGGAAATTCCCTGCACCGCGTCTGGGCATAATTCTTACTGTATGATGTTGTTTATCCCACTTTAAACTTTCTCGCAAATATTTCAAAGTATGAAAAACACACATCCAATCCTTATCTCTGCATTTCTTGAACCCATGCGCTTTATCTTTCTCAAGTGATTCACTCCCTCGATTCTGTATTGCCGCAGTCTGCGTTATCATGTTTGGGTAATTCGCCCCCATCCTTACTGACCATCCCACAATCCGTACAATTCTCGGTGGGCCATCCTCTCAATCCTTACAATCCTTGGTGAGCCAAAACCCCTATATTTCCTCTATTGACACAGCCTGTCTTTATCCGAGGTCAGCTCTTGAAGGGTCTCACCAGGTCTCTGCATCCTTGAATGTAGCTGTATTCTTCTGTGCTCTTTTTGACACTTCTCTCCGAATTACAGCTCCAAGGCACTGGAAAGGGCTTCAAAATCCCCTATCTTCTTCGCTCCAAATGCCTGTAGTACATTAATTGCATCTCCGCGGAGGACTTTCAAAGGGGTTCTCGTATTCACGTTACTTCTAGAGAAAACCTACCAAAACTCCAGAGAGTTAGATCGACAGCCACGCGATAGGACCCTGTGACGTTGTCCGACTAATTACGAATAATTAGAACTTAAGAGATATATCTGTGACGCTCCCTTTCTTACCCCTCACTACTTGAATCTCTCCGATAACCTTTAATCTGTGCGGTATCATAAAGAATTCCTCAAGGAGCTATAGATTTCCGATAATGTACAGTTCTGACGTTATAGAACGCATAAATCCCCGAGTGTTTCAAGGGCTCTTCAGAATTGGACAGTATAGCAGCTTGAAAATCTCATAACTTACGAACACTTACTTCAAGCGTGCCAAGTGATCGAAATTCACTTGAGATCCCAGCGCAGAGCAAGATGGGCAGTTCAAGACAGAGAGAGTTCGGTTCCAGACAGTGACCAGTACAGAGGTACTTTCCTCTGGTTTCGGGCCGGCACGGCAAAAAATGTTTTTCGAAACCGCCATCTGACTGTTTAATTTACAACTCAAATCTTCTATGTGTTTTTATGTGCGTCTAATAAAGTGTTTTGTGTGAGCAAAAGGGCTCTCTCTTTATTTAGGACGCTACAGCTGGTGTCAGAAATCGGGATTTAAAGAGTTGGAATTGGTTAGATGGCAGATGCTGTTAAATACGTCAGTATTACGTACAACGAATGCGCCAGTATTCAGAAGCTTTAGAAGAAGGAGTTAAGCTACGAAAAATTCGTGAAGCTAGAGAATTGCGGTTCTGTGTGCCTCTTACGTCCGTAAGCCAGAAAACGAGAAATTCGTTTGGAAGAACACTTACGTCAGTAAGCCAGAAAACGAGAAATTCGTTTGGAAGAACACTTACGTCAGTAAGCCAGAAAACGAGAAATTCGTTTGGAAGAATTGTGTAAGAAAATTATACGCCAGTAAGTCAGAAAATTTTACGAGAGACTCCAGTGTTCGTCTGCAAAGAAAAAGGAAGGTTTTTCCTCGTTCGAGTTAAAAGGAAGGAAGCAAGAAGGGTCTCTGTTCTCCCGTGTTTTAGAGATAGTGCGGATCTTCGTGCAGTGGTTACGTTGACAGAATATCTTCGGTGGAGGTGTCCATATTAGTGTCTGCAAAGGATCCCCACATCCCCCCATCTTCGCATCGTCCTGTGATCTCTGTTTTCGAGAAAAGCAGCTGTTTCAACCACCCTCTAGGTTGAGTATATCGGGTTTCTCGAGTGTGAAAAAAGAGTTTGACCTACATTTTCGGGAAGAAGAATTGTGCCATACAATCAGGAAGGATCTTTTCTACTGAGTGTTTGTGTGTGTGTTTGAGCCAAATTGGCTGAAGAAATTTTTTAATGCCATGCCACGGATTAAGATATTCATGCCGAGAAACGGGTGAGTCTTTTCCAAAAAAATTCTGAAGTTATTGCTTAAAAATCTGATGTTAAAATTTCTAAAATTTTAAAGACCTTTTCTGAAATATCTTGTTGAAGTATGAAATTAGAGAGAAATCCAATAATTTTCTTTTTTCATAATTGAATTTAAAGAGTGTATATGAAATATTTTTTTTTCTCTTTTTAAATATTTTTTTTTCTCTTATTTAAAAATTTTTAGAATATATCTTTTAAGAAACTGATTTGATAATTACATATTGTTGGATAAAAGTATTTAAGGTCTAATATTTTATTTTTATGTGCATTTAATAGTTTGTGTTTTTTTTTTTTTGTTTACTTTTACTTGCAAGAAAGTTTATTTAGTGTTAAATATTTTGAAATAACGGATAACAATGGCGTTTTTGGGTAAAGGTTTAAAAGCAGATTTAGTTAAGCTTGTGGATGAGTTAGAAATCCCGAGGGAAGGAAATGAAACTATAACACAGTTGAAGGTTTTGGTTACAAGCCAAGAGAATTATGATCCTGAATTCGTGGCTGAATTGTATAAGGGTATTTTAAAAGCCAAAGAATTGGAATTAGCTGAGAAAAATCGTAGAGAGGAAGTGGAAAGGGAGGAGTTAATTCGGAAGGCAAATATGGAGTTAAAGGCTAGGGAAATGGAATTAAATTACGAGTTAGAAAAATTAAGGATCGAACAAGGGGTATCCAATTCCCAATCCACCACGGAAAATAATAATTCAAGAACCGCAGATTCAAGACCCGTAGAGTTAAATTTAAAAAAGTTAATTCCCGAATTTAATCCTAATAAAACAGACATTAGCTTGTACTTAGTTTTATTCGAGCGACAGGTTAAACGCGCAAAAATTAAAAAGGAAAATTGGGTTTCACACCTTGTAGGACTACTACCAGTAGATATAATTAGCGTTATAGCCAGAGAACCGGATGCAGTAGCAGATTATGACCACATAAAGCAGACGCTCTTAACTCGTTACAAATTAAGCCCCGAATCATTTAGGCAAAAATTTGTATGCCATCAGAAAAATCAAATGTCGACCTGGAAGGACTTTGCATTCGAGTTGCGCAATTATTTACGAGAATGGCTAGAAGGTTTAAAGATTGACAACTTTGACGCTCTTAAGGATCTTTTGGTCGCAGATCAAATAAAGAAAAGGGCAAAAATTGAAATGCGCGACCACTTTATAGATAAGTGGTCAGAAATAAAAACTGAATCCGAAATTGCAGAGCTGCTAGATGGATATGAAAGCGTAAGAGCAACAGGCCCAAAATTAAAGGATACGAGGGACGGTAAGATAGAAAGAACGAAGTCGTCCGGTTACGAGAAGTCCCGGGAGAATAAGACGAAGTTTTCCCCTCCCAATGCGACGACAGCGCATAGTTCGATAAATCGAGATAACGCGTTTGAGCGAAGGGTCAAATTAAAGTGTTTCGGTTGTGGTTCAGAATCTCATCTTCGCTCGTCCTGCCCACGATTACAGAAAAAAACGTCGTCTAGTTCTGTAAATAATGTACAGAATATAGAAAAACAGGATCTATTAGAATCCTATACTTTTCCAGGTACTGTGAACGGTCAGAGGATTGAAATCCTAAGAGACAGTGGTGCAACGTTAAATCTCGTATCTGGAAAGTTTGTTAGCCCACACGAATTTACAGGAGAACAAATTTGGATAAAACAACCGCTAAGTTTAGAATTAATTTGTTTACCGCTGGCTCACGTGGAGATAGCTGGGGAAAATTTGGGAGATTTTGGGAAAATTAACACTAGCTGGGGAGATTTTGGGAAAATCAACACTAAGGCTGCTGTATGCGGAAATCATTTGGACCAAAATCGGTATTTGTTAGGAAATAAAACCGCCGCAATGATAAAAGAACAGAATGGATGTGATTTTTTTTCGGTCGAGCAATTTAATGCTGTCCAAACGCGCTCCCATAAGAGGCGCTTACAAAGCGAGTCCGAAACGGCTAAACGAGATTTGGAAACCGCGGGCGAATTAAGGGTAGATAAGCGAGAAGAGCCCGATAGTAGCATTCCGATTGAAACGGAAGACCCTATTGAAATTTCGGTTGAAACGGAAGAACCGATTGAAGTTCCGGTATTGGAAGCAGAAGCTCCAGAATTAGATCTATTAAAGATAGATAAAAAAGGGTTCTCGGAGGCACAGCAGAAGTGTGAGGATGTAAGAGAATTAATTAGCCGAGTAAGCAAACCAGATGCAGGAAAGACAGACCAAACGTACTCGCTTATTGATGGAATCTTGGTTAGAAATCGTAAAGATCGTTTTGGAAATGTCACTAAATTGTTAGTAATTCTAAAAGCATGTAGACATATGGTAAAAACGCTATGTCGCGAAGGTACATCAGCGCATTTAGGTGGAACTAAATTCAAAGATAAATTGGCTAGATATTTCTATTGGCCAAATTGCTATAAGGACATGGACGAATTTGTGCGTAGTTGTGACCCGTGTCAAAGAGCAGGGCGCCCGAATGAGAAGAAAAAGGCTCCCTTGAAATTGGTTCCAGTGATTCAAGAGGTTTTTAGTAGAATTAATATTGACAGTTGTGGTCCCCTACCTGTGACCACTGAGGGAAATCGTTATATACTGACCACAATTTGCATGGCGTCTAAATATCCGGAGGCTATACCGTTAGCAGATATTAGCTCAATTAAAATAACCGAAGCTTTGTTAAATATTTTCAGTCGTACAGGATTTCCTCGCGAGGTGCAAAGCGACCTCGGAACGTCTTTCACTTCGGCCTTAACTACTGAGTTTTTTGACAAATTCGGCATTAAGGTACACCATAGTTCTGTACATCATACTCAAAGTCATCCTATAGAGAGGTTTCATCGAACTCTAAAACGACTTTTGAGAGCGCTATGCCTTGAATCAGGTACTGATTGGGACAAACATCTACCAGCCATTCTATTAGCCCTCCGTACTGTGGTACATGAAAGTACAGGTTATACACCATCTGAGTTAGTGTATGGGAAAAACTTGCGAACGCCTGAAACCTTGTTAATGGAACATTGGCTAGATCCTCCTTCCAGAAGGTGACTTAGTGACAGAATACGTATTTAATTTGATAAATCGTTTGAAAAGATGTCGAGACTTAGCGATAACGAAGGTAGAAGAAATGCAAGGGAAGAGAAAGGTATGGTACGATAAAAATGCCGTAAAAAGAGACTTCAAGGAAGGAGATTTGGTCTTAGTTTTGTCGACAACTAGACCAAATAAACTTTCAGTGCAATGGATAGGTCCTGGAAAGATCCGGAATAAAATATCGGAAACGAATTATGTCGTTGAAATTCCTGGTAAGAAAGATAGGACTCAAATTTATCATATTAACATGCTAAAACCGTATCACACTAGGCCCGAACATGTAAACTTGTTAAGTCACGAAAACGATAAATTACAGGAAGATCAAGATTTGGATATTCCTCATTTGGAAAACAATCCTACGACTTTTGATTTTCAAGAACTAGTTAGAGATAGTGATCTAGAAAAAAAGTTAACAGTTGTTCAAATTAACCAATTAAAAGAAGTACTGAATAGGTTTGCTTCGTGTTTCTCTAATGATCCTGGTACCACCAACTTAGTAGAACACGATATTACTTTAATTAGCGATAAACCGATAAGATCCAAACCCTATCGTGCTTCCCAGAGACAAACCGAGATATTAAAATCAGAGGTCCAAAAGATGTTACGGTTAGGAATTATAGAAATAGGCGAGAGCGATTATACCTCACCATTAATTTTAGTAGAAGCCCCAGGGAAAGACCCCAGACCTTGCGTAGATTACAGAAGGCTAAATGAAATCATTAGAACCGAATATTTTCCACTTCCAAATATTGAGGAGCGTGTAGAAAAAAGTATCGTCGGCTAAGTACATTAAGGTATTAGATTTAGCTGAAGGATATTGGCAGATTCCCTTAAGTGAAAGAGCGCAACGTTATGCTGCTTTTTGTACTACCTTTGGAACGTTTCGATGTCTAAAAATGAGTTTCGGGTTGAAGAATGCGCCATTTTTCTTCAGTAAACTTATGTCAGAGGTATTAAAACAAATGGAAGATTTCGCCTTTCCTTATTTAGATGATGTTGCTATATTTTCTGATACTTGGGAAGCCCATCTAAAACATATAAATTTAGTTCTAGATCGAATAAAAAAGGCAAATTTAAAAATCAAACCCACTAAATGCAAATTTGCATAAAACAGTGTAAAATATTTAGACCATATCGTTGGGAATGGAGTACGTACTCCGGCTGAAGCAAAAACCGAAAGTGTAAACAGATTCCCGACACCGCGTACCAAGACGCAAATCCGAGCGTTTTTAGGATTAGCCGGATATTACGGGCGCTACATAAATAATTTCTCCGTACTTGCAATTCCTCTGACGGATGCTTTGAAGGGCAGAGCAAAAAAGGGTGAAATTTTTAGGACGAATGCATGCGAAAGGTCGTTTCATGCGTTGAAAAAGAGCCTCATGGATAGATCAGTGTTACATGCTCCAAATTTCAATCGTGAATTTATTGTGCAAGCAGACGCCTCGAATTCGGGAATAGGAGTAGTATTAAGCCAAGAGTCAGAAAACGGAGACGAACACCCGATTCTATACCTTAGCAAAAAAGTTTTCGGACGTGGAAAAACGCTACAGCACAACTGAACGAGAATGCGCTAGTATCGTGTATGCAATTAAGAAATTACATTACTATTTAGATGGTCGGAAATTTACGATCATTACGGACCATAATCCTTTACGTTGGTTACGTACAAATGCTAGCTCAAATCCTCGATTAATGCGTTGGGCTCTGGCTCTACAACCTTACGATTTCGAGATTAAACATAAATCGGGAAAGTATCACAAGAACGCTGACAGTCTCAGCAGAGCAGAAATTGAAACGAATCCCGCTGCCGGTTAAGGCAAATTCAAGGATGACGTAATTCTTGAGAGATCAGACTGTAAATTATGTTTTTCGTTGTTTTTAGTGGAGCTTGCATGTGTATTCTTGTTTTTTTTAGTATCATAGTAAAGAAACGTAACTTTATGTTTATTGTAAGCTTGTGGTAGAGAATTTTGTGCATCTATGTATAAAGTCAGAGTATAAAATGTAAGTGTGAATTTTTGTTAGAAAACACAAATTTTGTGAATTGTTGTATTTGTCTAAATATATATATATATAGCTCAAGTTCTTGGCTTAAAGATAGAAAAATAGAGTTGATTTAAAGGATTTTGTGCACGTCTTTAATTGTTAATACTCTGTTGAAATTGCATTGAGTAAGCTATGGAATTAATGTGTTTAAATGAAAACTGATTTATATCATTAATAATTAATTTGTATATTATCATGTGTGAATTGGAATTCTCTCTAATAATTTTCAGAAGGTCATAAGGTTAAAGGTGCTGAATAAATATATTGGCTTTGTATGTATGGTATGCAATAACTCTGAATTAAATGGTGTGACTCTAGAAGGAATTTTTCCAAGTAAAAATTCATTGGAAGAGGGGAGGAGCTGTGACGTTGTCCGACTAATTACGAATAATTAGAACTTAAGAGATATATCTGTGACGCTCCCTTTCTTACCCCTCACTACTTGAATCTCTCCGATAACCTTTGATCTGTGCGGTATCATAAAGAATTCCTCAAGGAGCTATAGATTTCCGATAATGTACAGTTCTGACGTTATAGAACACATAAATCCCCGAGTGTTTCAAGGGCTCTTCAGAATTGGACAGTATAGCAGCTTGAAAATCTCATAACTTACGAACACTTACTTCAAGCGTGCCAAGTGATCGAAATTCACTTGAGATCCCAGCGCAGAGCAAGATCGGCAGTTCAAGACAGAGAGAGTTCGGTTCCAGACAGTGACCAGTACAGAGGTACTTTCCTCTGGTTTCGGGCCGGCACGGCCAAAAATGTTTTTCGAACCCGCCATCTGACTGTTTAAGTTCCAACTCAAATCTTCTATGTGTTTTTATGTGCGTCTAATAAAGTGTTTTGTGTGAGCAAAAGGGCTCTCTCTTTATTTGGGACGCTACAAACCCTAACCCGGGACCTTCACTATTTGGCCGTCTACCATTTTCAGTGACATAACCACTGTGCCATGGTGAGGCTAATTTTAGGTTGAAATATACACACAATTTTAAATACATCGTTAGTATCGATTCTTTCTCTAGGTGAAGTAATATTACAGTAGGGATGCATGCACAGCCTTTATAAGAGAAAGGTCACAGAACCAATTTAGTTTGAAAGGGTGCTATATCTTCAGTCAGGCTTATATATTCAATCTTCAGTGTATAGGAATTGTTCTCCACTTTATTATGGGGGTACCTAGTAGGTGGACCAACGTGGCCCCCTATGAAGGGACGGACAAACGTCAACCACGCCCAGTCGGGGATCGAACCCCCGACCGCCGGGAGTGTAACCCGAAACCGTAGTACGGTGCTTTACCCACCATACAATCCGGTCGGCGCAGTTCAGACTGAACCTTACAAAAATTTTTTAAATACTTGGTTAAAAGCAGGACTCACATCTGCAATGCATTTGTGAAATATCCATGCCGAATTCGGAACGAAAGCGAACTTTTTCTTACTGTTTACTAGAGCATGTGAACAAGCCTTTTCGTTTCGATGTCAGTCAGGCATTTCTCAAAATATTCTTTCTTGTTTAGACGGAGAAAAAAGAATAAGTGACAGATAAATATGTATAGACATACAAAGTGTAACCAGAAATACTGACCGAGGCTTTTATTCCTTAAATATTGATAATAGACATATACAATAATTTACACAGTAATGTAAAAAAAAGTACAAAGTTTTATGATGTTGATTAAAATTTTCCGAAGATTGAAGCCAAACAAATGCAAAATTAAAACTTTTATACGTTCTCCGTACAAAAAATTCCTAATATGTAAAACGTGTCCCATACATTAATTAGACGATGTACGATCTTTCAACCTTTCATCAAAAAAGGCTCTGAGATAACGTAAATATATGTTAACTTATAGCACTTCTCAATGGCTTTTGAAGAGGAAATATCACATTCGGAAGAATGCGTTTCAGGTCCTGTACACAAGATACCGAAGAAAACGATGATTACATAAATACATGTTTTTTCTATTATTGCTATTGTATTGTTCCTCACGAATTTTTTTAAAATACATGATAAAACGCTTTCATGATAAAACGCTGAAATTTCGCACATCACCTCATTAACAAATGGCGAATGTAGTACGTTTCGTTTTACTAACTGGGAATTTTTTCGTCTGGGGACCGTATAAAAAAATTTAAATTTTGTATTTATTTAATCTCCTGAAAATTTTAAGCGATATCATAAAATAATGTGCCATTTTTACTTTCCGAACATGTACCATGTAAGGAAAGTATTGTAATCATGAAAAAATTCGACTTCGAGATTTTGTTGTATTTACGCGTTTTGAGATCTTCTGAATCCATTTATGCTATTTTTACGAGATGATGTATGTGTGTGTGTGTGTGTGCGTGCATGCATGATTAAAAAACTAAATATTCCTTTATTTTCATTATTGTACTAGAAGATTGACCGTTGTGGAAGCAATTACAACGGGCGCTAGGAAAAACATTTCACAAAAATATGGCAACACTCACTTAAAATAAACGTCCACTTAAAATAAATAACTCCCTATTCAGCTTTTGTCATGTACCGAAATCGAACTTCATGCTGTTCTGGAAGCTTGCGGAAACGTATCACATTCGAACCATTTCGTTTCGCTGGGAACACACCCTCGTATATCAATGCTTCATGCAGAGCAAATCTTTTCATTTGTGGAAAAAAAAAATCTTATAAATCTGGGAAAAACATTTTAAACGAATTGGATTCGCAATTTTCCTTTCAAAGCCTGATAACTTCAGTATGAAGTAATTGTCACTTGCGACAGCTCATTTTGTACCGCTATGATTCCCTTTTTCCATTCACGGAAATAAAATAGAGCTGAAAATAGCGAAAAATCGCTTAAAAATGAGGAAACGGGTGGATTTTCAGCTTTAAAGTAGCGCAGATCGTTTTATATATGTTTATACATAATTATGAAAAATTTCTAGCGGATCGTATAAACGGTGTTATGCTTTTGTGCTTTGCTTTTTATCATTTTTGAATTTGAGATGGTAAAAGTTCTATCCTGGAGTAGTTACCCGGAATCGTCACAGAAACAGCGAGTCGGGGATCAGCATTAGATATGAGACGGGCTCAGTCCGAGCCCGAACACGGGCCCGAACCGGGCTCGGGCTCTGGAATTCACAATTGCGTTCGGGCTCGGGTTCTGGAATTCACAATTGCGTTCGGGCTCGGGAAAAATTTCTATTTTATTGAACATACTCCTTGAAACAGATTTTTAAAAAGTAATTCATATGGAAAATAAAAGTACTTATAAAGAAAAAAATATAGCGGCATGGGTGCCTAGAAGGCGCGTGAAGCTCTTTGGGTATTTCAGAACGGCGGGCGGCTTATATTGCTTAGGTAGTCATGAGATCCCACATTGTTTCATAAACATAGATATAGAGAATTAGAAAGTGCATTAAAAATTTGCAACTATATTTGTCTTTAATTTGCACAAACGGAAAATTTATTGTATTCTATCAAAGAATTACTTCTTTGAATTTTATTTATCTTTAGCTAAAATTTCGGGCTCGGGCGGGCTCGGATTAAAAGTTTTCGGGCTCGGGCGGGCTCGGATTAAAAGTCTTCGGGCTCGGATTAAAAGTCTTCGGGCTCGGGTGGGCTCGGGCTTCAAAACATGAGCCCGAACTCATTTCTAATCAGCATAACTAAAAACAGCATTTTGAATACAAGCGTTTAATAAATGAATTTTGGTGTAATAAACTTTTCAAAAACTGTTAAGATGATACAATTTTATTCAGATTTTTTGCGGTTATAACGTTTTTTATTTCAAAAATTATATTTTTTGTTTTCACCACTTTTCTGAAAGTAACTTATTTTAGTCTTCACATCATATCAAGGACTTATATTCCAAAAATTTTTCTACCATTACATATGCGCGCACACACTTATACAAAGGGTGTCCCAGCCAAGGTAGTGCACTAATACAGTTACGAAAGAAAACAATAATTGCACAAACACAGAATAGTTTTGTTATAATATAGACCACCACCAATTTTGTTTAAACAAAAACACGATTCTTTATCTGACTTTTTTTCCCCCCTAATGGCGGGCACTTTCCGACTATAGCAGGCGTTGACCACTATAAGGCTGGAATTGCTGGCCACTTTATATTGGAAGTAGATAATAAAGGCCACTTTCCACTTCGAGAGGTTTCCGCCAGCCGCTACCAGTAGGGGAACACTTTCATGGCCGATTCTCACTTGTAAGCAATAAATTTTACCCACCGCAGAGAAAGGGGGAGATACTCCGGTATTAAACCGAGAAAAGGTAATTGGCGACCGGGAATAATATTGCGATTTCACACCTCCCCTATCTCTTGCACGGTGGAGAACAGTCCACTGTCGCCCGGCGTCAAACCATTGAAATACATTGTACGACGGAAACCGCTCGAAGTGGAAAGTGGCCTAGTCTACTTTCACTACTTTCACTACTTTACCACCGGACTGGTGGTGTGGTAGAATGAAAAAATAAAGTTATCCTAGAATATTAATTGATTTTTTTGTAATTAAACATACATTTCATTGCTTAAAACTTAATAATTACTATTTATTATTTTTTAAGTAAATCTTCTTGTTTGGCATAAAAATCCCTCGTTTAAATTAGTAATTTAAATCTATGAGTGCGGGTTATGGGATCCCTTAGAAAGCTCCCCATGGAGGGCACCTCCCTTCGGCCTAGATCCCTCGTGTAGGTAATCGGCCGTATCACCAAAATCAAATCAAATCTATCAGCATGTATTTAACTATTGGCTTAACTTGGTAAGCTTTTTGAATATTTCTCTGTGGTGGGCTTCATCTACCCCCAAGGGCGGATCCAGAAACTTTTTTCGGTGGGGGCGCAAATCGTGAATACTCTTATAAGCCCATTTAATATTGGTGAAAGCGCCATTTATCTAGTGTAAGTATATTTTTCTCGGAGGGGGTACGCTCCCTCCCCCTGGATCCGCCTTTGTCTACCCCCCAAACATTACAATGGACACTATCTCTTATTCTTGCGATAGAAAGTTTAATTTTCATTTAGGGAGAGCTTTGGACCTCCACCCTTTTAGTTATATAATGTATGCTATACACACATAATCATTAATGATTTTTAATGTTAAAGTACAAGAACACCATCATGTTAAGATACACATTTTTTTTCTGAAAGTTTCTTAACGGGCAGAGGTTTATCGTTTATTATAGTGTCTAACACAGCTTATGAAGAGACATCCTAACAATTTTAAAGTGTTTGACATAGTTGGTAGTGGTATTTATGTATCTAAACAACAAACTTTTTTCGAACTACTGTCTTAATAAGACTGTTAGATACTCTATAAATTTAAATATCCGCTTGGTTTGGTAGTAGCGTTTCAATTTAATGCTCATGAAACCTTGTTAAGATTATTACAAATGTGATTTTAACCACAATATTAATTTTTTAATCCATACAATACACACGATCTAAAAGTCATCATTGTGGTACATATTTCACATATTGTATACATGAAATTATCGCTTCAAGATGATGCATTCTTTAACAATAAAATAACAACATTTAATATATACCTACACGCTTAAATCTATTGATTAAAACTAACACTCCTTTATTGATTAAATTTCTTATCGGCTGATTTAAATCCTTTTACGCTAAAAATTTCCGAAAAATACTCATTAAAGACAATAATTTGTAATTTCCTCAATTTGCGTCAATGCTCCCAATTCGGTAGATTCTATTTAGCTCTATTTTCATTTAAATCTTGCCTATTTGAGTATTCTGACTTCCACACGAAAAGAAACTGGTAGGTATCGTATTACTATCACGTGACCAACGCTCTTCAACGCTTTCTTTGCCATAGTCACCTCGCGGGCATCGAAGGACAAGCATGTCGTTATCAAAATATGAAGTAAAAGAATTTCTGAAGAGGATACTGGATGCACTTATGCCTAGTCCTTTTGTTGTGATGCTTAGTTGTGTGTGTATTCGCTTGTGATAATTTTGTTTTATATCCGAATACCAAATGCATCTATTTCATATTCAGAATTGTGAAATAAATTCAGCCTAGATATGGAGGAGATGCTTTAGGTAAAGATTTCGCTTTAATGAGATAGTTTCTTACGATTGGATTATAAAAAGCTGTTCTAAAACTAATGAAGTTATGATATCTCCCCTAAAAGTGAGTAAGTAGTATTTTACCTTTTTCATGTAAATAAATTGGGTTGCTGCTTTAATTAAATCTCACAGCTGGTTTAACCATGATTGCATTTCTGTATTCTGACTGTACTGCGAATTCGTTTTATAACTAGAGACTATAGTGAAATTATATTCTATTTATTAAAAAAATACTTTTTTATAGTGTATTAAGATATATGTAATGTATTTGCCTTGATTTAAAATTTATTTTCTCGGGCTTATAATCATAGGTTGCAGCTCTGATAATAAAAAATGAAGAAAACGAATAATTCAATATATTAATCAAAAACAGCAAATTTTTACAAAACACCCTTTTTCTAGCTTAAAATAATAATCTTAATTGAGTACAGATATATTAACTAAAAAAGGGCTGATTTTGTAAAAACACTCATTCTATAGCTTAAATAATAATCATAATTGAGTACAGTTATATTAATCAAAAACGGACAGATTTTGATTGATGACACATAGGTTAAAACACTCCTCTTTTTTGATTATTATTTAGGCTAAATGGAGCTGTATATAATGCTAAAAAATTGAAAATTTTCCGCGCCATTGATTTTTGTCGATTAATGGAGCAAATTTTACTCAATCGGGAGAATGGTTGTTTGAAGTCAAAAATTGAGTTATTTAAGCTATAGAATGAGCGTTTTTACAAAATCAGCCCTTTTTTAGTTAATATATCTCTACTCAATTAAGATAATTATTTTAAGCTAGAAAAAGGGTGTTTTATGAAAATTTGCTGTTTTTGATTAATATATTGAATTATTCGTTTTCTTCATTTTTTATCATCAGAGCTGCAACCTATGATTATATGCCCGAGAAAATAAATTTTAAATCAAGGCAAATACATTACATATACCTTAATACACTATAAAAAAGTATTTTTTTAATAAATAGAATATAAATAATTTCACTGTACTCCGTTTGATTATTATTTTACTCAATAGATTTAAGCGTGTATTTCTACCATAGCCGGTCAAATGACCGGTTGTGGTATATAACGGTGTACCACAAATATAACTCAAAAAACAACAAAAAAAAATAATAGGATATCAATTGTATATAACTAATAGAAAAAGTCATGAAGTCAAATGTGCAAAAACGATAAGATTTTATGCGCATTTTTTATACAAAAGTTCATAATCGGTCATTTGACCGCTTATGCTGGTTTTAGTGTTAAAATAATTTGCAAAGAAAAAGATCCGTATCCGTGGATGTTACTGCGCATTATCCGTTTTCATATCCGTATTCGCGGTTATAAGAAACAGTTGAACCGATTTCATATCCGTGTCCGCGGATATAACTTTAGAACGATTCGGCACACCTCTAGTATATATTTAGTTTGGTTGAATTTCTCTCTTTTGTTTAAATTTACCAACACATTGCTCCTTATTTACTCAGTTTAAAAAGATTATATTTAATCAAGAATGTTATACAACAGCGGTTCACAAACAGTGAGGCGCAGAGCATTGCAGTGGCAGGGGAGGGGGGCAAGAAAAACAGGTAAAGAGTAAGTGATAATGCATATTTTGAAAAATCATCTTATTTAATCTTTTTTTTTTTTTTGACCCCCCAAAACATATCTCTTTTCGCTTAATTTAAACACTATTCGCTATTCAAACTTTACCGATAATATTATTTTCTAGAAAAGGCGGCTAAATGTGCATTGTTGAAAAAAAAAAAAAAAAAAAAAAAACTGAAAAAAAAACTGTATGTATGCTGAGGAATGTGAGCTGAAGGGAGCATTACCGTAAGTTATCCTTTGTCATATAATTTGTTGTGGAGGGGGGCGGGGGCACAGTGTTAAAAGGTCGGGAACCTCTGTTATACAACATGCATCGTGCAGCTTCTTTCCTTAGTTACATTTGATAAATTTTCATGAAATAAAGAAAGTTGTAAAAGATTCATAAGTTTCTTATTTTTCTTCATTTAACCTTATACTCAGTATATATGTGTGGCAATGTCATTAATGACGAACACAAGCATTTTTTAAATAATAGTCATAACTGAAAAATAAATACCCATTTTGGGTATGTACCCAAATGTTTACCTTTAAAAGTAATTTCCCGGATATTTTACATCACTGCATGTAACGTCGGAAAAAGAAACGAACTATAAGAAAACAAGGGGGGGGGGGGGAGAGAAGAAAATAAATTTAAATTGAAGACAGAAAATGTTAGAAAAAAAGGGTTTCCATATGCATCAATTTTAAACATTTTCCATTAAAATCTTGTTTGCTGACCAATGGCCGAGTGGATAAGAACATGAAAATTGGGATAGAAGGCTGAAGTTCGCAGGTAGGGATGGATGCGAGACGAGAATCGGGGCTGTCTCGTCTCGTCTCGCAGTGGTAAACCTCTGTCTCGTCTCGCGTCTCGTCTCGTCTCGCAAACACTGTGTCTCGTCTCGCGTCTCGCAAAGAAATTGCTGTCTCGTCTCGCGAGTCTCGCAAAATTAAGGACTGCGATTTCGTTACCATTTTATACTAACTTATTAATGGGATTTTATTGAAAATTAATATTAATAATAACAATTACTTACATATAGCCACATTAGTAGATATATTAATAACTATATCAGCATATATCGGCATTTGAAGTAAAAGAAATTGAGATTTAATCTGTATATATAATGTCACACCGAAAATATAGTATTTATTTCTATTTACTAGCTGCGTGCCCGTTCTTCGCACTGTAGTAAACGAAAATTTTCCTATCATGAGTAATTTCAATTATTTCCAGTGATGTGGAATCTAAAATAAAAGCAAAATTATTTGACTCTTGATGTAAAGTTTGCGTAATGAGTATTAACCTGGCATCATTGCAATATAATGACTCAAAAAACTACGTCAGTGTCATTCACGATCAGAAAAGTGAAAAGCTTAGCGGTTTGCAGAGAACTCCCGTCTTTCAAAATGTGTTATTTCTACATCATACTGTAGTTCTACATCATACTGTTCAAGTTGTAGCATTAAATACCTCAGACACTACATGAAATGGACAACCGTTTGTTTTAAAATAGCTGCGCACCCGCTCTTCATACGAGAAGTAGCGAATATTTTACTAAAATCATATCTGCATGAGACAAAACAGATTTTTTTTTTTTTTTTTAAGTTCAAGTAATCTCCTCTGGTGAAATTACTGCGGGATATATTAACACAAATTAGAATTACTTATCGTTCGATTGGTTGTAAGATAACCCTTGAAAAATTATAAACAGAATACTTTTAGTCTTTATTAAATCTCTACTATTTACTTTGACGTCAATTTCAAGTCTCTAAAATATGTGTAATTTTTATATTAATTAAAACAATATTATATTAACGATAATTATAATTATTTGCCTAATATTTCCAATAACATTACCGTGTGTGCATTTTTAGATTTCATTATAGTATCTCAGCTGTTTAATAGACGTCTTATTTTTTTTGTTTATATTTTAAATTGTTGTAATAAGGGAATTTTTTTTTAATATCTGGCAGATACTAGAAAATGGAAAATTCCCATTCTGTAGGACGGTTTTAAAAACATCCACTAATAATTTTCGTTTTTTAATAGAAAAATTCCATTTTCTGCGTTTTTAACAGAATAACACCCTTTGCTATTTAAATGGATTAAAAAGTGAAATCTATGATTGAATTCTTCGCAAAATTCATATTTTTTAAGAAACAGTTTATTGATCGTGTTATTAAAAAGAGTAACACAAACAATAATTAAATTTGTTTGTCTCTATATTACTCCTAACTATGACGAGAGGCTTTATTTGCTTTAAATAGTAATTCAAAATTCCTTATTAAAATAAAAATTAGATAGTTATATATAAAAATCGAATACTAATGTTTTCAGTGATTTTAAAGTTTTAAAGATTGTAGTAACCTCAGTGCTATAGAGCAGACTTCGTGTAATCATAATCGTGTAATCGTAATCAACTGTAATCGATTACATTTTCTTGTGTAATCGTAATATAATCGTAATCTGGCAATTAAATTTTTCATGTAATCGTAATCTAGTCATAATCTAGAAGTTTACTTTTTCGCGTAATCGTAGTCTAATCGTAATCTAGAAATTTCATTTGCCAGATAGTCGTAATCGAAGAGCCTGTAATCGTAGTCGCTTTGATTACGAGACGATTACAAAACGATTACAGTTGCCCAGTTTTAGTTTTTGTTCAGCTTGCTGGGAAAATTATCACGGGGAGGCACAGGCATGCCCTGAAGGCAGGAAGTTCCCCTGGAGCTCCGACGTTTGGAGGAAGACAGGAGCTCACTTGTATTATTTTTTTTTCCCCGGGAAAATATTTAGATGACCATTCTTTTGTTGTTGTTGTCTGTCGTCTTCTGTTCATCCAAGTCTGGACTGGTGAGAGACAAGAATGGACTTCCCAGAAGAAAGTGAGGGTTGCACGGGAGGGAATAGCTAAAACTATTTCTTGTGGTGTCAGATCTTTCCTTCATTTCTTTATTTTGATTTGCGGTCGTGAAAAAGAACATAAATGGCACCTACACAGGAAAAAGTGCAGCATGCTTTTTCAGTTTTAGAAAAGTATAAAAATAAAAATGGAAAAGGATATGCATTTAAAAACTATGAATGTGTTGTTTGGATTAGTGGACAACAGATAAACTTTGGTTCCTTGTGTTGTTTGGATAAGCAGGTAGGAGCGCATATATTTCCGTTAAAACTTAGTATATCTTTGTGCTATTAATAAGAATGTAATTGCATAAGAATGTAATAATTTTATAATGTATAAAGACCTTTAGAAATATCAATATTTTTTAATGATCGATAAATTTCTGGATAAATGGGTAAAGAGTAGGGAACATAGACAATGATCTACAAAATCCCTTTTCCCCCTTTAATAGAATTAATATTTTTTTTCCTTCAATAGAATTTGATGGTGAGTAAAAATGCGTAAAAATACATAATGAAGTATTAAAAATCAATTTTGTCTTATTTTCGACTTGATTGGCTGCCTTGACTTATCTGAAAGTTTAACGGATAAATAATTTATTTTCATTTATGCCAGTGTTAGTGATTAGTCCCAGAAAACAGTTCATTTTTTAAAAAATATGATTCACAAAGTATTCATACTTCGTTTTTTTCACTGATGAGTGTGAAAATTATTTAAAATATTTTGTTTTTATCTAATTTGTACTGTACACATATTATATTAAAACATAGTACGTCTTTCGAACTTGAATTGTTGGCATCTATTTATTATCAATTTGGAATTAAACTGGAGACTAATTATATATAACTTTTCTATTGTGTGTATTATAAGCTTTTATAATTTCTCCGAGAATTCGCATTAAACAACATAGGCGTAGGACAGGGGACAACATGTTCCGCTTGCCGTCTACTTTGTTTAAAATACCATTGATTCAAAAGTCTTTTCCTCATGCAAAACCTATAAAAATTTCACTATTTCCACTCTTGAATATATTATATACACGCATCCCCCCCCCAATCCGCAAATCTTTGACATCTCTACGTCTATATTAATCTATTTTCTATCTCTCATAAAAATGTTAGCTCCTTTATACCACATTCAAAAGTTTAAACAACTTTTGGCACTATACTATTTTCATTAAATTTCAAATGCATGTATGTATGTGTATATTAAATATTCAATATGTAAAAGGAATTCTTGACCGGAGACAAAAATGTGTGTCAGTTCTTTAGCATATATAACAGCTAATTGCTTAGAAAGTGAGCATCTTTGAAGGATTAATTATTTATAAAATAGTTTTACAGTAAATTCGTGCCTTTTTTATTGTAATTGGCATTACGTTGGGTTTTACCATTCACACCGCCAATATCACTGTCCAGTTTTGTTTATTACGTCGTACCAGCACCAATACACTATATATGACCCACCACACTTTTAAGATGTATGTTTAGAGATATCTTTAGACATCTCCATTCTGCTTTTCTTAAGTAATTCTTATTAGTAGTATTCTTAAGTCTTTCTTCAATAGATAGTATGCATGTAGTTTTGAGTTAGTAGTTAGTTTTGAATTTTTAAAACGGCGTGTGTATTCTAGAAATTAAAAGTTTGTTTGTTCGGCAGGCCCGGTTTTAGATATTTAATGCCCATATACGTGTTATGAAAGTATAAAAAAAGAAGTTAAACTGTGCGTGAAGTTTTCTGTGAAATAATAACTGCAATATACGTCCAGCCTCATCTATTCAGATTCAGGCTAATGGTTATTGTGGAGAAAACAATGCATTTGTCGAGAGCCCCTGTTTTTAGCATTTTACTCAATGCATTAAAAAATCTTAAACTTTGGTTTAATATGTTCGTGCACATCGTTGCAAGATCGTAATGACAGAGGTTCCTCCTTCACGGCTGAATAGGAACCACGGCTAACTTTTCATGCGTCTGCCAGTACCTCTTTCAAAACCAGAAAACCAGGACATAGGCAAGGAAGCAACGCCGATCATAGAAGGGATCAAATATCAATTTTTGTATACTAATTTTTGCTTGATTAGGATAAACCTGGGTTCATTTCAAAGATGTGTTAAACCCCCAAGCCTGTCCCCCCCTCCCACTCCACACGCACACTGCAAATGACATATGTTTAAGTTAAAATCGGAAAATGCCATGTTCAAATAGAGGTTCATATGCATTAAAAAACTTTTCACAAGTGGCCCTAGGAAATCAACCAGGTTCGTCTAATAGTATGGAAGTTCTTGCTGTATGGCATTCTTGTAATTTAGCTCCCTGAACAGATGGACCCATTATTCTGTTCTTGAGTTAAAATTGTAAAATTTAGACATTATAAAATCAATGCCAGATGGGTAAAAAGAAAAGTTTTGTAATCGTAATGTAATCGTAATCGGACTCAAATGTAATCATAATCGAATGTCTTAATAGATTACATATTCATAATCTAATCGTAATCGGAAATTGGGTTTTATATGATAATCGTAATCTAACCATAATCGGGAATTACACTTTCTCCGGTAATCGTAATCCTGGTCTAAAAGTGAAAATTAATCGTAATCGTAATCGATTACACGTCTGTGTAATCGGCACGAAGTCTGCTATAGAGAGTTTCAAAATTAAGCATACAATAATTTGCTGCAGAATAGCATTTATAAATATTTTATCATTTTGGAAGAATTACTTTAGCAGCCACTATGCTGATGCATCGAAGCCTAATGGTGGAATGGTTAGCACATTATGCTGCCATGAAATAGGACCGAGGTTCGATTCCTGACTGGGAAAGGTTGACTATTAGGGCTATCACACTGAGAAAAATCCGACCAACTCTCCTTGCAAATCAAGTTTCCGGCCGATTTTCTTCGCCGTTACCTTGACGACCGCAAACTCCAACTTTTTCCTTTCCGAAGGAAAAAATCCGAGTCGGACGAAATTTCGGCCAATCAGAGTACTTCTTCCTGCTACGTCATAAGCATTTTCGAGCAATGGCGACTATGTTCGAAGCTTGGCAGCTTGGCTCGATGTCAGAATCACATGTAAATAAAATTATGGCCGCGTTCAAGTGGACTTTGGAATTAGAGATTGCTGCCCATCCGATGCTGCCGAAATTGCTGCCGATCCGATGTAAGTATACCAACGCACGATAAGTAAAATAAGAACCTGCACGCCAAAACAGCGATGCGATGACTATTTAGCGTCGGAGAGAGTTTGTTTACTTTTGCAACCCTTAAAGATAACCACGCCTTCAAGTCCGTCGGAAAAGTTGGTCCAGCGCGAAGTTGCTCGGATTTTCCCTTTAGTGTGATAAGGCCATTAGCATTTCATCCTTTGAGTGGGTCGATTGGAAGAGGATCAAACTTGCTTGGGAACTGAACTCTGGTTTTCCGAGTCAGGCGTACCATCTGACCAGAGCATATGCTGTTTAGGGCCAGCGCAGGCCTTGTCCCCACGTGGGTTATTGCGCCACTTAACTTAGTTTAGTCTTTTTAATGCCGTTATATTACTGTCACTGTTGTGCTGGGCTAGTGCCTTTATTTAGAATGATAATCCTCACAATGCCATTACATTTTAGACATTATAAATAGTTTGGGCCAGAGCTTTTATCGTAAATGATAGTCGGCATGTGCCATACAGCCGGTACAGGCACGCCATTAGCATGCCGGCAAGGGGCACCGCAAGCGACAATTTTTGTTACGATTACCTTAAATATTTGATAAAAATTTACTATTTTAAAAGTACCATTACCGGTAATTGCAATGGCTAACCAGCACGGGCAAGTTACTAATATTAAGTAGTTGCTGGCTCCTTTCATGGAGCTAATGAACTGAAAACTGTGACCACACGAAGAAGCAGTTTCAATCGTGGGAATAAGAAAAAGGCTATAAGGCGTTATGTGGGCGTTATATAAAAGGCGTTATGTGGGGAACTCGCGTCTTTTGGAGCGGTATCTGTTGAAATAAATATGAAAATAAATTTGTTTATAATGCTTGGTTAAAAATCGAAAAAAATATTTCAATCGTAAAAAGACACATCATTGTGGTGAAAAATCTGAGTTTTCTCACCAGTTTTGACGGATTGCTTCATGCAAACGGTACAAAACACTCAAATATTACTCTTTATTGACTGTTTGGCCAGTTAGAAGGTACTCATAATAAAAATCATGACAATTACAGAAAATAGTCAACATTGCGATCATTTCTGATTGACTTTGAAGTGCTGCTTTCAGTCTTGCTTCACCTTTCAAGAAACATTAAAACACTATTATTTTTGGTAAACAGTCGTCTTTACAAGCTTTTTGCAACACTGCAAATGATTTTGAAGCAGAAATTTCATTTCGAAAAAAAAAATAATGCACATTCTTTGCTGAAGAATACTCGTCATTTTGGAAAATAAACCGAATAAAAATTCATATATTATTAAAAAGAAATTTATTTTCATACAATAAAATAAAATAAGTTTTTGACTGCTGCCAAATGTTTAAAGAGGTCCCGAAAAATTTAATACAAGTTTGCAGACAATATCCATTATAGATACTTATCTTAAATGAAGCTTTCTGGATTCTTTTTCATTGCAGTAATTTATTCAAGATAAGTAAATTAAATATTCATTAATTAGCCTCATATAGTTTTAGTAACAAAATCATTATATTCTAGCACACAGCAACAATTCACGAAACTACTTTCAGAGACGTAAAGTAAGGGCACCAGTAGTTGACCATTTGCTTATAAACATTAGAAATGTACAGTGTATATCAAATTTAAATTTGATATACACTTGCAGCAGCATCTTAAAAGATAGCACATAGAAGCATTCAGTAATTTCGGATAGGCTCCGCCTTTTAACATAAAAAAAAAATAATTGCATACTAAGGAATGGCAGCATCCATATCTCATTCTGTTTAAAACTCCACCTACCTTTTATTTCAAGCAGCAAAAGATCACGGCAGAAAAAAGTTCCAAATAGCCTGAAATCGCTTTCAAGGAACGCTCGAGAAAACACAGTCACTCATGCGTTCGAGAGCTTGTTCCTATTGGATAAATCTGACGGAAGATATGCATTGAAGCATGTGTGGCAATGATTTGAAGACACCAGTTATTTTGTTACGTCGTTTACTCAAAACAGGCAGTAAATACATACTGTCTTAAGAGATGCAATTTATAAAGCAAGACGTGTAAAATATAATTTAAATTAAATGGTTAGGGGTATCTTCATGATCCACCGACCTTAGACCTATTGTTTGCACGTAATGAGTGTCCTTGTTTTATTCAAAACTGTCTGCACATTTTTTATTTATATTCTATAAGTGAATTTTTTTTTCTGCACTGATGCACAAGGTAGGCCAAAATGCCTTATACAACCTTACAAAATGTTTTAAAGCCAATCGAGCTGTTTCATTTTATGCTTGTGCTATTTAGTGAATGTGCTGAATTTGGACCAAGTACGATGAACAGGCTTTGGTGCCTATAGTGAACAGAGAGACAAACAGACAATGGCTAGATTCAGCACAAAATTGCGCATTCATATGAAATATTTAGTATAAAAATTTGTTCTATCTATGCATCTACAGTATGCCCACTAAAGTCACTTGCCACCCTCTTAACTTCGGAACGGCTGCTGCTCTATTCAAAAAAGTGCTGTCTAGATACAGTAAAGTAACCATGGACAACTGAATGAAACTGCCTATGGTGCCACCTGGTGGAAAACTGGGCAGTTAGCATTCCTATCTAGAAAACGAAATGAGATAGACATTAACGTGAAGAGTTGAACGGTTAAAACGGGCATTCGTTTTCCGTGATTTCCTACACTGTGATGTGACAAAACAATCTGAGAAAGTAAAAAAAAAACACTAGTTTAGCAATACTATGCCTTTACCTGAGGTGTTCAACCTTCTCACCGTCAGCTGTAATGCATAAATGGATCCTTTAGATGTTTTGCTCGAAATATAATCATTTATCATTCGTTCAAGTTTCGTGATGTCAAGTGCAGGAAATCACACACACACACACACACACAAAAAAAAAAAAAAAAAAAAAAAAAAAAACCCGAATGTCTACAAGATGTCTTTCCTTACTAAATCGATAATGTTTCACAACTTTGTAAATCACTTTTTTTCCTATCTCGTTCCGTTTTCGAGATAAGAATGCTAACTCGCAGTTTTAAACCAGGTGGCGCCGCACAATGGGTTAAAACGGCCAATCTAGGTGGACATTAACAAAAATTTCATATCAACAGATTGACTAATGGACTTTATACTATTATTAATGATAGTTGATGAGATAAAATCTGAATTGAAAATGGGATTTGATGTATTAACATGGGGTAAAACATGTCACTCTTTCCAAAGCAACAGCGGGTCTCAATTTTGTCCAACGTTCAGACCGTATAAAAGATTGTTCTGCTGGCTTTCAAAATGAAAGCATTTTATTTCTTCCTTCTAAAAGTACTAAATAGAAGTAAGTACAAAATATTTAGTTAAAGATTCTCGAAATTCTGGAGTAGATTAACGACAAGTTACATGCTAAATTATGGGTCATTCCACGTCAAATCAAACACAAAATTGGAAAAAGTTCACCATGCCATTTAATACGTTCCTCAAATTTTATATAAATGATTTATAGTCTAAGACAACCACAAATCTCAGTTTTGCAGGTTCTACGATAATTAATTAACGAGAAATTAATTCAGCAAATTTTTAAGCTTTCTGCAAGATACGTACGTCATGTTTTCTCCAAATTTCTCAAATAACTCCTTATCTGTAGAGGTTATTGAAGTGAAAATATGTTTCTAAGGGTAACTTTTTAAGCTGATTCCAAAAATGTTAATGAAATTTTCAGTATCTTCTATAGTTAATGCATAAACATTGCATTTGCTAAAAAACATCATGAATTTGTTTCAGCATGTTTGATTAGGAATACATTTTTAAAATTTTTATTTGTTAAGATGGCATGCCACTAAATCCCCCCAAAAATTCACCTTGGCTTTCTGCTCAGGAGCTGAGCAAAAAAAAATGTTAAATCTTCATGTCACTTTTCGTATATTTTGTTTAGTAATAGTAAGCGACACAGTTCATTTGTTGATTTAACATGGAATTTTTTGATTATTATTTTGATAAATTTTCATCAAAATAATAATAAAAAAAGACGAAAAATTCTTTAAAACGCTGCTTTTAGGGACAGAAAACAAACTGTTCCTGAAATGACTATTTGGGCAGATAAGGAGCGTTTTTTCGTCCATTGGCTCTACGTTTAGTAATGCCTTTAAAAAGGCATAATTAAGCTCCTTTGGAGTGTCCCAGTTCGAAGCACGTGAAAGAATATAATTTAGCTCTTTTGTTTCAAGCTCGATTTTTAGCTCTTTCGTTTCAAGCGTGTAGCAGCAGCCGTTGCGAAGTTAATAGGGTGGCAAGGGACTTGAGTGGGCATACTTTACATACTGGATATGTGTGTGTGCGCGTTTGTATGCATGTGTGTGTCACAATTTTAGCTACTGGCATATTACAGTTTTAGTTTATTAATAAACACAAAATACATTGGACATAATGAGATTTAGTAAAGAATGGATTTAATGGGTTTTGAAACATGCTCCTCAAGAGTACTTTTTGGATTTGCAGAATGTTTTTTTTTTCATCTAACTTAAAAATACATTTAGTGAAAATACAACGAAACTCATATTGCGATAATTTTCAAAACAGTTTCAGTATAATTGAAAAATAAACGAGGATTGGACTACAAATTTCAAGAGGAAATTACGATTTTTAAACTTATGATTTCTTCAGAAAGAAAAAAATGCGTATTTTTTAAGAAAAGTAAAACCCTCTCTCCCAAATAATGCTGTTCTTTCTAAAAGGCAGGGGAGAGTTGGGAGTTGGGGGACATTTTTGACAGAAATATTTTTTACAAATTGTTTTCTACTTGTACAGCATTGAAAGTTTGGAAAAAAACATCTTGAATCATTTTAACTTATTTTTAAAAATATAAATTTGATAGTAACTATTAAAATCTTAGCTATATAGGCATATTAAAATAGTAAGAAAATTGTCCCATCCCTCCGTTGGCTGCGAGAGGGGTGGAACATGTTTTTAAAACCTGGAATTTAGGGAGAATTTTCATAAATATTCTGAAAAATAATGACAATGTGCAATTGATATTCCTAAGGTTTATTGCATATTATAACATGCATTTATCTAACATGTTGTCCAAATGAAATGAAAAATATGCTTGTACACGACTAGCTCCCCCACCGTATTTGACGGATGTAGTTTTGTGGTAATATCTGCTATATCAATAGTGGAACAGTCAGTTTCTAGAGGGAAAGATAAAATCTCATCCTCTCTCATTATTTTACCCCCTTAAGTTAAACAGTCATATCCCTAGGGATGGACGCGAGACGAAAAATAAGCGTCTCGCGTCTCGCAAAATAGCCCAAAAGCTTTGTCTCGTCTCGCAAAAATCCCTATACCGTAATGTTAAAAATGTGTGTCTCGTCTCGCAAAAAATCTGTAAATCTCTGTCTCGTCTCGCAGAAAACTCGTCTCGCGTCCATCCCTACATATCCCTCCCTTTACATAACATATCCATTAAATAAATTATTTCTAAAAGTATACTGCTGCTAGTCTTCGCTAAACCGTCTATTTATTCAAGCTATATTCTTAGGTCTACAAAACATTAAAAATAATTCTGTTAGTTACTATTCAGTAGATCCGCAATAACACGGGCTCATAAAAGACGGATTCGTATAACACAGAGGAAAAATTGGGATCTTCTTAAAACACGTTAAAAAGACTCTAGCAACACGGTGAAAGAATGAGACAGATATTTCTGTATTACTTGTTGACACTGCTGATACTGATCATGTTTTTGTGACTCATACAACGAGGATTCACATATATACCATGTTACAGGGGTCTACTGTAAATGAGACTGAGAACTTGTATCGCAGTATAAGTTCTTTACTTTTGCTGTTGAAAAAAACCTTTTCGTCGCATAAACTAGCAAAAATTAGTAATTGCAATGATTTATACCAATAAATAAGATGTTATGGCTACTAAACCTGGTGAAATTATCAGAAATTAAAAATGGTGTTTCCTTAAGGAATTATTGATGGTGTCCCATCCTTCCCACTGTCCCACTTCTCACGACTTTCTCCTATATTTTAACAGCATCAAATACAGCAGTGTTCCTGGTAGCTGTCCTTTCTTTGTAGGAATAACAATTCTAAGAAAGGAAATTATGTTTTTTAATCTAGAATTTCTTTTAAAAAGTATAATGCATAAAATTATCGTAAACTTCCAAATTATTATTTTCTTTTAAAATGCATATTTCGCAAGCATTAAATCCAGCTACAGGTTCTTGGTCGCTGTATCAAAAAAAAAAAAAAAAAAAAAAAAAAAAGAAAAGAAAAGAGAAGAAAGAAAAAAACTAGCAAGGTTGATTTGTATGGGAAATAACGAAACATGAAACTGCTAGACCAACAATTGAACATGAAAGACAATAGGACGAGGCGATTATTGGTCCAGAAATTCGGTGATAAACATAATCAACTATTTTAACTATAGATTTTATGAAATTTCCTACTCTGGAATTGTACTTAATTTTTAAACTTAAAATTTAGATTCTAGACATTTCGGGAATTTAGATAGCTCATGATGTTTGGTAAGTACAAGTTAAATATGTGAGCCTGTTTAATATTTCATCAACTTTCATAAATAAATAAAAGACATGAAAAAGAAAAATTTCCTATTTTCACATAACGAGTTTTGTTTTCAGTAACTCATTTAGGAAATTTTGAAGTATGATTTCATACTTATAATTATACGAAAAATCTTTTATGATCGAAAATTCGTCATTTTTAATTTTTTGGCTTCTTTAAATTGTTTTTCTTACATAAAATTAAAACAACAATCACTATATGGCTTAAAGGCTATGAAATTTCTCTTCAGTTGATTATTTTTTTAATGCTTTGTATACTCATTGAGTATTCGCTAAACATTTTTGAATTTTCATTTTTCTTTTTGGCATTTTAAATTTAAATATGAAGTGGTAAGGCAAGCTCAAACTATTGAACTTTCAAAACATGGGTTCAGTTGTTCTGATAAATAGATTGAAGGTAAAATTTGCCATTATGCATAGTAGTTGACAATGCTTATGGAAATAAAATGATACAGCTTTTCATCCTTATGGATTAATTAGACCCTTTTTCCTTGATTCGTGTATACCGGTTGATCATAAAATAAAAGAATTTACCAATTAATCTGTTGGGTAAAATGCAACAAAATTTAGTGCATCTGGGCTGTAAAACTTGCTTTTCAATTTATTGTAATGCATTAAAGTGTCATTTATAATCACGATTATTAAGTCAAATTAGAAGTTACTAAACTTGGCTGTGTGTTTTCTGGAAATGAAACGTTTATTACACAACTGCATAACTTTCATAAGAAATTTAGACTCTGTTGAAAAGGATACACATAGTACATTGAATATCGGCATTGTTCAATGGAGCCATCTTGACAGCAGAAATCCCTACCACTGACAAGCACAATTACTATCATCGAAAAAAAAGAGGTGTTGCCGTAGCTTTCCTACCCGTCCATTAACTTTCTGGCAGTGGGAGACGAATGCCACCAAGAAAGGTTGCCGATGGGTCTGTGCGGATGATTGTTTCACTTCCAGGTGATCTTATTTCGAGAAATGAATATTTCCGCCGTTAGATGAAAGTAAATTGCACTCAAGTACTGAAGCGCTGTACTCTTGAACTTTACATTTCACAAGGGGCAACTTTATTTTGGTAAATTTAAGATGCTTGGTCATTAAGTAAATTGAATATTATCACAGTTGTCGATTTCCATTATATCATATTATTAGTTTAAGTTCCAATTTTAATAGTTCATAACGCGTTCCTCGCGTTTTTCATGGTAAGGCAATTTGAAATATTGAATTTTATATGGCACATTTTTTGATAAAGATAAGGTTCTTGTAATTTAAATCTTAAATAGATTTTTTAATGTTTCAAAGATTGGAGGAAATTTATGTCTCTTAATAAGTTGTACAATGCACTCTTACAAAAAGAAACATGACAATTATGAGACACTCAGAAAATATTTATGTATCTACACTCCTAATAAAAAGAACTAATTTGATGCAAAAAAAAAAAAAAAAATCCTTAAACTAAAAATGGTGTAAGCCCTTTTCCGCTATAAAATACAACGAAACGCTCCATTAAAGTACTAACTGATTGATTTTACAAATTTCGATTTAGTTCCGAAATGATTTACTTCAAATTTAATCATATTTAGGGACTATAAACGACGAAAAAGAGGATATTCCTTTCCCCATAGTTTGATGGGTACATCGATTGTTGTGATCCTATCCTTAGCCTTGGCTTCAAGCGTCATATTGATATTCCTTTCAATGACAGAATAAAGCTTTAAGTTATTATCTGACTTAAAGAAACTTCCAAATTAAGTTATTAATAATAATTACTTATCATTTTTGTTTATTTTATCAAATAACTGAGTTTTGTATCATTTTAACTTAATCGGAATGAAAATGTTTTCTCTAGACACGGACCACAAAGACTCTCTTGACAAGGCGTTTCACGCCTTGTCAAGACGAATTTTTCAAAAAGTAAGTTAAATATACATATTTTATAAATTAAATTCATAAAATGTATATATATATATAATTGCCATTTATAGGAAATTTTGGGATATATAACAAAGAATTCATGACAGTACACAATTCGTCAAGCATAAGCTGTTACAAATGTAAACAGCTTTCGAGCTATTAAGCTCTTTGTAAACCAGTAGCTTAACAGCTCGAAAGCTGTCACAATCGTGTTTGTTCAAAATCTACCCAATTATGTATGTGCATGAGTTCATAGACCCTCCCCCAATAATTAAAAATAAAGTAGCTTATGATTGCATATTATATTATTGTGTAGATCGAAAGTTATTCCATTTATTTCATACAACAGTGTATCTAGCACTGATTTAAAGCCATTTGCTTCTAAAAATTCTGAAAATAAGTCAGCATTTCTAAAATTGTGTAAATTAATAAATTCCTTTTCAAATTCACGAGTTTTTTTCATTTTTTAGTTGTAAACTGTAAAGTAAGTAATAAATGGCAGTCAGATAAAACAGTTAAGCTTCATCAGGGAACACTTCTCCAAGGCGAACCTAGTCGACCGCCTTGGGCTGCTGATCAAATATTTTTTTGAAAATCGATTTCAATTTTTACTTAACTTTCCCATTTCTCAGTTTTGTACTAGAGCCACTAATAAATGAATTTTGAAGATATCACTCGCCAATCATCTTGAAATAATTTCTATCCATTGCATTTTTTTTTTTCACTTTTTAAATGTAATGGATATAGTTCTACAGTGAGTGAACATATTAAATATATATGTTTATATAAAAATACACCTCAAGCTCTGAAACAAAGCACTATGTTATGGATCTATTCCAAATTAGATTTTTGAACTTTACGATTGTTTCTTCACCATATAATTACTCCGAGCATTTAACATCATTATTGATGATTTTAAAACTGTTCAAAAGTCCTGCGATGCCTATCGTTTTCTAAACAGAACAGCCTCAACTGTGTGTTTTAGGGCGAGATTCAAGCGAAACACAATTCGAACGTTTTCCACGTCGAATAGGGGAAACTTCGAACTATATGAATGTTTCTTATTCAACTGAAACAAACCAATCGTGTTTTGATCACGTGGCAGCGCGATAGGTTTGTTCATTGGAAGCAATCTGGGGACTGAACTGGGAACTGGGGACTGAAAAACGTTCGATTCGAACTCGATCGTGCGCGTTTCACTTGAATCTCGCTCTTTACCCTTTGAGGCGCAGCCCTTTCCCAATGCTGAAAAAAGGGCAGCCGTTGCCATCGCTCGACTTAACTACCAGACGCAGCTGGCTGTGCAGGGCACAGCCAGCTGCGTCAAAAAAGGGGTCTCTAGATCTGTGGCACGCGATGAACGTTTCGATCGTCCGCCATCTTGCTGGAAGGCACAGCCAGCTGTGTCAAAAAGGGGTCTCTAGATCTGTGGCACGCGATGAACGTTTCGATCGTCCGCCATCTTGCTGGAAGGCACAGCCAGCTGTGTCAAAAAGGGGTCTCTAGATCTGTGGCACGCGATGAACGTTTCGATCGTCCGCCATCTTGCTGGTAGTTAAGTCGAGCGATGGCAACGGCTACCCTATTTTCAGCATTGGCCAATCGATCCAACTGTGTCGCATTCTTCCATTTTTCAGCAGATGTCAGTGCTCCTAAAAATAATCGTGACCATTTTTTTACGGGGAAATGACGTGCTCAAAAGTAAAGCATTCAAGTTGAGCTATGTCACCCGCAACTATTTTTATACAAATCAAATCTATTCTTCATGACTGGCAACAGTCAAAACGTCAGAGTTTGGTGTGTCCAGAACGGGAACACTGCGCGTTAAAGGGTTAATGGTATTTTTGAACCTAACAATAATAATGATTCGTGTGCTTATTTTGCGTGAAATAGGATTAACTGTTACAACAAAAACTATGGATGGACGCGAGACGCGAGAATTCTCGCATTGTCTCGCGAGACGAGACGCGAGACGAGACAGGCATTTTTTTTGCGAGACGAGACGCGAGACGAGAAAGAAAATATTTTCTGGGACGAGACGCGAGACGAGACAGAGTCTTGTCTCGCGCGAGATTTCTCGCATTTTTTTCCGTCTCGCATAAATACGATCTGAAAAGCGACAATTTGCCTGAAGCCTCTACCGTTTAACTTGAGTCTCCTTCGTTTTCGGTCCTACTTTCGGTACACTATCGGTACTACTTTCGGTATACTTTCGGTACTACTTTTCGGTATACTATCAGCACTCTACAATACGCACAAACACGTAACATTTAAAATTAGAACAGACGAGAGATATACAAAACACACAAAGGAGAGGATAAAGAAAGAGGCGGAAAAAAAAAGAAAACAGAGAAGAGTTGAAAGAAAAATAAAAAGTAAATAGGAAAGGCGGTACGGTATGTTCAAATCTGACCACTTAAAAGTGGCCATTAAGTTTGGGGCCCGGGGCATTAAGTTTGGGGCCCCCCTTACTGTCCCCTTTTTTACGCATTAAGCCCGTTTACTGAGCCCCCCTTTTTTAAGTATTTTAACCCAGTTTTGACCGCTGTTGCACTCGAAAATTGCATTTCAGTTAACTGTAGTTTTTGTACTTTAATCAGATCGTATTTATCACCCCAAAAAAATATCTCTAACTTGATCTAGTGATAGACAATTCGGTAATACCTATATTATAGAGGAAATTCAGTTTTTTCCCCACAATTACTATTTCAGTACATATGAATTTATAATTTAGATAATCGGGATATATATATGGGCCCCCTTTTTCTTCAGGGGCACCGGACTACCGCCCCCCCCTTGCCCCTGTGATAATCCGGTTTCGGGTATATCAGAGAGAGATTAGAAGTAGAGCAACTTGCATTCGCATTGATGCTTAGTCTGAGTAGGTTGAAATATGGTTGAATATCCTTGGTTGAAATATCCTTGTACCGATATTATCCTCATACTTTCCAGCACGTTGCGGCGTGCGTAGGGGGGGGGGGCGCCCACCCTGGCGACAACTTTCTAGGGGCGGTTAAATCCCTATCGTTGGCCTATTTTAAAGAGATTAAAATGACATTTTTTATTCTTATATATTAATATCGGACGGAAAGAAATGCAAGCAATTTTTTAAAAAACTATTTCTCTTTTCGTTTATATTATCATGTTTTCCCTTCCTTCGGCTTGCAAAACTTTTATAAATTTTTTTCCTCCCCATCATTTTATCTTGCAGTTGGGTTCCTATTCTAAAATTATCTTCGCCTGTTAGACGTCTTTTCATTTTTTTTTAAAATCCACACTGGATATACATTAGGGGGATTATGGTTTAATTTTTCTGTAAACAGGGCGACCATAACGACTGTAGTACTATCGCTAAAAATTATTGTGGAAAAGTACAAACGGATAGTCGTCAACAAATTAACTGTTCAGTAATTTAAAATATAAACAAAAAATAAGACGTCTATTAACCAACTGAGATACTATAATGAAATCTAAAAATGCACACACGGTAATGTTATTGGAAATATTAGGCAAATAATTATAATTATCGTTAATATAATCTTGTTTTCATTAATATAAAAATTACACATATTTTAGAGACTTGAAATTGACGTTAAAGTAAATAGGAGAGATTTAATAAAGACGTACTATATCCGCTTTATTCGTAATATTGCTATTAGGTGTACCGGGAAATAATGTCATTTACAGTAAATTCAAACAAATAAGTTCTTAATCTGCCTAAACATAGGATTTGTATTTTTTATATTTCAACTTAAGATACGGATTTTTTTTTTTTTGAGAGAGAGTTGTCATCGATCCTTTTTAGAGAACTAATTTCAGAATGAAAATAAATTTATTTTTAGGTATTCGCGGGGGCTCTATTTTACATCAAGAATTTTATCGATATTCATTTTTTTAGAGAGGAGGAATGTGTGAAAGAACGTTCTGGTTGCCTACCCCCCCCCTCCCTCCCTTCCGTTCCACAAGTTACGAATATGGATATTATATTATATATACATATGTATAGATATGCTGGACTTCCATGTGCTTTCTATCACTCCAGATTGGTATGTCGATTTTTCAGCGCTTTTTCAATTATGATATCTTATTGTTTTCCTTTTTTCCTTATTTATAGTACGATAGAGCCTAAAACGTGTGGAGTGAATATCTCTTTTGATATGCCACACAACCGAAATCCTACTAGTTTGTTTGTCTTTAATTATAATCTACTGGTTATGGCTCCTGACGATGGTGCCAGTGGTTATAATTCCCGTTCCATTCTCATTTGGCTCAGCATCTATTTTTTTTTTCCACTTGTGGTTTGTAATTCTTGCTTCTACTGTTATATATTTTTTCATGCGGGGTATGTCATATTTGCAGAATATTTTGTGTTTTACTTATTAGTTATATATATACAGGGTGATTCTCTACTAGACTGCCGAACTTGGATGGGTGTAGGGGTGCAGAGACGGTCCAGAAAAACATAGTAATATATGGGCGGAAACGTCATCTTCATGTGCCTATTAATAATCCCTTTGGAAGAAGTGTTGAAGTGTGCGCCTCATTTCTTAACCAAGTTTCATAAACAATGGGCTTTCCTCAGACAATGGAAAAGAAGAAAAGAATGGAAAGAAGAAAATATTTTGTTATGCAAATATTTATAATAATAAAATAAAAGCAACTAACAAGCTGTAATCATATTTTTACATTGGCGTAAATTGGCATATAACATTGGCGCGGTGCTAGGGCAAACTGCTTCCTGTTGCAGAAAACATTTTCGGAACAGAAAAAGCGGATGTCCTTCAGAAAGATTCCCTCTTTTTCTTGGAAATCGGGCGTCCAGTTTGAAGGTCAACAGATATCCTAATTAGTTGCTCCACGTGCCTGAAATTTTTCAAGGGGTGCGACAGATTCTTTCCCTTAGGGATTAGCCCCCCGCCCCCTCGTTGTTCCACAATTCTATGGTTGTTCCTTTCAGGCGGAAGCATACTTGCATACTAGCATACTCCATCGTAGGATAGGGGTGGAACACCCAAGAATCAACAAAGATGAAGAAAAAAGTGACGGGGACGGGAGGGGTGGGGGGGAGTTACTGTATTTTCAGACAAAATGATGCGTCTTGTGGGATAAATTTTAGAAATGATCGTAATATAGGAATTTGACAACGTGAAAAAAAATTGGACATTTTTGTCGTTTTCTGAACACTTGTATATCCGAAAAGGTGTGGGGAAAAAACGCCCATAATTTTTACTAAATATTGGACATAAACATTATTCGTTTTGTAATATACACGAGAAAGGTAATTGGATCTTATGTCCAAATTCTATTTATTTTGGGGTAAAAGGGTGAACTTTCAGTTCAGTAGGTCTGGGAGTGAAAAACCTCTTAGAAAAGCTATTGTTGTTAGGTTTTCCTAAGCATATAACATATGAACAATAGCACTAGCGTCGGGGGGGGCACAAGGGGTCACGTGTCCCTCCCACCGTGCCCCCCCCAACTTGCGTCTCAAAAAATTTTTTAAATAAATATTTGTTTGAAAATTTGAAAAACTTTCGTTTCCTGCTCTTATATTCGATATGTGCCCCCCCTCCGTCAAAGCTTTCCTGTACCCCTCCAAAATTTCAGTAGGTCAGGACGCAATGATAAGCCTTCCTCAGGAAGCTATTGTTATTAGGTTTTCCTAAGCGTATAATACAAATGAGCCACAGGTTTTGCGTTGGGGAGGACGCAGGGGGTGGGCACGTACCTCCCTTTGCCCCAACTTCGTCTCAAAATCTTTTAAAGAAACTTCCCTTTTCTGCTCTTAAATTCAATAGGTGACACCTCAAATCTTTCATGTGCCCCTCCAAATTTCTGTTGGTCTGGAAACAATGATAAGCCTTTCTTAGGAAGGTACTGTTACTAGGTTAGGTATTGTTTTAAGCGTAAAATACATATGAACCATAGACTTAGTGTCGGGGGGGGGTACAAAGGGGGGCACGTGACCCCCAGATAGAATAAACAAAAAAGTTACTTTATGGTATCGAATAAAATTTTCAGAGCATTAAATGTAAATACATACCAAATTCTACTTTATATACAGCCCTCTTACAAAAATTCCCAATAAGTAAAATGCGCCCCCATACATTAATGAGGCGATGTACAATCGCCTCATTAGTGTATGGCTCGCCGACACTACGTCGATGTTTCAGCCTTTCTCATAAAAACGCTTGCTATATACTATGCGCGCTATGTATATATTTGCTTCTTTTAAGTAACAGTAGTAATGTTTAAATTGAATATTTTCAAAATTAAAAATATATATGTAAATTTATAATTATATATCATTCATTATTCTAATAATTATTATTTAAAACCGAAGAACAAGCAAGATAAATTACCATGAATCAGAATAAACCCTTGCACTTAGAAAAAGAAAATCAGTAATCATAAGCGGTATTTTATTAAGACTGAAGGTCAGAGTAATTATGGCGAACTTGCATGTTAAATGTATGGGTCATATATTCTGTTTTTGGGTTGTTTGGTAGGTGAGAGATGGTACTTAAGATTTTCGAAACTGCTTCAGCTTGTTGCTGAATGACTAGTTCTGGGCCTTTTCCTAAGAATACAAACTAATTAAACGATCAATTTATTAAATTAATAATTAAGTGATTCAATTATTTCTTTATTTTATTATTTTCAATTGAAGGTCCACAATTTATGCATAAAAAAGAGCAAATTTTGTGTGTGTGTTCTATGGCAAGCCTACACGAAGGGCATCTGTCCCATGTGTCTACGTTGTGGGGGGGGGAGTTGTGCCTTGGGTGGAGGACAAGGACAAATTCTTCTTGTGCAAGGCTGTCAATTTAATTAAATGCATTTGTACAGTAAAAGATCATGTATTACTCGTGTGAATATTTTATACTGTGAGAAATTCTGTTGTACTTTGATTAAAAAAGGTAAATAATAGCTCCCCCCCCCCTCTTTCTTTCTTTCTTTTTTTGAAAGGAAGGAAGAGTTTTTAAATATTTGAAATCCTGTGCATTTTTATAAAGTCTCACCTTTAAAAAAGCAGAAAACCTACCCCGAAAAAAAAATGTGTGGGAACCCATGGTGACATTATTTTATACATAACTATTCGCAAATATCAGATTACCTTTTAAATTTAAGTCAAAGGCACATGGCTATATCTCTCATTTAATGAATATTTTGATACTATTTTATTTTACTTTTTTGTACTGTCGTTTATACACTTCATTACTATTTAGATGTCACATAAAACTAGGAAACAAAAATGATTTAAATATTTTAGTGGAAAAAAAATCAACTGATTACGACTTCAAATTTTATTAAAATTTAAATAACTCGCTTGAAATCAATTAAGTTTCTATTAAGCCCTTAAGAATTTCATTTCAAATAATTTAGAATATTTTGTTTAAGAAAATCTCAATAAAAGGATTGTATCTTTTCTAAACAGAATGATTGGTATAAAAACTAATTTTTAGAAAGTCTGATAAAATATATTTATTATACCATAACTCTGAAATATTTTTGCAGGATATAATATAATCTTAAATGTAAAATGTGTGTAGATGTATTTTGTGAGTTTGTTTGTTGAACAAGTCTTCCGATCTCAAAATACCCTCAAACTATCTCTGACCGTGCTTTGTCCAAGGATTCTCCCCGTCTAATTCGTGGAATCGGAAAAGAATCGCTTTTTTCCGCCCACCGGAAGGAACTTACTGACCTGGCTCCTGTACTCCAAAGCAAAAGAATTTGGGGGCAAGTCTACATTTGATTGAATACCATTCTCATATTTAATACAAAGCAAAATAAGTTTATGTACAGTATTTAAATAAAAATTATTGATCTGAGAGAGGGGGGGGGGATTCTTTTTTTCTGGTAAGCGTTTTTTCAGGTTGGCGTTTTTTTCCGTTCGCGTAAACTCCCACATTTTAATTCCCATTCACACAGACGTATACTTCATAGTGATTGATTTGGGCTTCAGAATTTCCAATATTTTCCGAAGGGGGTTGAGAACCCTCAATAGTTTCATCCTAGAATGACAAAAGTCTCTTATTAATGGCCAATGAAAATATTTTAATGAAAATAAATCCAACCAAATCTCTGTAATCGATGAGACAATCTCCCCTCACTGGAACACATTTGGACGTAAAAATCTGTGAACTTGTTAGGAAGTGTAATCCACCATTGAACCCAGGTTTAATTTGTTCACTCCCCTCACATTACCAAAAAAGAGCAGTGGACTCTCCTTCTATGACCAGTGTTGTTTCTCAGCTTGCATCTTTGAATGCTCCCTGAGACCCAGTGCTGTACTTGCGCAAGCGCTCCAGCAGACCATTCAAGCGTAGCATTCAAGGACTCATTCGAGAAAACAGCACTGCTCACAGAAGAAACAGGACTGCTCACACTGTCTCTTTTTGATGATAAGAATGAACAGGTTAAACCTGGGTTCCCGATTAAAAATGAAAACCCTCTCTCATACACTAAACGGAGGGGCTATAAGTATGCTTCGGTATACTTATCCCTCCCCCTTGAAAGATTTCTGAATACACTATTCCGTATTGCGGCTATTTAATTTAATCAAAATTTTATTTGCGCAACTGTCCTAAGTTGTGAATAATTTCTAACAAAATTCAAAGCTTTATACATGGGCGTCGCCAGAATATTTCCCGGGGGGGGGCAAAGACTACTTAAAAGTATGGTTACCATGTTGAAAAGAACAAAACAGCAAGGGAAAAAACTGCATACAAAAATCTAGGGGGGCCAAGTGCCCCCCTTGCCCTATGCTGCCGGCGCCTATGGCTTTATATACAGTAAAGCACCGTTTATACACTTCTCGTTTATACGATTTTTTCATTTATGCGTGTCCCGCAGTGGTCTGGGCGCTAAACTCTGTTTCCATAAGAACACGGCAAGTGAAGCAGCATCCGGCTTGGCCAGTGCTTGGGAGGGTCAACTCTCTCTCGGCTCGACTGCTGTGGGACCGTGTGCGCTAATGGGAGCGAGTGAACGTAAAATCCGTCGTGGCTCCAATGTCCTTCAAGTTGTTAAACGATACCCTTGGGGATGCCTATTTCAGGGGATTGGTCCCTCCTCTGGAAGGTGTTCAAAATGAGGGGACCCCAGCTAAAGTCGGATTTCCTCCCACTTAGGCTCATTTAATTGGAAGCCGCCCTTCCGCTCATCGCCTATCTATATGGGGATCTGGTACCGCTCCACGGTTGCCAGAGTGCATCAGCAACAACATTTATACGCCGCTTTCATGAAGTCCCGATTCATTCCTATTTATTTAAGCAAAAATGCTTCGTTTATACGACGCCGATATCTGTTATACGTCGTTTTAAACGTCAACACTTTTCTGTCTCAGCGGCTATTTTCCTGTTTAGACAGACACTTTTGTTATATAGGTCAAATAAAGGATGTATGGAGGGTTGTACCTTTAGTAACCTTCTTTTAAAGGCGCAGTTCACAATATTAAAGAGTTTAGAATTACTTTGCTTGTCAGAACACGAAGGAAAAAGCATTTCATTAACTTCATTAACAGTCTGTAATGTTTTTATTAATAAGCAAAGACATCACATCAGGTGACTAAATGATTTATTAAATTTAAGTTCTGTAACAAAAAACGCCTCATAATTGTTATTCACTCTATATTACATTAATACTAAGTATATGCGGTATGTAAAGATATAGTACTATAAATGTACAATTTGTTTCACATTTGAGATTTTTTTTTAATCTAGCAATTGTTTCTATTGTAAAAACTAATATGAATAATTTACAATTACATAAATTTGAATTAGTATTGTTAAACCGGTAATAATCAAAGTTTTTTATTAATGTTTCATGTTTGACTTATACGTCGTTTCAGTTCGGTTCCTTGAAAAACCTATATACGGTGCTCTACTATAATTTCACAAGCAAATGAAACAACTATCTACCATACATATATATTTACGCAGTTTCTGGAATACATAAATAAAAATAAATACTATATTTTCGGTGTGACATTATATATGCTTATTAAGTTTGAATTTCTTTTACTTCAAATTCCCATACGTACTAATATGGTTACCAGTGGCGTAGCCAGAAATTTTTCATGGGGGGGGGGAAGGGTTACGACTACTGCAACTCACATATATGTATACGTGTGTGTGATAAGGGAGTGAGGAATATACATTTTGTAGGGCAAAAAATTCCTCATGGGGGGGTGACCCCTATGAACCCCTTCGCTATGCCCTTGACGGTTACTAATATATGTACTAATGTGGCTATATGTAACTAATTGTTATTATTTATATTAATTTCCAATAAAATAGTATTAATAAGCTAGTAAAAATATGGTAATAAAATCGCAGTCCTTAATTTTGCGAGACTCGCGAGACGAGACAAGCAATTTCTCTGCGAGACGCGAGACGAGACAAAGTGTTTGCGAGACGAGACGAGACGCGAGACGAGACAGAGGTTTACCACTGCGAGACGAGACGAGACAGTCCCGATTCTCGTCTCGCGCGTCTCGCGTCCATCCCTAACAAAAACATAATTAATAGTATGTCGTCGGAGTCTGCTGCACTGTGGACTGCGTACAAGTAAACCTTTGTGCTGGATCAACCCGTCACACAAAACCATCGTCGCCAGTGCTTCAATGGTCTCATGAACACAGAATCTGAATAAGTTTTTGTTTGTTTGTTTTTCCTGGCGAATCCCACTTTAATGTATGAGACCATGATGACCCTATTCTTATCGCTTGTTATGCTGGTGAACGTTTCCTTCCAGAGTACAATCCCAAACGTCATAGTGGAAGAACACTCACAGTTATGATCCGGGTGCATTTGTGTACCATGGACTTTCACAGCTGCTACGAATAGTCGGTAATGTGATCAGCAACACGTACATCAGCAAAGTGCTGGAGCTGGAAGTTGTTTCTTTCTTTTAACGCAATGTTGGAGCTATCTATCAATAACATGATGCACACCGACATGTTGTAAGGAATGCTTAAGATTTTTGTCCGTAGAACACATGCAACTTCTTCCGTGGCTTGGATATTCGCTAGATATACCGTTTACTGAACGCGTGTAGAACTCAACTGGTCGGCATATCTCGCTCTTGATTCTCATTCTACAGCTTTTACAGTGGACTTTGGGTACGGTTACAAACAATATGTAATTCTCTTCCACTGACAGACATTAAAAATCTGATTGAGTTCATGTCACGCTGTATAGCAGGGCTTATTGCAGTAACAAAAACGTTTGGTTGAAATTGGACCAATCAAAATCTTTCAACAATCAATTAACGCATGCGTCAAAGAGCGGTGAGATTCGAGGCAGACGAAAGATTAGATTTTTGGAAAACAGTTAGTAACAGTCCATTTTATTAATACGTTGAACGATGCATTATATAAAATTCCTTCATCCTGGACACTTCGCTTCTAAGCCCCGGTGTCTTTTCCTAAGGGTCGTCCCGATCCCCATTGGTGTTTTGTTCCCTCAATACTTTGACTAATGTATGGATTTAACTCTGTGACAATGTTTTTTCCAATTCAAGCTAGCTAATTCCACGATACCACGGATATTCAGAAGTACAAACCCGTTTACCTGAACGAATCTAGAAACCTCAGGCCACACCAAAAACAACAAATACAATATATACTAATCGACTGGGGGTTAGTCGAAAGTTTCTGAAGTAAATCTAATTGTTTTACCCATTCATTAAAATTTACATTTTTGTTTCAATACTTTTATGTGTATCTACATAGTTTAAAACAATTCAATGTCAGATTTGTCAGACAAAGTAAAGCGATTGTCTTACTAAGTTTGATTTATGCGGAGGGAAAAAAAAACCTGACATTGAAGTTAATAAAATTAAACTTGTAGATATGTAAAAGCACCCAAATAAAGATATACATGTTGATGGAGAGGTAATTAATTAGTTTTTCCTGTGAAACTTTCAAGCAACTGTTTATGGGTTAAAAATAACACAGTAAAATCGACAAAATAATTTCGTTAAATATACGTTAAATATACGTATATAAATTTCGTTGAACATACTAGTTAACAAAAAACTTGTTAATTCAAAGAAATGATTTGTTTGCTTTTAACCAAATAAACCATTTAAACAAATAGTTTGGTTAAACATTTGTTTATTTTAACAAATGTTTAACCAAACATTTAAAATTCGTTGGTAAAACTGACAAAGTGTTTTGTTGAAATAACAAAATAATTTTAACAAAATAATTTTTTTAATTTAACAAAAATTTCATTGACAAATTTTTGGTTAATTCAAAGAAACTTTTTTCAGTGCTGGAGCTAATTTAGTTCCACCCGGAGTGTCCAGATTCGAAGCACGTAAAAGCACATAATTTGTGTGTTTCGAGCGTTATTTATCTCTTCTATTTTAAGCGTGTACACTGTACTGATAATGGGTTGCACTTGAGCAACTTTTTCATTGCGAATCTAATGTTTTTGTCATACAGTTCTTGAAGTCGTACAAATTTATCTATTGGGAATAATGCAGAGTGTGAAGAAATATTCTGAACTTCAGAATCCTCTGATATAACTTTCTTTTTAAGTTTTGAAAGCTAATGAATATCTTTGAGATATATTTTCCTTATATATTTTTCAATTAAGGTTTGCAAAATTGGTTTTTCAAATTGCAACTAAAAATGTAGTTGAACCTTAATTTTCCGTAAACATTCATTACGAATATAAAAGTGTACAAGAACCACAAACAAATATATTTGTAGCTATTTAAAATAAAATAAATTTTTTTATTTGTTGAAACATGGAGCATTGCAGTTTCGTTTAAAATATGTAAGTACCATCATTTAGAATTTTTGCAGTACAGAAGTGAACGTGGTATATAATTTAAACCTAATTTTCAGAGACAAAATAATGGAAACTGAAAATAGAATTTTTATATTTGTATAAAATGAAATGTTTTTCCGACTGAAATTTCGGATTTTAACTTCATCATTTGTACAAGTTGACAAAGGCAAAGTGAATTATGAAAATTTGTAGTTATCCGCAAATGATTATTCTACCTTCCAATAGAAGAATAATTACTAAAACATTATACAGTATTTACCGTGTTTAGAGGAAGAATTCATACGTTTCTTTTTTATCATAAATCAGTTTTTGTTGTAAGAAATTCTCGTGCAGATTTTTTAAGTACAAATTAAGACACAGCATGTTATGTGAGATCTGCTGTAAATTTTCGTTTTGAGTAAAGTAAATTCTGAAATACAAATTGTGCTCATTCGTTGCAAAGCGTGGTAACAGTTCGAGTGAATGGGAAAAATTTTGATAGAAGATATTGTGTCCATTTAAAATAAAAAAAATTTAATGTAGACACCCGCTAAAAATTCTCAAGAATTCAAACACACAAAAGAGAAATCTTGATCCTGAACTTATACATTAAAAACTCGTATTTCAATTATTTTAGTACACTAACACCTCTATTGTGGTAATAAATTGGGTATCTTATGCAACATATCATTTCACATTAGCATTTTTAATTGCTGATATTCAAATTTTAATTTGGAAAATATGCATTTCTTGCCCGTACATTTGTCATGAAGTCACTAATTTTTCAAAATCGAAACTAGGCATGTACTCCTTCTAAATTTTATGATATCATTCAGTTCAAGTATAGTGATTGCCAGTTTTTAAGCATGATCCAATTAAATGAAACGCACAGTTTTTTTCCCCACAAATTGTGCATCGTATACAATACAATTCTTGTTATTTTTTTTCCATTTAAGTATTTTACTTAAAATGTAGGCTGAGGGAGTTATAGCTACGCTTTCAAACCAGTAAATGATGTTTACGTATTCCTTCGTCCTAACACCCCCAGATGACTCCGAGGAAAGATACGGAGCACCGCTTTGATGCTTATACAAGAAATAGAATAATTACAAGGGACCTGCTGAATCCTGCTGAGACCGCTATTTCAAGGTATTGCGTGGTAACAAAGCCTATAATTGAAAATGAGATAGTATGGTGACGGGGAACATATGCTAGACCACGGAAAAGAGAATCCACCTTCTTCCGCCGGTAATAGTGGACTGCCTTGCCCAAAGGTTAATATTAACTGGTTCCAGGTTACTATATCGTCTTTACAATGAAAGAGTATTTTATAAGGGAAGAAGAAAGAGTACATGCTACTGACAAGAATACTCGTGTGTATCAGTCACCAGACTTGGAAGAAATCACAACGATCAAAAGATTTTATATTTCTTTTTTTTTCCATCCAGCTCTTTAAAGAACTATATTAAACTTTTCAAATGCTATTCAAAAGTGCCTGGAATGAAATTTAAATGAATTTAGCATACTTACACTACTACATAACGGTTTACAGTTTTATATTAGTTATAAGAATAGTTTTATATAAAAGGCTCAGAGATATGTGTTACAAACTTGGTGACGGTCTATACAATACCGACAACAGCAGAAGTATTATGTATTTATGGAATAATAGAATCATGGTTTCTTTCGTAATTTGCTTTCGATAGCTGAAATCCGTAACCAACGTGTGGGGGCACATTTCACAAACTGCGATTTTTCTTTCTTTCTTTTCTTTTTCTTTTTTTTTTTCCTTTTTGTACAAGGGCCGTCTAAAAACTAAAATTTCAGTATATTTAGGTTTAATCTATTGAAAATTTCAATCGATACCATAAAAATCTATACCCCTTCTTACGTAGCATTTTAATTTATTGTATGTTTTCAATCGATCAATATTTAAGGACTAAACGCGTAGGTCAGTGTTTTTATAACACCCTGTATGCATAGAGAAGTGAAAAAGAAAACGAAGAAGAAAATTTGAAATTTCAGTTATCCATATATAAAGTTATATAATCAAAATAGCAAAGTTTCGATTTGCGAATGGGAGAAGGAAAAAAAAAAAGCATTTTTTTTTACATTAATCATTAAATCATTATTACTCTGTTATATAAGAGTTAGATGGATACGAATCGACAACAGAGCTAATTGTTCATAATGGTTGCATTAATGGTTATATTAATTATTTTAATTTCCCATTTATATAAGATATTCAGCGTATGTGTCTTGGATAAATAGTAATTGGTTTTGTTTTTTAAATTTTCTTTAATTTTATTCTAGAAAATAATAAATAATATCAATCTTAAAGTGCTTTTTAATATATTAATATTGAAAGAGTTTGGTTCTAAATTCCTTGAAATGAAATATTACACGACTAAACTGCAAATTGAGAAAGAGTTCCTTTGAAAAATTTCTTTTATATAACTTTAGTTACACAAGATTATCAAATATAACATGATATTTAAAATTGAATTTCATTTTCAATCCTCAAAAAGTAGCTTGAGAATCTGAAAAATTTGTATTCCAAATACATTTTTCGCATTCTTACCCTTGGAAACCTCATTATTATTATGAATACTTATTTTTTAAAAGTATAACAAAAATTTTGTCAACTTCTTAACCTACATTTTAAGAAAATCGAATTAGTCACTTTCAATCTGTTCATTTAGTAAAAAACCTGAAGCGATCGGTCTCTTAATAGATAAGTATTTTTGAAAAAGGAATGATCTAGCGCTCATAAAATACCAGTCAGGCACAGCCCTTTGGCTGTACGTTTTAGAAAATCAAAGTACTTCGTGTAGATTGGGAAAAAAAAATCCTTTAGTCACACAGTATAGATACGGTGCTGTTGAGTTCATGCAATACCCGCCGATATCGCGATCGTGCTTCAACCAACAATTATCCTACTTTACCATCCCCTGAAATTTACTGCATGGCTCTTTTTATAAGCTCGCTCCCTCCATTCCTTGTTTAAAAACGATTTTTACTATCACAACAATCATGTTGTCTAAAGCAATCATGGGTTCAAAACACCATGGAGCAAGCTCATTTAGATTACCTTTTTTGGCTTCATGGGACTTTGATCCGATAAAATGGGTTAACCAATCATATACAAGTTAAAGAAATAAGCGTGGGATAAGAAGGGGTGGGTTGTTGTCATATGAATATCGGCACCTGGAAGAATACGGAAAACACGAGGTCGATTTCAAAAAGAAATGTGAGCATTCAGGCCTTTTTTTTTTTTTTTTAAAGAAATCATACAACTTTTTAACAAGTTTTTAAAGAATTCAATTGTGTTACTCTCGAAAAAATTTAGAATGTATCTTTGCAAGTTTTACTGTGAACTATTACAATTCATGAACCCATAAAAGCTGCGGAACACTCAGGAAAAAGCGCTAAACACGCCAAATTTTGCAATATTTCCCTACAGCAGGTAATACTTCGTCCCATCTTTCAGAAGACAATTTTAATGATTAAGAATATTTTCTGATAGTTGCATGAAGCATATAGGTTGACTGTTAATATTAATCTATAAGGCGGTGAACAAGCTTTATTAATTCTTTCAAGTGCTTAACATCACTGCTTTGTTTTTAAAGCTATTCATAAATCCTGTGAGGCCTATTGCTTTTGAAAAGGAACACGGCTAAATTTTATATATATTAGGCATTGGAGGCTCGTGCACATGGACTGTGAAACTGCATCACTCGCCAATTTAACTATAAATGCATTTTTTTTCTTTCCTTTCCTAATATATGAATTTTACACAATCATTTAGTGTGAAGTCAGTATCCATCATGTAGCGCTAACAAAAGTCTCTTTAAAAACGTAAAAAATTAAGTCAAATAAATCTTCGAACGGAGCTGCCACCGATATCTCCGAACATGAAAAAAAAAAATAAATCTTCGAACTAAAATTTTCGAAACAAAAAACCTTCGAACGGAGCTGCCACCGACCGATACAGCTCTTGGCACTATTTCCTTTGATTACTGAGAGCCTGTGGGAAGGCTTCGACTATACGTTTCCAGATAGAGAGAAAAGGTGAAGACAGGTGCTGTGAAATTTGCGGCAGTCGGTTTCAGCTCAGCAGAGCTTGGTTAAGATTTCTTTAATAGTACAGCAGATGCAGGAAATTTCAAGGACTGGGTTAAAATAGTTTCACGTCTTAGTCCTGATGCTTTTTTGCAATTGTCGTTTACGCCACTGAAAACGTAAACTATACCTTTTTAAATGTAAAAATTAAGCAAAAATAACAATAAATTATCCGTTTTCTGTCGTGCATCTAAAATTTGTCTGTTCCCAGCTCAGCCTAGCCGCTGGTCATGAGGAACAGAGCTATCTCTAATTTATCACGTTCAGTATTTAGTGCTAAAATTTAATATGGCTTACATTTTATTTTATGTTTGAAAATTATTGTACCATATTTAAAGTTTACGAGAAAAATTATAGAACTATATAAAATACTACCTTTAAGTGTAAAATAATAATTGACAATTCACGTTACGTCTTCGGTTATAATTAGTATTTATAAAACGTTATATAACAAATAATATGCTAGTTCTATTTAACTAGATCAACATTTTTGGAGGTTATAATTTTATTTCTAAAGTTAAAAATATTGGTGGAAAAATAACTTCGTCGAAATTGTCTGTCTCCTTTACTTTCTTAAAATAGTAGCTGTGTTTATTAGTTACTTTTTCCTGCTTTTCCCTTGATACGTAGAACAATTCGTATATGACTTTTAATATCGACCCTCTGTTTTTTTCTTTCCTGGATGTTCGCAGACAGGACCTCAACTAAAGGGAAAATGGGCAAGCGGTCACGTACCTCGGGCGCCGCCGTGCTGAAAAGGAGCAAAATCATCAATTATGGTTACAAAGAAAGGGGAGCCATGTTAAGGTTTCCCCGAGTGACGTTATCACGTGTTTTCGAACTGTTTACAGCATGTAACTCAAAACTTAAAAATATAACAATTAATGTAAAAATATAATTTATTTATTATTTCTTTATTACAGAATTTTCCCTTAAATTTATCTATTATTACTGTTTACGAAACATTAAAACAATGGATCAGTTTTCTGTACGCAGCACCCCTAATAACTGAAGCTTCGAGTCGCGACTGTTTACTAGTTAATCTTAATAAATAATACATATATTATATATACACTTATATCTTAAGTTATTACGTGTTAATAACTCGAGAAAGTTAGCTAAAGAAATATCAGAATGAAAAAAGGTTCCCGGAAAGGCTTTGGCACACTAGGGGCTGTCGCCTTGACATTCATTGTAAAAGTCATTGTAAAATTTAAAATTTAGAATATTATTCCGAGATAAAATAGTATACTTTTCAATAAACGGTGTTCTTGCAGATTGAAATTCAAACTCTTATGTTCAACTCATTAATATAAGTAGTATATAAATGAGAGTTCTGCGGAGGGGGGGGGTACTATGTTAATCGTGCAGCGTAAGAGGATGAGTGCGGTGAGAAAGGAAGTAGAACGGAGGTACTGATAAGGACGGATGTATTGATAAGGATTGACTAATCAGGGGTTACGGTTTTGGGGTTCTGAACTGCTTTTAATCAATTTCATTTAATTAATATTAATTATTAATTAATTTTAATGCTGCGATCTGTTATTAAATTTAGGAACTAACTTGTGGACTTGGAATTATTTTTAAAAATTATTTTCCTGAATCGTCGGCCGTGGTATTCGAATCCTAGACCTTTCGATCTGGAATCCGATGCTCTACCACTCTGACACGTCGGGGTTCTACTTAATGAAGCTAAATTTGAAATGTACTTTAGCTTTGGAATGGGGGTTAGATTTTTTTTCGCAGAACCTTTGGCAGGACTTGTAAAATTTTGGGGTTCTGAACTGCTTTTCATAAATTTTAGTAAATTTTAATTAATTATTAATTAATTATTTAATTTCAGAGCTGTCTCTGTTATCAAAATTTACAATTAACTTGGTTCGGTATGGGGACCTAGAAATTTTTTCTTGAAACTTTCCTGAAATTTAGAAAGTTTATCGCTGATAACCTGAGGACTTGTAAATTTTCGGATGGTTTGGGACCTTTTAATGAAATTTAGTTAATTATTAATCAATTATTGTAATTGTTCTCGAAAGTTACACGTGGTAACGAGTGTTCAAGGGTGAATTACATAGCTTAATTAAGAGAACTTGTTATTGCTGAGTTGAATGAAAACACCACTTGACAATCTTCATTCACTGAATTAATTAATGATATTTCACTAATTAAAAAACAATTTCGATAGATTAGACAGATATTAGGCTGCGTGTGTGCTCGTTTGTAGTTTCTACTGTTGACGAAATTGATATTTTTATGGATTTTGAAATTAATTAAAATCATATTTTTAGTAATATTTTATTTGTACTCATAAGAAATTTTTTCAAGCATATTACAAATCACAAGTAGTGTTTCGTGTAAGTTGATTTATGTATTTTAGAGTTTTAATACGATATGATTTAAGTATTTTTTAATTTATGTGCAATAAAATTTTTAGTTTTACTATGAAAGTTTTATACTTTAATCAAAATTTTTAGTAATATTTTATTAGTGTAGTTAACAAACTTTACGTATTTCATGGAAAAGTGGGTATAGATTTAACTAACAATTCCCTTTCAACTTGCATGCGGATAACACTATTGATAGAAAGTTGGGCTATTGATGATAAGAATTCAAGAACAGTTTTAGCATATTAAGACACAATTTATATCGAGTGTACAGTTTTAGTACATCAAGATACACTTTGCACCACGTTCGCATAAATATATTCTTGGTAAGCAGGAATTTAATATAGAATGCGTTTCAAGAGAAAATAAAATGACAGTTTTAAACCCAAAACCTTTCAAATTACAAAGAATTACAATAAACACAAATTAATTTACAGAAATGATCGACACAACGGCTCTCATAACGAAAATATACAAGATGCGACAGAAAAAAACCAGTGAAATAGACACAAAAGGGCGTGAGCTATTCGTAATTCATAGAGGATACTGGCAGCAAACGAGCGGTATGAGACAGGGCTCATCCACTTTTATATGGAGGGACTGGATACAGTCGCGTCGCATGATGGCAGTGAGCGATAGCGATGGATCCTCAATGCATAAGGTGTACCGCTGGTTCGCAAAATTCAGTAGCGGTGTAGGGACTGTAGCCAAATGTGTCAGCATGGGACGACAAGCAACATCACATGTAGCAGCAAATGTGGCAGCCATGTTGAGTTTGATTATGGCGAACAGGCGCATAATATTCAATGAGATGCAGGAAGAGACAAGGCTTGTACGAAGAACATTGTAGGCAATTGTGCATGACAATTTGAATATGACGAAGGTGTGCACACACTGGATGCTTCGTGCACTCAAAAAGAACAGAAGGCGTAACTCGTCGACATATGCATAGAATTTCTTTGACAAGATGAATGACGCATTCAGGGGCGAACACATTCAATCTTCTGCGAAGTAGCATGCAGTTATCCATAAGTAGTGTAGAAAACATCCTCACAGAATACCAATGCCCTCCGGACCTCCCAACCAAATGGCAGAAGTGCATTGACTTGGCCGGGGATTACATCTAACTCATGCACTATCTGCTTTTTGTTAATAAACTGTATTTTTTCAAGTGACAATATTTATGTCATTCATTTTTGTACGACCTACTACTCATAGCATCCGAAATGCAACACTAAGAAGGACCAGAGATATCACAGTAAAATTGAAGATGAAATCAGTACTGAGTATTGTTGCCGTTTCTGGCTATAACCACTGCTACAAGGCTAGTTATTCAATCAAAGAGGCTTTGGATGTATTCTCGGGGTATAGAAGTCCCTACCTAAGTTGATATGTTGTAGCAACGGGGCAACGATGCATAAGGAGATATGTTGTATCCAGGGCAAATCGTTCTTCAACCATCGACCAGACGTTTTTCGATAGGCGATAGATCGAGAGTACAAAGACATCAAGGCAGCAATGCAATCGGATATGCGACAAAGAAGTCTTGAACATTGCGTGATACGTGTGGTCTTATATTATCCTGTTGGAATATGGCTGCTGCTAAGCTATGAAGGTGCGGGAAGACAACGGCCCCAACACCTCAGAGATATAGCACTGGCTGGTCAGTGTACTGCAATGCGTAACAGAAGATTGCGGCAATGGCATCTAATACCACCCCAAAAAATAATACCGGTTGTAGGACCAGTATGGCGATGCATAAGGAGAGTTCAGCAGTCGCTCACCACGATGTCTCCAGACTCCGATCCTACCTTCGTGATGTTGCAGTCAGAAGCGGGATTCGTCAGTAGAAACAACGTCGTTCCGTTCGGTTGTCCATGTCCGTCGTACATTGCTAGAGCAAATGTTTGTGGTTTTGACTCAATGGTTAACGCAGCAATTGGACATCTTGGGGACATTCCACTCTCTGCAAACGACGTCAAATGGTACGTGCAGACAAAGATTGTTGAGCAATAAATCGATTTGGTTATGACATGGTTCTTGATGGGGCAGAGCGATCCATCACTGCCATTATTATATGTCTGCAACCACATGTAGTGATTCAACAAGCTGGGTGCAATCGGCTCCATCGTTCCCTTCTGCATCCAGCGAATACAGGTTGGCATCACAGTTGCTTCGTTTCGTCTAACATGATCACCGATTTCTCTGAAGGATGATCCGCAATCCCTGTAGGACACTATGATTCGTCGATCGAACTCTGAAACGTGATGGAAAGGTGCTCGTTTTCTTCTACGAGATCTAATGAAACTGTTTACACAAAGGAAACGTGCGGATTACAAAAAAAAAAAAAAAATATCCAGTACTTCAAAATAACCTTCTTTTCTCCTTTTATATAGTGCTCGCAGGGGACGCTACAGGCGCCCATGATGTACTTCTTAGCTGAAATGTTAATTATTTTCAGATCTCATCGCCACAGAAGCATGGTGCAAATTTCACTTCATTTGGATGCTTCCTTCTTGGTACTGCATTCTGGACGACCAATAAATAGTGTATCATATCCCATTTTACGTAAGACAAAAGAAAAGAATCGAAAATCTTACAAATTACTTCATGCTTCCTTTCTTTTGAGGTTTGAAGTTTAGCTGGGTTAAAAATCAAAGCTAAAATTAGCAGCGCAAATTTTTAGTTGAGCTAAAAACTGCTAAAAATTTTGTTGTATTTTGTATCTACAAAACGCAAAAACGTCTCATATAGGAAGAGCAACAAAAACAGAAAAGCTACTTCTTAAGAAAATGGGCTTACAGTGTTTGTTTATAATTGTACATATGGAATAATCAACCATGTTTAAACTAAAACAAACATTAAGCATGCACTTAAGAAAGAAAGTGCAAAATAGGGAAAAAAAGTACTCTTTTCTCACATGAGCAAGAGCAAGGCCCTGAAACAAATCACTGATCAAACTTTTAGGTATCAGGAAATTATTTATTGTTATTTTTAATATTTGATCTGGTAACTTTTGTCCGTTTGAAATTTGTCTTTGTTGTCAAACCCAGAAAATGCTGTGCCCCCATCCCAAGAAAAATCTTCAAAAAATGTTTTTTTCACTCCAGCTCAGGCGTTCCCCTACTAAGTTCTTTGCACCTTTGAAAACCATAGAATCCATCCTTTCTAAATTTCTAGCGATTTCTTGAAAGTTTTAACTTAGGGAGAAAAAGAGAGAGCGACACCAATAGATTAATCGAATTTAGCGGTTTTCACCAATTACCATTTCTCAAAGAACCTTCAGCACATAGCTTTATCTGCAAATGAACGGAAAGGGAAGTGAAATGAAATATTGGATTACGGACAATTATCTACGCGAGGGATCTAGGCCGAGGGGTGGGGGTTGCTCTTCGTGGGGGACTTTTCAAGGGGTCCTAAGCCGCACTTGAAAAAACGTTTCGGAAAATACTATGGGAAACTCCAAACTGCTAGGTCGACAGACGCGACCTGAATTTGAAACAGGCTGCTTCCGTCTCCCAGTTGAGAGAGCAAATGCGCTCGGCCACTGGTGGGGCTTATGGAAAAGGATTGAAAGTAAAAGTTGCCAGACATTGCCCATTATGTTATATTTCCGTTCCCGAAGAATCTTAACGGTAACATTCCGTTTTACTAAAATGATTTAAAAAAATCATTTCATTTACCTCCTTTAGAAACCGATCGAGTGAAAGACCACTACTCTTGATTCTATTTGGCTCTCTGGAAGGTGACATTGGGCTCGTTTACATTGACGAAAATGCGGTGTCAATGCCGGAACTTTCGCTGCTTTCTACCCGGCTTCCCCTACGTAGGGATAAAATGCGGGGTAGAAAGATTCCTAGTCCAGTGAAAGGTAAATGCAGGGATGACCTCGCTTTCCCATGATGCATTGCGTGTTTTTCCCTATACCCTGCTTTTACCCGAGATTTTCCATTATCCCATATAAACGGACCTTAAATGCTCAAATAATGATATTTTAGACTAAAAAAAGGACTTGGGGAAAGGGTATTTTATTTATTATTATTATTTTTTTGTTTCATAAGTTTACAAGTGAAGTCGCACGTAGTTCCTGACGCAAATATCTAATCTTGCAGCAACTCAAATAGCGTCTATTTGAGTTGCTGCAAATTGCTATTTGAGTTGAATCAGTGCAGCGGTCGCTCTTCCGACAGGTCAGCAAATTGATTTCAGAGATGGTAAAATTAATTTTTTTCTTTAACTGTCATTTTAGTAAAACGGAAAGTTCCAGTCCAGATTCTCCGAAAATGGATAAATTACAAATAGAATGAACATTTTTCTAGTAACTTTTACTGACACTCCTTTATTAGTTAAGTTGCAGATATATTTTATATAGCGCATTGTTAAATCAATTAGCTGGAAAATTTGCTTCGATCTTGCAGAAAAATATAGAATTAAATTATAATTTTTTTTTTCATTTATGTTATGTGTTATTTGCGTATGAAGAAAGGTGATTTTATTTAGCATAAAGAACAAGTACATGATATTAAACCTCTTCAAATGGGAAATGGGGAAATCATGAAAATCTCACATACTATACAAATATTTTTTTTTAAACGGCTATGGTGATCTACTACTGAAATGAATTTTACAATGTTATAGTTTGTTTATGCTGTTAACATAGAAAGAATATGCACCAATGAGTGTTCGAACTGCAGACCGGTTTCGAAAAATATGACTTACCATCATCAGCGCGAGAATGACGATTGAGATTTTTAATCCTGTTATATACCGAGACGGAAAAGGCGACAGCCATTAGGAGAGTAGTAGTAAGGGCAAAAAAGAGATTACGTGAAAAGTTAAGCTGGAAAGATAAAGGATTTCAAACAATCGGACAAAGGCGAATTTGTGAAATCTACACTAACGAAACTATTGATGTTTTGTAGATATTGAAGGTTTACAAAAAATTTAAATCAAAATAGAGTGAAAGGCTTTAGAAATAGCTTTAGCTGCACTGAAATCGAAGCTGTCAGCAAAATTTCCATCTAGCCAATTTTTTCTTTTTAACTGGAGCTATATGATCTCCCTTAATTCTGTATTTTAGTGTGCGTTTGATTTGTCCGATATAAGATAAACTACACTGACAACTAGTGCATAAATGCACCATGAGTTCAAAACACCATTTAGGTCTTTTAAAATGGAAAGGATTATGTTGTTTATGGAAATGAAAATTATCTTAAAATTAAATTTGCGGAGAATATTGCCTGTACGAGTGCTAATTTTAGAAAAGTTAAAGAGAGTAGTAGATTCAGGAAATTCAGAAAAGTTAAAAGACGTAATTTTCTGCGGTCTTTTTAATTTATTGAGGGTTAAATTGATAACAGAAGCGTCGTAAATTTTGTCCACAGCAACAGCTTTAAGATAATTAATTTCGGAAATGAAGGAACTATTGCCGATAAAATGTTTAGCTCTTTGAAGCATAGAGATATGAAAAACATATCACCTATTCAAGCTTTTTCTGTCTCATATTCAGGTATCTTTTTGGTCCCCTAGTATATATTGGTCTGGTATTCTGTCTCATAACAATTTATAAAATAAGTAGCATATATATTAGGTTGTAACGAAAGTTTCCCGCCACCACAAATATCGTCTGCTAACAGTTCACGTTGGTGTGTTTGTTCATATTTTGTCAAATAATATTTGTCATTTGATAGAAAGAGGCTTGCTTTAGAACACTGTGTTATTAAAAAATATCGTTATCATTAAGTACAAGGTGTCTGAAATGGAACTATCACGTTACTGGATTAGAACCATCATTTACTTCCAGTTCTGTTGAAAAAAGTGCTACAGAATGTCAAAGAATTATGTGTGTAATTTAGATTCTACTGTTGTATCATATGGCACTGTGAAGATTTGGTACTGAAAGTTAAAAAACAGGGTCTATGACATTCAAGGAGCAGAGCTCTCTGGCCGGCCTACTGATGTTGATGAGGGCCACCTGCGAGAACTTGTGGAAGAACATCAGTATTTAACCCCTTGAGAGCTAGCTAAAGAGTTAGACATTAATGCCACGCACATTAGCCATGCTATGCATGTGCAAGTTCAATCGCTGGATGCCGCATGAGCTGACTCGAGCAGATTTGACGGAGAACTTTCGTTACAACCTGATAATAAACTAAAACGTCATACACGTTTTGTTCATTTGTGTGCAACATGTAACTTTCATATCTGTGCATGCTTCTATGTTATATTTTGTGATTATACGTAAGTTTTTTTTTGCCGCCCGGGTGGTGTAGTGGCTTAAGAACCATTCTATCACGTATTGGGTCCAGGTTCGAATTCAGCCTTGGAAGTCGATGTTAACTTGTCCGTCCCTTCATAGGGGGTAACGCTGGCCGCCCACTGAGTGCTCCCATAATAAAATGGCAAGCAGTTCGTGCCTTAGTAATGGCAAAATGCTTGATGAGAAAGTGCCTGCCCATAGGGGATAAAAAAAAAACATAAATTTTTAGATGACATTTTGAAAGCAGTTTCTCGCATTTTATTTATTTTGCTTTAAGTATGCGAGATGAACACAAAATATCAATCAGTGTGAAATATACGTGCAGGTTAATTTGAATCTGTATGTGCATTAATAGTACGGTGGTATAATTTATATACTACCACGCAATTTTAACGGTAATTACTTAAAAGTATAAAAAAGGACTGCCTTCAGTTTTAACTTTTAGTTATTTTAAGTTATATTCCTCAATATTCAACATGCCTAGCTAATAGTAAGAATTATAACTGTCATGTTGCTTTTGTTTTGTCATCATATATGTTTTTATGTTTTAAACTATTTTTAATCACTTTGGATATTCGATAATCTTTAACTGCAAATGTTTGATTAAGTGATTTCAATCCATCATTTTTTAAAATAAAATTATTATTGATAAAAGAATTATGCTTCAAGTTCCCTTTCTTACTTGATACATTCAAAGCTCTATACTGTTAAAAAAATAAGTAAAGACAAGATCACGGGGAAAACTTGGAGGGGTATATGTCACGTTGCTTTTTTTTTCCGCATCGGTCATGTTTTTATGTTTTATTATTTTAAAATACTTTAGATAATCAATATCTTTAATTGTGAAAGTTTAAGTGATTTCTATTAATCCTTGCCTTTTTATAAAATTACTATTCATTAAAGAATTATACTTCAAATTTTCTTTCATGCTAGTTACATTTAGCTCTCTATGCGGATAAAAAAAATAACACAAGCCAGATCGTGCCATCTGAAATAGGATTCTGCTTTTCTAACTGTTGCTTGGGTTATTTTTGTTAAGCTTAGTCCCACGCGATATCACTGGTTATATAGATCCAAACTTTATTTTTAGCTTTGATAGCTCTGTTTTCTTACAACATCTCTGGCCTATTGTTTCCATTGCTACTCTTTTTATTGTTTAATTAATTTAATTTTTTAATTGTTCTTGTTATGTGCTATCACTTGCTCGAAGGATTAATAATCCATGATACGTAAGTATTTCTGTTTTATATAATATATATATATATATATATATATATATATATATATATATATATATAAATAATATATATTAGCTAACTTACGTAGAGTGAAATCCCAAGATAATCCATTGATAAAGTGAAAAAAAATAAAAAAGTAGATAGCATTTAAATATAGCCTTTGCCGAATAAAGTATTTAAATATAGCCTTTTAAGGCAATGAAAGAGTAGATAAATTGGATATAAAGCGCCAAATGAGAACGGGTGGGCTTTTAAGCCTAATCCCATGTAACCACAAATAGTTGGAAAATGGAAAGGATAATTGAAATGGTGTGCTCTATCACCAGGCGCCACCGCACACACATTTCAATTTAATCGAAAAAAACAATAATAGCTAGGTTTCTGCAAGTTGACCAAAATTAGGGTCCTTTTGTAACTTGGGGGTGCGACCGTAGCTATTAGAAATAAACAACGAGGAAGTGGACCGACAAGAAGATCGAAGCTCAGTAATGGAGGCAGTATTAGTGCATGTTGACCTCAGAGAAGACATAATGCCACCAATAGACAAGTAATGCCATAGAGTGGGGGGAGAAATGATATATTATTAATAACTTGGAAGTATGGAAAGGAAAGGAAAAAATTAAAAAGTAATAATTAAATGAATAAATAAAAAGAAAAAAAAGTAATAATTAAATGAATAAATAATAAAATAAATATAACACCAGTATAGCTGGCCTATGCTTAACATAGTACAAGCTGCAGTAGCTAAGAAGTACTTAGTTGAAGTTGTGGAAAAGGAGAAAAACTGTAGAAATTAATTATAATAGTAATGATAATGATAATAATTATATTAATATTACACATTTATTAATTGCTATTTATGCTAATATTATTGTAAAATATTAAGGTAGAACAGTACTCTGTATCGCTTCATTAGTTACAGACTCACATAAAAAAGGAAAAAGTACCAGTAATCAACTATTCTTAATTATAGAATTTTTTTTTTGTATAAAATATATAGATACATATTTTATGATTTTTAAATATATATATATATATATATATAATATAAACAGCAAATATATATACTATATTACATGATGATGATATTACACACACACACACACACACACACACATATATATATGATATAAAACAGCCAAACTTGCGTACTTACATATCGTATTAATCCTTCGAGCAAGTGAAAGCACATAACAAGAACAATTAAAAATAAATAAATAAATATGAAGAATAACAGTGGAAACAATAGGCCACAGATGTTGTAAGCAAACAGAGCTATCAAAGCTTAAAAAAAAAAAAAAAAAAAAAAAAAAGTTGGATCTATATAACCAGTGATATCTCGTGGGACTAAGCCTAAAAGCAAGAACCCAATCAAATCAAACATGTGGAAGTTGGGGTGTGCTATCACTTGCTCGAAGGATTTATCTGAGCTTGCTGTAGGATATCCATGCCACATAAGTTTTGCTGTTTTATATTTTATATGTATATATAAAATATAAAACAGCCAAACTTATACGTAATATAGATATCCTAATAATCCATCAAGCAAGTGAAAGCACATAAGGGAAAAAAAAAGAAACAAAAAAGAGAGAGAGAGAGAGAGAGAGAGAGAGAGAGAATGAAAAACCCGGAACCAAGAATGAAAATCGAGACATAGGCCTTAAATGTTGTAAGAAAACAGAGCTATCAAAGCTAAAAAAAGATTCAATCAATATACCAAGTAAGAACTCGTGGACATAAGCCTAACAACAAGCACCTAACAAAACGAAGGTATGGATAATGGAATGGAAATTTGAAATAGAATATTCTCTCTATCATCAGGTGCCGCCATATTCATATTTCAAATTAAAATGAAAACAAAAAAGTCTAGGTTTCTGTAGGTTACATAACAAAAAGAGTCATAAAAGAAACCCAGGAGCACGACCATAGCTATTGGAGAGAAAAAAAAAAAAAAAAAAAACATGTAAAAGACCCAAACTTGGAGGAATAAACACAGAGATGATGACAACACAAGAAATTGAAAGAAGTGCTGCCAACATAGAAATTAAAGTGATGAAAATAAGCAGGAAGATCCAAAGAGTATAAAAGAGAGAAAAATTAAACAGCCAGATGATACTGTAGCATGAACCATGTAGTTAAAGAGAGAGAATATTTAACAAGAATAACAGAACATGTGGGGGCGGGGGTTGGGGGGGGAGGAAAGAAGTGCGAAATACTTAAAATCTAGTCTCGCTAACCAATGAGCTACAAAGTATAGGCTTAAATCGTTAAATAGTCAAAAATAATTTTAAAAAAAGAAAGAAAGAAAATAAATAAAAAAAGAAAGGAAAGATAAGAAAAAAGTAAAATACTGAAATTAGTGTACAAAATTAAACTATTTAAAATTAAGAATAATAAATAGCAATAATAAAAAATATAATAATAATAATAATAATGATAATAATATTTATATGTAATTAATATGTTAGTAGTGCGTATACTACTCGATAATATATTTGTAAGAATGCACATAGTATGACTTATATATGAAACAGAAAGTAAGGAAATAAAATAAAAATAAAAAAAAGCACTCCGCAAAGAAAAATATACCAGTAATCAGCAATTTTAAAATATTTGTATAAAATATATAAATATATATATATATATATATATATATTATGAGTTGTTGTACATTTTTTATAGTTTTTTATTGTTTTTATTAAAAGCCATCATCCTCTCGGGCAATGTAAAGGGAAAAAATATTCAGAATAAGGTAGGAAAAATGACTATCTTTAGAAAAGCGTCACCTCATAAATTAAAAAAAAAATTGCCCTTTTTAAATATATATACGACCCTTGTACAAAAAAATTTTCAGTTAGTAAAATGTGCTCTATACATTAATGAGATGAAACACAAAATTTAAGAATTTTATCATAAAAAAGTATTAGATATACGAAGATAAATACATGCTTACTTAAACAGTTTTTCAACAGCTCTCGAAGGGGAGAAATCACGCTGGATTATTGTATTTCAGGGATCGTGCAGAAATGACGAAAGAAAATAATTTTTTGTGCTCTAGCATTAAACGTTTACATTCAAATTCATGTACAGCCCTTGATCATCTTTGTTTAAAGATATCTCTGAGACAGTTTATGATGAAAGGCTTAAATTTTGTATATCATCACATTAGTGCACAGCATCAAATCACATTAGTGCATTTTACCATTTTTTTTTTTTTTTTTTTTTTTACGGCGGTCGTATGCAAATTTAAAAGTGTAACTTTTAAAAAAATAATTAGAAGGACATTTTTAACGTATTCTATTTTTCCTACCTTATTCTGACCATTTTGTTTTCAATTAACATTGCCCTCACTTATCTATAATAGACAAAAATTTAAACCGTATTACCATATTTTTGGGACACCATGTATATGCACTAGGTTTATGGCAAAACAATTTTTTTTTTGCCTGTAGTGAAATAAATGAACTTTTTAATATAGAATCAGAAAATTAGAATTAGTTTGATCAATTATAAAAAGATGTTTCGCACTAATGATAGTGAAAGCTACAACGCAAGTACCTTTTAGCACAGTCAAAATTTATTTGTTAAAATATTCTTTAGATTCAATATTTATGTGTTTCGAATTTTTGGTGTAGTTTTTCCATCTCTTTCACAGTACGTTCGGCACAAATATTTGCGTGAGTTACATCTGCAACGGATTTATCAGCATTCCAGTGAGTTATAAAGTACTACTGGGCTTCCTGCCGTGTTGTGGAAATAAAATCTCATAGTATTTCCACTGATACTCTGCCTTCAAAATTTCAGAATACGGGCATCTATAGCACGTGAATTTAATCTGGCACTGTGAAGAGACAGTAATCCTTTTCAGTTAATTACAGGGTACAGACCAGTTTCATTAAGGAAATTAAATGCTCTATATAACTTATATAAAACTCGAAAATCATCTCGCCAACCTAGATTTGGAATATTTATCATTTCACATTTTGGCTTAAGAGTACTGCTGCAGGACATCGCTTTGTTTTATCACTTAACTTACGAATTCATAGTTAAGAGTTGGTTGGTGAAGACTTCGGAATAAAGTACTCATAACACATACTTCACGATTTTATCAAGAATATGAAGCTGCCAGTCAATGTACTGTGACTGATAAAATTCTCTGGTGACCATTTCAACTTTTAATTTTCAGCAATTTCATTGCCTTGTCCAGTATTTGCTGCTGTCGAGTCACATCAGTCATTTCGAAGTTCTACCGTGCATCAAATTCATTCAGCAAATTTTGCAGTGCATTAAAAATGTTCTGCGATGATCGGCTTTCACATTTTACTACAATTTGAGTTTTTCAAGTGAGATTCTTGATACTTGAGATTTACACAACACGTGATCGTTATGGTGTTGGAATACTGATTCCATCTTCGGCTAGACACCACAGCAGCTTTATTACTTTACACAAATGGTTTGGTCACCAACTTAGCTGCTTGTGATGTATGCTAAAGACAGAGGTTGGTTGGGAAGCAGATTTTTCGCTCGCGTACAGGGATGAATCGACGATTATTGAGCGACCGTGTTTGTTACTTATCTAATTTCACTTTATGATTTAATTTGTATCTTGAATTATCTTTTTATATCTTGGTACAGCCGATTTCCATCTGTTTTTGCTATATTAAGTATATTTTCTATTTCATTTAGAAATGAATCCTGTTTTCATTTAATATCTTTTTCATTCTCTGTAATTAGTTTTAACTATACTTTTGTCATAATTGTTTGTTTTTCTCAGACTAGAATGTCAAAGATACACACAACCGATAGCACACAATACCGATAGCACACAATAGCGGTTTTCTGTCGAGGTAGTCGAGTAAAAAAGCTAAATGTTTCAATTTTAGGTATATCTCACTTTTTTGTTGGATTCATAGCTGCATGTTTCAACCACGATTCCATAGTTTTCTTAATTGATTCATTTGATTTATAATATGCCATCACAATACTAATCCGCAACTACAAATTGTAAAAATATAGAAAATACATCAGTCGTATATTTTATCATGAGCACAGTACGGGTCTCCTGACGCACCTAAAATTGGAATGAGTTGGTGCGGAGGTTTTTTAGAGCCACCTCCATTAATAATTGCTTTGTAATCGGATTCCAAAAGCTCATCATTTGCAAATGCAGGATATGCAAACTTTTGAAAAGATAATTTTAGCTATAACCCTTATATGCACCCTGTGACTTTAAATACTATGCGTAGTGTATAAAATTTTTGCGTCAACACGCTGGTGCCTTTCCGTTTTCATCGTTTTTAGAATATTACACGTAGTTCATATAGCATACTAAAAGACAGAGAGATCAAAAATATTTCGCAAACCTTTCTTTAAAAAATAAGAAAGAGTAATGATCCCGAATTACAGACAATTTCGATAAGTTTGATATCTGGTTCGACATAGCATTACTGATTGATGGAATCAGAACATCAACGAAAAAAGTGAAATTTTTGGCTGGTCCCTCCGTGCAACTTTTCAATTCCCTTATGCAAATAAGTTTTGATGGGGAGCTGCAATTTAATTGAGGAAATAAGAAGATACCCATAACTATCATCTTTTCTTAAGGCACCCCCTCGCAGACATGCAGTGCATCTCGTAAAAGATAGAACCCCGAGCCTCCTTACATCGGGTTAATTGAGAAAATACTAGGCTAAGATTTTGACCAACACGGTATTTAAATTGTCACGTTGTTTAGACAGAATGCCGTTCCACCCCTCTAATTGCATCCTCTTACTTCCTGATCCATTGCGTTGATAAGTAATCACGAAAATTAGGGTAAATGACTGAAAAGGGGAGATACTTAGGTTAGAAGTCACGATTCCAAGCTACGTAATAGCTTATCGTAACTTTAAGTTAAAGTTTTGTCGATTCTTATCCACACTCTGGTCCTCATAAAACTGAAGCCTATTAGCCGAGCTATAGACGATTTGAGCTTTCTCCAATGATGAGTCAAGAACTTCGGAGATAGAGTTCGGGATTGAGTTATTTCATAATCTGTGGCTTCGCCTATGTAATAATATCTTTATATTCAATCGCAGCCAAGCTTGGAAACGCCCTAAACAAAACTAGAACAGAATCACACTCAAAATAAATTTCAACATAGTATATCTTTTATATCAGCTCTGCAGTTATAATATTAATTTGCAACTGAATTTCAGTTTAAAAACTGGAAGAACTGGCAATAGTTTCCGGAATAATTATCGTGCCAGTACTTAGTTCGCGATATGGCGTCTTTGAATCTCCAGAAAATTCTTATGGTAATTTCAAAACTATTTTATTTTTCACTTTTTAAGATAAGTGATTATTCTTCAAAAAACCGCAAAAAGTAGATAAAATCTCTTATTTAATAGGCAGTTTGTTAAACATGGATGCATGGGTATTTACGCGTTTGCTGGGGAGTTACATAATTACAAATTACACTCCTAGTTTCATTGTATACCGCCAAGGAGGTGTAGTGGCTTAAGACCCATTCTATCACGCCGTGGGTCCGGGTTCGAATTCAATCCTGGTATGGACATGGATGTTAACTTTTCTGTCCCTTCATGGGAGGGGGGTGGGGGTTACGCTGGCGGTCCACGGCGTGCCCCCGTAATAAAATGACCACAATACCTTCTGGCAGTTTTAGTAGCCAGTACCTAATCGGAAAGTGCCTGCCCGTTAAAAAAAAGTTTCACTGCTTTGTTCATTATGTGGTTTTATAGCATTTGTTGCTTATAACTGATTTGTTTATGACCATTGCTTTGAAAAAATAAATTACTCTTCGAAATTCTGATGTCGTTAGAAGCAGGATTGGTTAGTAAAGGGCAGCAACTGAAGAGCAGATTGAATGAGAAAATCCCTTTGAAACAGATTAAAGATTATTAAACCTTTAAAACATTCTTAAAATGGCTCTTTCATAGCGATCGTGATTATGCCAATAGTTTTTAAACGTCCAATTCTTTTATTACGACAGTAATGGTAATCTATTTAAATATGGCTACTTTATATGCAGATTGTTAATAAAAACTCAATCAGTACTCGCGAAACCAGGCTAAGCAGTGTTGCTTGCATTTGAATACGCTCCTGAAAGACGGCGAATTTGAAAATAGCTTCACTAAACCGTTGAAAAAAAAATATTTTTAGAGATTTTTTCTCTTAGCAGCAAGAAAGGGAGCGGGAAAGGGGTTTTGTTTTTTGCATACTTCTTTAAAAATCAAAATGTTTATTTAAAAAAAATATATGTTTAATTTTTTTTTGGTAAATACAAGTGTAAAGAAACAATTAATTTTTCTTTTTCTTAGAAACCAAACTTTTTTATGATGTTTTAATTTATTATAAATGTTTTGTTAAATTTATTTATGATAATTATTTTTAATGTAATTTGTCTATTTCTTTAGGATAAAATATAATTGTTCTTTGCCTGTGTATATCTATATATACTCTTGCTGAAATACAAAATAGTACAGTTTTATAACCACGTCATGTTTTCTACATAGCATATTTATCATTGTAATTAAATTATTAAATCGCATGTACGTACCTTTTTGTCAATGTATCTTAATACAATAAAAATATGATAACGCAACAATCAAGTCAAGTCAAGAAACATCGATTTATTGAGACAAATGTACAAATGGGCGACAAAAGGATAGTCTCCAAAGAATTCAGAAAATCACCAGCAGTAATGGACAATTGTCACTGTATATACTTAAAAAAATAGAATTTAAACTTAAATATCAGGTAGCAAAAATATACCAGCATATAATGAAACTGGCAAAGCTTGAATACATAGTGCGTTTTTCATGCTTCCGTGCTCCCGAGTTAAGAATAAAGCATCTGCAAATCGAAAAATTGAAAAAAGAAAAATAATTAACAATGCATATATAATGATTATCATTGCTAGAGGAGAATTTTTATTTTTATTTTCAAAAGAAAAAAAAAGATTTTTTTTCTCCTTTAGTTTCAATCAGCTACCAAAGATGTTTTTCAAATACATAGTTTTAAAACACACATGCCTCAATATATGAAATAATAAACAACGAGTAATTTAATATAGCCATAGAGCAAGTGCGTTTTTCGAGAGACATATCTTATCAGAATTGAAGCATGATCCATTGCGCAATAACTTACGCTGTAATAGACTTTTCCTACATTTTTATAAATAAAATAATCTGGCATTGGCTCAGTCGGTTAAACTCGGTTTCCCTAAGAACTCTGAAATTAAATAAGCACCGACTGTAGTCAGCGCTTTGGAGATTTACATCCTCTCTTGACTGGACAGCGGTGGGACAGTATATGCTAAAGGTAGCTAATAAACGTAAAATCAACTGTGCACTCAAATTAAAACATAGGTTTTGAATTTTTTAAAATTTGAATGCAATATGACGTAAACTGTGAAACACTTTTTTTGCAAGCATCATGTGTATATGAATATACTCAAATCAAACGTTCCGGTTTTAAATATAGACTGATTGCAAAGCAAACCAATTTGATTAAAAACAAATTTTTCAGCTATCCCCTATGCAGCTCAATAATGATAGCTAACATATCCTTCTATAACTTTTTATGAACTCTTGATACTAAAAGATCAAAGGCTAATTTTATAAATAAAATGTTTACTATATTGACAATTTGACTCAATAATTTTTTATTACTTTTTAATGTGCAATCATTTTAATTAACATTTCATTAGTCTTCATTTGATTCCTTTGAGCCATTTTTGAAAGATCCCCGAATAAATATTTTTTCAATTTTCACTAAATTTATGAAAACTTTAAAAAAAAACTCCTTTCATGATAGTAAACCTAATCAATTCTTTTCAGCAGATTTTACGAGGTTACGCGAACAAAAATTTACAAATTAAAAAAAAACTTTTCAAATAATCTCAATTTCAGCTAAAATTTTGCAAAACTTTCGACTTCTGCAGTTTAATCTGTGTGACCACGTATCACATTACAAAATTGCATTTAATTTCCCCCAGTCATTGTTGCATGGCATACGAACAAAAAGCGTCACGGGCTGAACGGCAGAATAACAAATATATCTTCATTTACTTATTTATTTATTTTACGATCGCTTTACGAGTGAGTTATTGGGTGCTTGAAACTGACAAAAAATGCAAAATTTTTAAATTATAAGTAATGTACAGACAATAACCTTATTTTTTAAAAAGAGTTTACGATTTTAAACTAGTATAGATTATAGAATTTTAATACAATAGCTCAAAAATTTCAAGCACTTTGCGAAAGAATTAAAATTGAAGTGTTTTTTCTAAATTATGTTACTGCTGTTTATTAAATTTTTAAATTGAAAAAATTAAATCATAAATATAAGTTAATGAACTGCGATATCTTTATAAGTTTATTTCCAAATGGCCAAACCTTATAAGTATCTTTAGAGGTTTTGGTCATTAAACATCGGTAAATAAATCACAAAAAAGATTTTAAATCTGCCAGAAGAAAACTACATGTATAAACAATTAATTTTTTAAACTTTTATCAACAAAAATGAAACATATTATAAAAGCATATCTTACTTCTAGCATAATCAGTTCTCTTTGTTAAGAGTAGGAGGGCCTAATAGACCTCACAAGACAAAATAATATAAATCTATGGTCAGCACATAGAAGAAGCCCTGAGATTAAACAAGTAATAGATTAATATCATTTCACGTAATGTAATATCTCTTTACTTGACTTTAATGGACATGTTGAACGTCAGACTGAAGCTTGCTTAACAGGTTACATTAGCTTGCCCTCCCCATAAGATTTGTTGAGAGACCTCCCGTTTGCATCGGTGCCCGATTCAGAAGATAAGCTTCATCCAGCTTGGCATGTTTTGCAACTCAAGGGACAGGCTAATATTAAGAACACCAGTTCCTGATATTGAGATAGTTGGCGTAGTATTTTATCGAATGGAAATTGGTGTAATTGATGAAATAACTAGTTAGACGTGGATTTAATTAAGATGCATTCGAGATGGGTGTGGAATTCCGATAAAATTTTACCTAATCCGTAATTAGATGTCAATGGTCGCACGCAATGGCCTTTGAGCAGTTCATTTAATAGTAGTAAATATCGTTCATAGCAGATACCCTATTTACGAGGTTTCGCTTATTTAATAAAGACTTCAGGCTTTAAAATATGGACTTATCGTGTCATTGATTATGTGAGTAAATACTAGATTACGTATGGTGTTGTTGCTATTTGTTAAATTAGCATTACTTCTGTAAAACTGTATTTAAATAAATACATTTCAGAATTTAATGTAATGAAACATTGATAAAATCTAACAATGAATATTAACAATGATTAAACGATTGTGTAGCCTGAAATGTCATAAACTCAGCAAATCATCAGATTTTTGTCGTACAGTAATCCCATCTCCCCGCGCTAAAAATAATTAAAAATAAATAAATGAATAAATAAGAGTAAACTAAAGAAAAATCAGCACCTGGCGGATATCTTGAGTTTTAATTGTCAGACAACCATGCTGCTTCGATCTATGATTATGGATAGTCCAATGATTTCTATCCGTCTATAAAAAATTTTAATTTTTTCATGTGTCGTCTACAAATTTGTTTCTTCCGTACTTTTAAAATATGCTGTAAAAACCATTATGTTTCATTTGCTGAATAGAATTTTGGGTCTCAATTTTTAAGGGAAGAGAGTTTTACTGCTCTACTGTTGAAAAAAACACACACATTAGTGATAGGAGCCGAATCAATATTTGCCTTTGCTACTGAAATGAATAGAATAAATATTAAAATTGCATTGCATACAATGGAATAATCTAACATAATGTTCCTTAAAGCTAAATTTCAGGTAATATTTTCAAAACTATTGGTCCGAATGAAACGAACCAAAATTTTATTTTCATAGGTTTGAAAAAATACCGTATGCAGTGCAGAAAAAAAAGACATTTGGCAGTAATAATGATGAGAGTTAAACTGTTCGCCAAAAAACTATTATTTTTCTTCATAGATTTGTGGGTGTGGATAATGATACTTGTTTGGGATGCAGGGAGGTTTTATTCACGTACACAGGGTTGCCATAAGTCAAGAAAAATCTAGAAAATCTGGAATATTCAGAAAACTTTAACAGAAAAGTCATAAAAAATTGCACATTTGGGCTAAAAACCTGGAAAATATTGAAATGGAATCTGAAAAATTATCTGAGGTCTGCATTTATATATTAATTTTACATTTTTCGAATGTGTAGAATTTTTTAAATATTACCTGACATAGAGGTGCAACAGTGGCGGATACGATAATGTTTTGGGAGTGCCTAGTTTAAAAAAAATAGAGAGAGAAAGTAAGAAAGAAAAAAGCCTATTTCACCCAAGCAAAATGTTACCATAAAGTAATGTGTTTCTCTTTAAAAAAAAAAAACAGGGTAATGGCACGATATCGACATTTTAACGAAAATTTCCTGTTACTTTCTTAACTTTCTTATTTATAAATCAATCTTGACTCTTGACAGTTTTTCCATTATGACCAAGGTCTGCAGCACTGATTCCGCTCGTTACTTCTGTCAAATTAATATATAATTAATATAATCTCTGACATGTCTCTAGGCATATAATGCAAATAGTGATGGGAATACATCTAACTAATCCTATAGGATAAGTTAGATGTATTCTCATTTAAATATTATAAACCTAATCTATCTCATGCTATTATTTCTTTTTAATATTATTAATATTTCTAGAATATTTTATTTATTTCACTCTTAATTTATTTATTTAATTTTTACTTATTGTTCAACTTGAACCTAAAATACTGGCAATGTTTATTTTTTTCCTCTTCAATTGGCAGCAGCTCGATGGATGAGCTATGCTTTCATGCTTAATGCATATGTCCATTTCGTCTCCATTTTAGTCTTCATGCTTGCTTTTTAACAGGATAACCCCCCCCCCCCTTAGCTACACATTTAGATTTCTTTGTGCTAAGTCACTACAATGAAATCCTGTTATTTTGTTTTTATTTTGGTAGTAAGTATTCTGTTTGTGGAGCCTGACGAGCTTAATTGATGCTTACTATCTTTATTCATTCCAAACATTACTTCATATTTCAATCATTCGATTATATGGTTCCAAATAATCAAATTTCTTTTTTTTTTTGGTTTCATATAATTTTACTCTTTTTGGATATGTTGTTTAAGTGTGACTGTTTACCTAAATCAATACATTTAATATTCCATGGATAATTCGAATATTGTATCCGCTGAGTGGATGCTACATTGATTCGTAAATTGAGCCTTTTTACTATATATATACATATATACATATACATACATACATACATATATATATATATATATATATATATATATTATATATATATACAATATATATAATATTTTTCGTTTATAATATAATACGTTTTATAATCGAAAATTATCAGCAATCCCCTCCATTTTATTAATATGGATGAACTAGTCGTTTACGCGGATAAGAATCAATTATTGACATGCGTTTTCAATTATTGGCAGGGAAAGGGAGCAAATTATTGCCACTGTAAAAGAATTTAAACAATTTTATTTGGGACAAAATGGAATAGCATTACAACTGAAATCTACAAAATAGATAGGCATATTTTTAGAAAGTGATTCCATCAACCTTTCAAGTTATTAGGCAAGTTGGAGTGTATAGGCTGATTAATTTTTATTTTTCACCAACTATGCGAAAAATTAATCAGCCTATACACTCCAACTTGCCTAATAGATAGGCATATTTTAAACTAATATAAAATATAATAAGTTATCAATATCTGAACATTTAAGCTGTCAATAATAGGTTTGCAGCATTCCAAATATTCACTCATACGTAAATCTGTAATTGGTACACCCACCCCTGATAAAAATTGGATCCCTGCGTTATTGTTAAAGAATGAATGCACAAATGTGCTTAAAAAAATCCTAATCATGAGTTAGAAACATTTTTACGTGAAATTCAAGCCAATGTGAATGCCGATAGTTGCTTAAATTGATGATTTGGATTGCTAATTGTTGACATCCGTAAATATAATTGTTTAAATGAAAATTTATAGTTGGAAACTGTCTTATCATTAAGAAACAAAAGTAGACGAAACAAAATCCAAGCAGGGAAAAATGAAGCTGCTAGTTATTAAAGACGAAATCCAGATTGAGAGGTACATAAGAAACTTCTCGTTCCCGGGGCTTTACATCACTGAAGGTGACTAGATCGTGGCGGGATCTGTGGCTGATCAGTTAAGCTTTGGTTAGGGGACAAATTTGAATTTCTAGGTGAACCCAAAAGCTAATTTTTAAACATTGAAGGAACAACTGTCTATAATTAAGGTAGCGTGAACAATTGGGGCCCCAACCCTGGGCACTCCCCAAAAATACTACCGTATCAACTTCTTTTGTGCACTAATGTCAAGTCATATTTATATCATTACAGATTTATGTCAAATTAAAAATTATTTATAGGTGCAGATATTTATAGGTTCCATGTCACATTTCAAGGTTTTCCAGGTTCTTTGCCAAAATTTGCAATTTTCTCCGACTTTTTCTGTTAACATAAAATTGCCTGACTATCCAAGGTTTTTAAGGTTTTTCTTGGACAGTGGCAACCCTGATACGCTAAAAAACTTCCAGCATCCCGAACTAATCCCATAATCATTATCAACACCCGCATTCCTATGGAAACATACAATAGGATCTTTGGCGCACAATTTAACTGCCAACATTACTATTGCCAAATTTACTGTCAACTTTATAATTTTTTTGCCGGCTCTGTAGATTCTAATAAAAAAAAATATACGAGATTTTACATTTTTTGAAATATAATTTAGTAATCCATAATTGATATGAAAATATTAGTCCTGAAAAAAAAAGTTCGTTATCGTTATATTTAGGCTTTTTGAAATTAACTTCAAATAAAGTAATATAAATTATAATTAGTAAAAAAACTATGACTCTCAAAAAGTAAAACTTTATATAAGAAGCCAAAAATATTTAACCATGAACATAGATCTAAACAGCTATCTTCCGTGACAAACAAAACTCAAAACTTAGCTTATTGCTGTACAAATGTCAAATGTATCAAGATAGAAAAGTTTATCATTATAGCTGAATTATTCTTATTATTCGTAACTTTAGTTTTAACAGCAATCCGTGAATGGGGATGACTAATACTTAAACAGAGCAAGTCTTATCCAGAGCTCGGAGACTGTTTTAATTTGTACTAACTTTAAATAGTAGGTTGAACCATGGGCATCACAACCTACGGTGACGCGGCGACGTATCCGCACCAATAGTTTACGTTAGTTATTAATAAAGCCAGATATTAATAAAGTTTAAAATATTGTAAGTACGCTTAGGCTTTTAATTGCTCATAGCAGTAATTCGGTGTCTACAGCAGTGTATTACGTTTGACTAGCACGTCTGTGACTTAATTTTGTTAACACGCCTGTGGCACATTTTTGTTTCTTCTAATAACTCAAGCTACAAAATCAGTTAAGTTTTAGGTGATCTGACGGGCTTTACTGGCTTCAAAATATGAGCTTGGGTTCATTTCAACAGACCATAGACAAGCTTCTTTAAATAAACGAATGTACTGATGGCAGAAAAGCATTTGGAAAGACCGTGCCGCAAAGCAAGCGTTCTCAATTGCATATTCACTACAAAGAAAAAACTGGCAATAAAACCGCTACTCATTTAACATCTGGATGCAATGCACTGTTGCTTCCGGAAGAAATAAACGAAAAAAAGTAAAGAAAAATGGATTCAAATTGTATGATTTCTTATCATTCTCAAATAGCGGCTCTCAGAAACCACCTGTCAACGTAACTGCGTGGGCGTTTTCCAGGAGCCGGTAATACGTAGGGAAAAGAAATTGCTGACAAGTCGTCATAACACAGAAAGATTAGGGGTGCTTCCTGCCTCACAGTCACCATCACTGAAATGATATTTTCCTAATATTCACTTGTGATGTGGATTCCTTCTGATTGAAATAGCCCCACAGCTATTTTTAATGATAAAGCGTCTCTGTAGTAACTTACAGTATTAATACCGAAATGAGAATACTGAATGATACTGTATGGGAATACTTAAAGCTACCAGAGCTGTTTCAAGTAACAGCAAATATTACGCATCTTTTAGCATCGTTTTAATTTTTACGTTTTAAAAAAATAATGTATTTATCTTCAAAATTCCCAGCAGTTTTTAAAACTGCATTCAGTAGGAGGATTTATAGTTCAATTACAAAAAATGCAATAAAAAATGAATAATAAAGTAACTTAAATAAGTAAGACTCGGTACTTATTTTCAAAAACTCAGATAAACATTTTACTGGTTTCGAGACAAGAAATAGGGCTGACTTCTCTCGAACAGTTTAAACAAAGATTGTCTCCTCACAAAAATTCTCTTATATAGATGTAAGAAACAGACTTGTCTCGTTTACTTTCTGCCCGATGCGAAACGCAAATCTCTATCTGTCTCAACTCGCCTGGGGCAACAATTCCTAATTAGAAACTCACTGTGTTAAAAACAGATGTTTGCCTGACAAAATGTTTCTTTCTTCAAATGCAATCTAATTATCTGGATAAAAATTGAAGATCTTATATTGAAGATCTTTTACTGTCTAAGGACTATAAAATTCCTATGTAGAAATGAATGAAAAGGCGATTTGATATATTTTTTTCATTTTTCATCCCGTCTTTAGAAGATTCAAGCCTGAAAACTTTATGCATCTTCCAGAGATAAGACGGGCTCATCCCGATCCCGGGCTCGTGAGAAATTTCTCCTTTATTGAACATACTCTTTGTAAACAGATTTTAAAAAGAGATTCATGGGAGAAATAAACTAATTATTATTATTTGATAAACTTAACTATAAAGAATTAGAAAGTGCATTAAGAGTTTGCTATTGTATTTTCTTTAATTTGCACTAACGGCAAAATTTATATTCTGTCAATGAAGTACTTGACTTATATTTATCTACCAGCTGAAATTTCGGGCTCGGGATCCGACTTAACATCGCTCCAGCTCTGGCGGTCTCAAATTTAAAGTCATCGGGCTTTAAAAAATGAGCCCGAACTCATCTCTAGCATCTACCTGCTAAATTGGTTTGAATCACCACACACATCACATATAAATGAATATAGTTGTGTTTGGGTACTGTGTTAAGACAAACCTACACGAGGGGTATCTTCCTAGGGGTGGGGATTGCATGGGGTAGAGGACTTTGAGGATAGCTGAAAAAGCTGTCGTGCACGTATGGAGGGGGGGGCGGCAGTCGAAATATTCCGTTAGCTGCATTCTATTTGGAATCAAGGAATATTTTTCCCCAATTTTCAAATTTAGTTTTTAAACTCACCTATGGAGAGAGCTATCAAATTGGAATAATAATAATAATTTAAAAAAAAACAAAACAGAGAAATCCGTTTGAATGATTATTACAAGAAACTTAAAACCAGTGTTTCAATAAGAATTAGCATTTTCAGAAACAATCCGAGAACAAAATTTGCTAAAAGCCGTGTAAACATTTGAGTTGGAATGTTCTCACATGAAGCTCAGATTGCAGCATATGTTCCAGTTCTGCAATCGTTCCATTCAAAGAAAAAAGATCACATGGTGTCAACATGAGATGTGACTGTTTGCCTTTTGCAGTACCTGAAGGACTGAAAGGCATCGCCTACATCCACCACAATTGCGGTACTAGAACAACTTATTTTTTGTTGCATTTGAGAACATTCCGACTCGCATGCTTTGTAATGGTGTTCAGCAAATTTTGATTTCAGAATATGCCATGTTGTTGCCAGAAATGGTACTTATGTTGAAAAAAAACCTGTTTTTTAGATTTTTCAACTGTCATCGCACGCCTTCATATGTTTTTTACAATGTTCTATTCCGTTTTCTATTGATGACCTTTGAAATTAATTTTAAAAATATGTGGATAAAATTCCCTGGTTTCCGAAATAGAGAATACAGCATACAGTACTCTCCCCCCCCCCCCACACACGCAGTTTTTTTGGGGGTGGGGGGTGAGACTTCGGTTACATTAATTTTAAATAACTTCGGTCATTTTGGGGCCACACTTTTTTCAGTGGTATCGTAAAAAGAAGTAAAAGAAAAAAAAAAGAGATTACATGGTTGGAAATTTTATCCGTGGTAAAACGGAGAGTGTATAAATCAGATATAAATAAGTGACACGAAACTAGTATATTGGTATAATAAAATCACGAGTGAAGGATTGATGATAATAATAATGTAATGAGCGTCATAAATACAAAGCTGTATTTATATTAAAATTTTTTTTTAATATTAACACGCTCAGAAGTTTTTATTAAATTTACGTTTAAAGTAGCCAACCTAGTTCTGCATGTAAGTGAGTTATATCCGTTAACAATATGAAAGAACTTTTAAAAAAATCTAATCAAGCTATTTTATTACTCTTTGAACTATAAAACTAATTTAACTTAATCCTTTAAGCCTCGCTACCTTCAAAATCACGGGCTAAGTTTTCTCCCTCTATTTTTCGCGCCCGTCCTATTTCCGGGCAATACTGTTCAAATGTTATACACCAGGAAGAGAAGAGCATTTCAATTCTTATGAAAGGATTTTTTTATATATCTCATTTTATACAACATATGGCAATACCAGACTATTTTTAACTTAATTTGGAGATAGTTTATTTTTAAATAGATGATAGCTGTACTCAAATACGTCTATTTGTGGTGTGCATTGTGCAATCTTAACTCACTTTTGTTATTTATGTTCAAAGAAAATGTTACAAATATTTATTTATTTTACTAAGTAAGTTTAGTAAAATTCTCCTTTAGTGTTCAAAGCACATATTTTTTAATGATTCTCTACTTACTACAAAACACATATTCAGTCACAATAACCCTGAATGTTGGCTTTACCTATATAAATTTCACTTCTTTTTTTTCTTTCGAGCTAAAAAAAAAAAAACGTCCGAAACCTTAAAATGAATACATATATTGCACACGCACTTATTTTTATACAATTTTCTGAAAAAAAAAATTGCACTTTTATGACCGTTTTCTTGAAAATAATACGCCCGTTAAACAGTTAAAGAAAAAAAATGGCTAATAGAGTCGCGTTTATATCTCTTACTATAAAATTTTGCATTTATAAGTTGAAATTTGTTAATACATATATTTCAACAAATGCTCATATTTAAAAACATAGCTAAATAGAATTAGAATCAACGTAAAAAATGATCATTAAAATATTTAATACTGTACCATAAATACTACATATAAATATTTTTCAAATAATAGTATATCTTTGAACATTACTTTAATACAAATAAGTTAAAAAAGTAATTCTTGAAAAGAACACTTTTATTGAAAAACAAATGGAAAAAATATTTTTCCTTTCCGATACTCGTGAATATACTGAAATTTTTTCATCAATAAAACTAAAAATCTGGGGGCGCCCATAGTATATTTTATATTTATAAGATGTTTCAAATGTACAGGGTTTTCGAAAAGTCCTTGACACATTTCAGAAAATAATATATAAAATAGAAATTGCCATAAAAGAGTTCAGTTTGCAGTGACTTTACCAAATTTCGATATGGGCACCTTTCGTAACTCGTGTCACATCTAGGCGATATTCGATCTCATTCCACGTGCTTGTCAACATGGATTGTGGAATATTCTCAATGACTGATGATCCGTGTCTTGAGCTGTGTAATGTCCTGACCGCTTTGAAATGTGTAAAGAAGTGAACGCAAATTGAACTCTTTTATGGCAATTTTTATTTCATATATTATTTTCTGAAATGTGTCAAAGACTTTTCACCCACACTGTATAATACTAATGTATGGGTGGCCCAATATTTTCATTTTTAGCCATAAAAATTTTCCAGTTATTTTTCTTAAATTCGTTTTTAAATAAAACCGTGTTTTTAAAAGTTTTTTTTTTTACTCTTTTTCATCTTCTTAAAAACCTATAATTCGCTATTTTAATTTCTTTTTATTAGAATTCTGAAAGTTTCTGTATAATTCGACAAAGCGCTATGAAAATTCGTAAATTTTAATTTAATGGCGGAGTTTATTTTATTTAGATTTTTTGTGGAGGAACATATTTTTGTAAAATCAGATAACAAATTCTACAATCACGAGCAACATTTTATTTATTTCGAAATAATTGGATTAAGAACTTGGACTTCGGCCTGCTGTATGTGAGGCAACAATGCTGATCAGTAAACCATCAGTCAGCACATAGCCAAAGATAACATTTAACGTTGTAAGAAAACTTTAAAGTAACATTTATAGAACGTTAAAGAGTCTTTATAAATTATTATAAGAAAAAAGGCACCTTCAATGACTTTTTAATAGTGATTCATAAAATATTATCTAAGATCAGGGGCGTAGCCAGAAATTTTTAATGGGGGGGGGGGTTACGACTACTGCAACTCACATATATACATACATGTGTGTGATAAGGGAGTGAAGAATATACATTATGTATGGCAAAAAATCCCACATGGGGGGTTATGACCCCCCCTTGGCTAAGCCAGTGTAAGATTCTTCAGTGTGCAAAATTTCTGATAAGAAATTTAGCGAAAAACTGATTACAATTGGCCAGGCATTCCATATGAGATAAATAAAAGTGTCATTCAAAAAAAATTAAAACTTTATATGACTGATTTATATATTGTTAGCAAAGATATAGTAGTATGCAAAATTTTAACGAATTGTAGATTGGGAAGTTTGTGAAAAATTGATTGCAAGGTTTGACCCGAAAATACAATTTGAGTAAAATAAAACTGTGAGAATTTGTCAAAATAGTAAAATTATCATACGAAAAAGTTACTTAAATTGTTATACTTATACTTAAATTTAGTGAACAAATCTACGTGCTTAAATCTAAAAGAGCCTCAGAAACGATTTTACTTGCGAACAGCACTTAAAAAGTAATTATAACGCTCGGTATCATGCAAATATGCTCGGTATCTAAACATATATATTACAAATACTAAGTAAATCGAATAAAAGAAATGTTTTGTTATTACTTTCTAATTTAACAAAATCTAGTGCTTTTTCTTATAAAGCGGAAAACATTTTAACTATGAATACTTCTAAGACAGTGGATGCTGCAATTAAAAAAATAATGGAAAAAACATTTCATAAATGGAAAAAACATTTCATAAATGGAAAAAACATTTCATAAAAACTAACTAGAAAAAATACTTTTAAAACGTTCTTTTGATGCTCCATTGAGTTAACCAAAAAAGGGATTTTTTAAACATTATTCTATTATATGAATTTCAAATTAAGAACAAAATTCTGTAAATTTATTACTCATTAAGCAACAAATTTAAACATGTTTCTATAATTCAGACGTAAAAGATAGAGTCATGAACAAAAACTATATTTGTATAAAGTAATCATGGTGCCTTATCTGTTCCTGCTGAGCAAATATTAAATAAAGACCTCACAAGTAGCGAGCCAGTACATCACAAAGCCTTTGAATAATAAACTCATCTACAATAGGTTGCAATCACACACCTACCCAGAATGACAAGATGTTTAAAACTGAAAGACTTGTTTAGCTGCTAAGCAGATGGGAAATAGGTAACCCCACTTTAGAACTGCCTGCATTTTAATACGATAAGAATGTACATTGGTGCTTTTTAAAGAACGTTGAAATTCTAAAGTATAACAAATGAAAGGCTTTCAGAAAAATAAGTGTAGTCACATATATTATTGTTAAGTAAGTGATATTGCGAGAACGTCCAAACTAGATTCAGCTATGCATCTAAAAAGCTTTTAAATCAGAGTGTTTAAAAACAAAACAGTTGTACTGATATGAGAGCTTTCTTACATAACACGAAGCAAAAACTGTTCACTAGAGGTCTGCCCCGCACAGAAATTAGCGGCGGCAGCGCAACGACATCAGAGGACGTGGGAAATTTTTTAAAAAAAGAACACAGTGAAATGGGTGTATGCGTACACACAAACACACGCGCTTTTACTATATGTATAAACTGACGTTAAAATGAGATTTTTTTTATGACTATGAAAACTAACCTTATTAGCCCGAAAATAACGCGGCCTCGAATATAACACGATCCTGAAATTTTTCATCAAGATAATTAGAAAAATCTTATATTTACGCCTCGAATTTAGCGCGTGTCAGGGTTTTAACGGGAAATAATCAGCCAAAAAATACCGCGTTATGTCGGGCCAATACGGTAATTTTTAGTATGAGCTTTCCGTTGTGGTTATACCCTTAAAATATTTCTACTGCAAAACAGAAAGAATAGATTCTCTCAAAATCGGATTGGTTTATGGTATTTTATATGACACACTCATGATACATTTAGTTATCAGTATACGATTGACACAGTATTACTTTTTAGGGTATTTATTTATTTTTTTCCCCCTGCTTCAAACTTCTTATGAGCCTTTCCAAACCGAAGATTATGTTATTTTGGGGCATAATGCAATGTTTAAACAGTTTTTAGTAATCAAATTACCTCACTGACTCAAGAAATTTAAATTGAATATTTACATGCTACTAGCATTAAGCAGAAAAAGATAAGCAGTTGTTAGTTTATGTTAAACTTCTCTATAAAGTTGTGATGCCGATCGGTGTTCTACGACGGCGCGCCGACCTAGACCTGCGCGCAAACCTCTACTGTTAATGTAACACGATTAAAAATACTCTAATGAAGCAAAAGGGTGTACAGGTGCGGAAAGAAAAAAGTCCCACTTGCTCTTTATTTCGCCGTCATTCGTCGTACAGTAAAGTTATATATACCATTCGTTTGCAAATAACACGTACTTTAATTTACTATTAATTTAATTTGCATCAGGGGCCGTCTTCATATTTAATTCTGCATCAACTTCGTTTTTCTCAATTGCAACCCCATATTTTGACTTTATTAAACGAAAGAAAACCTTCAAATTACCCTATATATAAATTTTCACCAATTTTCTACGATAATTTCCGGAGATATTGAGATTTATTTTTTGCGCGTTTTTAAGGGACTTTCTGCAAATTGAAAAACGCTATTTGTAGGTTCCGAACTTTTCGCCTTTCATTAATTTCGCTCGCGAGAATTAAAAGAAATTAATATTATTTTCAAGGAAAATATTGATTCCATCTCTCTTAAAGTTTTTTGTGCTGAGAATATCAAGGGTAGAATAGAATATTTAGTCTGTGGTCCAAATGACCCGTGAGTTCATAACTTCCTTGGGTTCGTACACATGATTTAAGGGGAAAATGCAAAATGACTGCTCACGATTTTGAAAATCTTTGTAATTTTGAAAATGTTATTGAGTATTTCCGTTGATGGTTCTCTTAGACAGGTGAGATATTGGCAGGAGTTAGAGGCTGCTCTCTGCTCTTCTGACTACAAGCTTGAATATTACTCAGTTATGGTCGAACTTGAAGAATGATTTCCTGATATAAAATTTATTTGTTTGAGTTTCATGTAAAAAACGCAATTACTTTTTTGCCGACCCAATATTATTACCGTGTATGTTATTTCACTTTCTTCATTTAATAGTATCGTCTACAATGTGCAATATTCTTAAGACTTTTGGCGGTGTTTTAATTTATAGTTAGATGAAAATTTAGACAGAAAAACGTGATTTTGAATGTTTGATAAAGTATGGGGAAGTCCAAAGACCTAATGTTTCCGATATTTAAAAAGGTCACATTCACGTCTGGAAAGTTGAGGATGTTAGTTTTTCGGAAATAGGACGTTGTATTAGAAGACATACATATACTGCATCTAATTCTATAGCTGGAAAATATTTTATTTGGGGGGAATATGGTAGCGGACGCAACAATACACGCTTTATAGAATCCCTATCAAACTGTAAAAACCTCTAATTTATTTGCTTCAAAATTTGATATTTTTAATACTGGTATCTTTTACTGTGTTTTTGCCCAAAATAAATCTAATTTACGTTTATTTTATAGAATTTTCAAAAAATATTCACTTGGTAAATTTATATATGGTCCCTTAACTCATGAAAATAACACATTTTATTTAATATAAATTAAACTACTGAACGTAAAAATTTGAAATTTTGCACAGCCATGCAATATTAATTTCTGCATCTATTTCCATCGAAATTTGGCTAGGTCGCTATTCATAATTTTAATATTAATTTAATAATTCCTAATTCATATTCATAATTTATAAAAAATCACAATAACATTAAATTATGTTTGGGTCGTTTAGTTCTAATAGTACGAATAAAAATCAGCTTCTTACTACCAATATTATATGAGATATGAATTGAAGTATGAAAAAATATTTTAACATAGGGGAAGGGGGATTTTAGGTGCTCATAACTCACTCATTTTCTGTACAAATTTATTGAAAATTGGTGTCCGGGGTTAAAATGAGCTAAATTTTTGAAATATGAAGTGAAATCTAGGGGTTGCTATTGAGAAAAAAAAAGTTGGTGCGAATTTTAATATGTAGATGGCCCCTTATGCAATTTTTATGCATAGCAAATTAAAGTGTACGTCAGTCGTAAACGATTGGTATCTGTAACTTTGCTGTACGACGAACGACGGCCGAAAAAAGTACAAGTGGGACTTTTTTTTTCCGCAGCTGTACAAAAAGGATAATAAATGACAAATGAAATAATGTAGGTTTATATTACCGATGTTTTGTTCATTACTTTAGTAAAGAGACTTAGGAATGTCACACGAAAGGATAATTTTTTTTTTTTTTTTGTAACATCGTTAAGTTTATAAGTTGCAGATTATATAATAATTGATTGTGTTTTACCATAAATTTTATTTCTCCTTATGCAACATCCATTAATTAAACATATCCATATCAAGACAAAATTACAATGCTGGTAATATTTCACAATAAAGTACAACAAGCTATAGTAAAAATGGTTCAATATGAAATAATGTTGCAATTTCCCCGTTTTCAACGCGTATTGAAAGTTTTTTTTTTCTTCTTTTACTTATTTTCAGCATGAAAAATAGTTCTTTTAATAAAATGCATAAAAAATTCGTACACTTTTCTATAATTGTAAGTAACAAAATTTATTTTTTCTGCTATCCACACCAGATGAAAAATGTCCACTCACGAATATCAGACATAAAAAAAAAACATAAAATAGTTATTCTAGTGCTTATACACATAATTTCGGCGACAAAAAATATCATAAATGTCCCATATTATTTAAATAAATACATTTCTTCAAATTATGTAATCTGTAATGCTCATTGCAGACAGTACATTTTTCTTTGATAAAAGAAGAAAGATTTCTATTTTACAAATTTAAATTTATTGTGTTCCTAGTTAGCATATTTTAACAATGTATTTAAGCCTTAAATATCTCAATATAAAAATTAAAATATAAGTTAAACTCTTGGTAACAGAGTGAACATGCGGTTACAGAGTGGACAAATAACGCTTCATTGTGGCCTTACTCATTTCGTTTATTCTAATTCGTAACTGTCTAAACTTTTCTCTTATAACTATCAAGATACATACTGATTTAAAAATTCCTTTAACTTAATATTAATTACATAAAAGTTTAATGTAGAGAATGTAACATGGTGAACATTGAATAAAATAACGCACCATCATATTTTACTTATGTTATTTTCTTTAAAAAAAGAAAGAAAGAAAAGAAAGAACCATTCAAATGGAGTATGGAAAGAATTAATGACAACATAGGGTAAGGTAACTTTTTAATAAGACAAAGCCATATGTTGGAAATTCAGTTATGAAAAATTTGGTAACATTTTGACATTCAAAAAAGTTCTGGGGGACAAAATATGATAAGTAGTATGAAATTAAAGTTTCTGAGTAAATTTAGGCATTTATAGTGTATGAAAGAAGTAAAAGTGTAATCTTTCATTAGACATTAATTGAAAATCGTTTTATTTTTCCATAGCTTTATCACTGTTTGTGTTTTAAATTTATGAAGAGGGACAAGGGAGTTTGAAAAAGTACTAAATGATATGTATGCGTATATTTCGGACACTGTTTTAATGATTTTTCATATTAAAACAAACCAAATAATATTTTAAGACTTCTTCTCTCTCAAAAGCTTTGTGTGAAAGCTGTAACAACAAATAAAAGAAAATTAAATGCCACTGAATACACGGGAGATGATTTGTAACACTTTCTGAGACTGGCACATATCCAAACTAGTGCATTATAAAATAAAAATCGACAAAATTAAGCATAATAATTCAGCTACTGGGTATAGTATTAATATTTAGATACGCTATTAGTTCTGAAACAAAAATATAAAAATCCATAAACTATGCAAAAATAAATAAAACTTTGTAAAATACAAACATGAAAAAGAACTTATTTGTTCTAAGCCTTTCAGCTCGTGTAGTGGTGGAATTTGTTTTGTAAATGAAGAAGGCTGGATCTTTTGTAACTCCCCACCACCACCATCATAAATGATCCTTATATAAGTATCTTTTTATGCGTGTTATTTTATAAGTTTTTATTTATGTTTGCCTTTCAACACCCCTTTTCTTGAGTCCTTGTTGAATCCATTAAGTTTTAGAAGTTATTATTTAGAATTTAAAATTCTCTTTTAATAGTAGTAAATGATTTTGAGGGCATTTAAACTAATTGAATATTCAATAAAATAAATAAAAACTTTGTATGAAAAACACACAAAGAAAATGATACTTATAACAAGATACGATCGTTTCGACTGAAAATTCGTTCAGTCTTCCTCAGTCAAAGCCCTTCGTCTCACAAAACAGTGGGACAGTGGAGTTCCCACTGTTTTGTGAGACAAAGGGCATTGACTTGCTATAAATATCATTTTATGTGTGTTTTTTTATAAAAAGTTTTTATTTATTTTACCGTTTAACACCAGTATTTTGGGTGTTTTTTCCATCCTTGAATATTCGTTGAAATCAATTGAAACTTCACACATAGTTAACTTTTTTTAATCCTAAAAAAAAACAAAAACAAATGTGAAGGAAAATAAAGCTCAAAGAATTTCGACACATTAGATCTTGGCCATAAAAAATAAAATAAAATAAAATAATTTTTACGACATAATGGCAAAATGTTCTGTAACTTCGAACATGAGAAATTATCATACAATTCGAGAGAAGATGTAAGTTTGTTGCTAGCACTTTTGTGAGCCAACAGATACAAATACTGATTCTCGTGTGTGAAGTGTCTTGTCTCAATGTACTCTTGCAAAATGAATTTAATCTAATTTATTACCTTAAATCGCCACTATTTTTTAGAACTCGTGAAAATGTAACATGGTAAGTAAAGGCCTCATAATATTCAGCTGCTTATATTTAGGCTTATAAACGATTGTTATTTTTTAATGGAAATATGAGCAATATAAGTCAGTTCCGCATTATTTTGCACGCACAAGGTAATCAGAAGCGGCCATGACCTTGCAGCGAAACCAAAATAAGTGTGTGACACCTTTACCTATAATTGGGGAAGATGTAAAATAGTTCAGAAATAAATTAAATGAACTTTAATATTTTTATACTGTATATTATAGTGTAAAATATAAATAAAATTAATATTTATAATCTTACAATAATTATCTTATTTGTGTCATTTTAATTAAAAGTATATTTAAAATTTTAATATAAAATTTTTACATTGCCTATGATATATGTGTATTACAGTTTTATATGCCTTCTTATGGTTTTTTAAGACATGCTAATACTTTTAAACAAATATAATTCACATTTTATTATTATACAGCCAATGCCTGAAAACTACAAAAGGAAAACGGATCAAGATTCTTCGTCAGAACGAAATTAAATTCTATGTACTAGTTTAAGTTATTGTGCAGAATTAAATTTGTGCTGTGTGTAGCGGATACTCTTACACTAAAAAAGGTCTCAAGTATGATTAGATTCAATGTACCAAATGCAAGAAATAGTAGCACGAAGATTGCAATGGTGATCATTTGCATTGAATTAAATGTTGCGCAGGTTAAAATTTAAACGTTTACCCTTATTAGATTTAGTAAAGTAATTTTGCGAAAAATCAATTTACTGATTTGTTTGTTTCTTTATAGTTACTCCTAATGCACAGATAATATTCGAATGTTGTCCTCTTTTTTACTGTGGTGTTGAATCTCACCTCATAACTGATGGTCTCTTCCCCAAATATAGGGGGGAACATGCACCAGTAAATTTATTTAACATTAAATTTCTCATTCGTGTACATACTTTAAAGGAATTAATAGGCATATATAACCAATTAAATATTGATTGTCTTTTGTTTTCTGTTATGGAAAGCCTAGGCGAGGGGTAGCTGGCCACCTAGGGGGGTGTTTCTTGGGCATAGAACTTTTTAAGAGGTTCTAAAGCGCATTCACGTTACATCTGGAGAAAGCCCCCCAATACTCCAGACCGTTAGATGGACAGCCACGCGTAGGCTGGGGACCTTCCCACCTCCTCGAACTACCATGTTCAGTAGGGTGGTCACAAGTTATATGGGGGAAAATTTTTTTGTTATTTTTTGGGGGCACCCCGCTAAAAGTTGCCAATTGACTGGAAAATGGGATCGGCAAGGTTTTAGCTCAATTACATAATATTAACACATGCTGCATCGAGGTTGAATCCTTGGAAAATTACGATTTTTGCCAAAAATGTATAGTTTTTCCTTCATTTAGTATAAACTATTTGCTCTACAGACCTGGTTCTTGTTTTATTTCATAAAAAATATTGTTGCTTTGAACTTTTACTCTCAACAAAACGAATATTTAATGACATTCAGTGTTTTTTAGGTCAGTTTGTGAATCGTACCACCAAAATCTGCATTTTTGTAAAATTTGTGAAAAAAGACAAATTAATAATTTTAAGAAATTTTGACCGACTTTTGTGTTATTTGCATCAAAAAACAAAAAATAAATCAAGAATTTTCATAACTTAAACTACAATTCGAAAATTATTTTTATTTGATATGCATTTCTGTGCTTCAGAAGAAAGATCTTGATTTGTATTTCAGTTGAAGTACATCTAAGACAAAGCTCTCAAATTTTCTTTATTACAATGCTATTTTTGTTATATGTTATTATTTACTTTTAGAATGGACATGGGTGCCCATACGTATGGGCTATGCCTCTCCTAGCTCCCACAATATTCTTATGATTTACATACTGGTATAACGCAGAAGTAGTTCAACACTAACACATATCTTTCCGGTGCAGGACCCTTTACGTGCAATAAGACTCCGAAGACTAGGATTTCGAAAACAAAGAATTGATCTCATCAAAAGCAGATTTTTAAATTCGGATTTAGAGGGTGCTGTTGTTCACTGCGATGGAAAAATGCTTCCTCATATTTTGAATAAAGAAAATGTAGAGAGAAAGCTATTTTAATTAGCTGTGGCGATGAAGAACAGTTAATAGTAGTTCCTCAGCTTGAAAATAATACGAGAATAACTCTTAGAAAAAAGCTGTATTTACAGCAGATGAAGAATGGGAGGCAGTTGGTAAAATTCAGGCAATATGTTTTGATACAATTGGTTGCCTTAGGGGAACGTGCATTTTTTGCTGCAGCAATTACTGAATCGAAATCTTCTATATTTACCTTGTCGCCACCATATTTATTTTAGAAATCATCCTAAAGTCTGGTTTGATTTCAAAATGGGCAAAGCTACTGCTCTTCATCCAGATATTTTTTTAAAAATTTCATGTTAGGTGGTCTAAGTTGAACAAGACAAAGTACAAAACTGCTATTGAAAATGAAACTATTACATAAAGAATGCAGCATTTGGTGGAAATTTCAAATATTCTTGCAGAACATTTAAGAAATCAACATCTCAGGGATAACTATAAAGAATTAATCCAACATTGTTTAATTTTTATAGGAGTCTACCCAAATAGACATTTCTTTCAGAGTACCTGGTGCTGTTCATTTTGCCAGGTGGATGTCTAAGGCAATTTATTGTCTCAAAATTACTTCTTTTCCGACATCAGGTCTCATTAACAGATTTAGAAAAAGGAGGTATTACAGACATTTGTCTATTTATAACAAATATTCATGTAAAGGCATGGTTCAACACTCCCACTCAGACTTTACCCCCAATCAAGACTTAAAATTATTACAATACTGAAAATTTGCTAAAGAAGCTGCAAACAAAATCTATAAAATGGTAAGCCATGTTTGGTACCTTAACTTGGACCAAGGAGTTGCATTTTCATTTTTTGATGACACTTGGGCAAAAAAAGTCAAAATAAGCATGGCTGTAAAATTAATTGCATTTGAAAAAGAAAATGATGATGATGAAGATGTAAGAGCAACAATGTTTCTACGAAGTGGATCATTTATTGAACAAAGAAGTTGACTTTTTTATTTCATCTCGAACAGTAATTTTTTAAAGAGATTTAATTTTAATACACAATTTTTGAATACTTATCCCGATGTATGGTGTAAAAATCAGTAATATTTGAAAGAAAAAAACTGAAAGTTTTTAAGTTTTTTAATGACTCAGATGAAAGGGGAGAAAAATTAATCCCAGGATTCAATTCCTGTTTAACTGAGGATGAAAAACAAAAGCAATTTTTACTATAGGTGGTATCCGATTGTGGAAAAACTTTTCCAGACTCTTCGAAAGCCACGTTATATAAGCCTTGTCACTTTAACAAAAAATTGTAAACAATAATAATTTATTTTCTGTATAATGTGCTTCCTCTTAGATACATAACTTTAATAATCAAATATATCTAAACTTTAGTCATTCTCAATTTTATGCCTTCTTTGACCTTATTTTCTGTTAATTCTATTACATAAATTTCATTTTTTTTTTTAATTTCAGATTTTTTCCAAAATTAAAACCTTTATTTTGTACACAAAAAAGAAAGAAAAACAAAAGGAGGAGAGACGAAATATATTTTTTTGAACTTTCATATAAAAACCAAATTTTAGGATTCGTGTCGTATCTAGTCCTGAAAAAAGCATAGATATATGCTTTTTTCAGGACTAGATATGATCCGAATGTTACCCTCTGACCATTTTGGAAATGGGGAAGTAAACTAAAGTCGTTTTCACGGCAAAATTTTCATGCAATTTTAAATTATAAACAAAAATAAAACTTTTAACAAGAAGATTTCCAATTATTAAAAAAAAGGCTTCTAAATTACATTACAAGCTTTAATATCAAACATATTTTATGATATCTCAGTGTTGTAAATGATTATTATTATAGATGTATTGCAGTGAAAACTGGCATATAAAGTGGACGGGATTTGACATCACAACCGCTTGGAGGGTTAAATCTGTAAGTTTTTACATAAAAGTGATGTGTGACTCATCAAGGCGGGAAGTTTTCTTCTGAAACCAGAAACATTATGTTTCTAGACTCAATGGAAAAACTGCTTTTTTGCGAAAAAACCACGATTTTCTAAACTTTAGCCTCAATGCGGCACGGGTTAATATTATGCAAATGAGCCGAAACTACCAATCTCATTTTTGAGCCTATTGGCAACTTATTTGGGGGTGCCGCCCCAAAAATTCGAAAGTTGATTTCTTGTGAACTCCCTAATGTTCAGTCAGCAATTAACCCGGGATTACTCGAGCGACAAAAACAAACGGAATTACTCGCGCAGGGTAGCTCATACCCACGGGTGTTTTCTTATATTTTTTACCGTAAAATTTATACACGAGATGTAAAAATGATAAAATAAGTATACGAGAATTCAAATGTAATCATAAATTCATAAAAATTACTCGAAAAACAATATCAAAACGCGTTTATATACTCATAGCTAGAGCCTCTCTCAGAAAAATAACATAACTACTCGCGCAGGGTATGACACACCCGGCGGCGTAGCTATAATCAAAAATAGGTTTTAAAAATTCAACCACAAGTTTTTCCTTCTTGAAGGTTATGACTTTGTCATCTGCCGCAGGCCTCATCCAATTTTAAAAAAAGGTTAGGAAAGCATATGAAAACAGAAAGGTAGCTGAGAACAATAGCACAACTCCTTGCGTAGGGTATGGCACACCCAACATGGCGAAATCATGTGACCTATGCGAAAAATTTTAAAACAAGTTTTCCCCCTTTCAAGATTATGACCTTAGAGTCAGTTACACCAGGTCACATCCATTTAAAAAAATGTTAGGAAGGCACAACGAAAACAAAAGGGTAGCAGGTATATTATATCTTGCGCGAGTACTCCACGGAGAAAAAAAAAAATATATATATATATATATATATCGCTCTCATCTAAAACGAATAGATGGCTGTTCTCTGTGTCTGAAAACTAGAAGAATAGATCGTAGAATAATGCGTGTAGGTGATACTCACAATTAGTATAGACGAAATTCTCAAGAATTTCTAGTCCACAGTATTGTAGCTAATGACATCAGAATGTCTAGTTTGTGTAACAAGAAATTACCGTTCGATTTATTGAGTTGTAGAGCTAGAATTCTTGGTAATCAGACTGTTTTCTCGGGTACGCATCGATTAACAGATATTTTCATCCGCCTACTCGAAATGAATTATATGGAAGAGATCTAGAAATTATCTGGGTGCGTTAACAAGAAGCTCGAAATCCGTAAAATCCTATGCCCCTATGCTCCTATCGCGAGGGGACGTGACATCACAGCTTTGGATCCTCCTTCGTACCGCATCAAAGCCGCTTCGTTCACGCTTCACGTTCGCTAACAATGGCTGACGGCGATTAATTTCGTACTGTTTATTGTCATTCTAGTTTTTCGACTACTTAAAATTATATATATGTGGTCCTCTCAGAGATGTTCTACATGTTAGTTTTTGCTGACAGTAGCCAAGCAGTGGGATAAAAGGCATTTTCACCATCTGAAGCTATGTTGTCAACCCTGATTTCGAAGTTCCTTAAACTGTAAAAGGTAAGTCCCGTTGCAAGTATTTTACTTTGTTAATAACGTAGGAATTGTAAAATTCAGACGTAGCCTCATATATTACTTACAATGTACTTAAAAACAAATGTAAATAGCCTTAAGTTTTTACGAATGAGCTGTTACATCAACGGCAAATTAACCTTTCAGGCATTTGTTTGCATTCGTCGTTTACCCTTTTCTTTATAATTCTTCAGATTTATAGCCTCTTCATTCCTGGGATCCTCATATGTGGACCTTTTCTTTTCCACTGCGAAAAGGATTCTTTAAATTTTTTTGTAGTTCTGAACAGAGGTACAGCTGCGGAAAAAACCCCATTTTCAATAAATTTGAACTGAAAATGGGGGAGTTATGAGCTTCCGAAATCCCCTTCCCCCAATGTTAAAATATTTTTTCGTACTTTAACTCGTATCTCATATAATATTGATAATAAGAAGCGGATTTTTATTCGTATCATTAGAACTAAACGACCCAAATATAATTTAATGTTATTATGATTTTAAATAAAATATTAATATTAATGATGAATTATTAAATTAATATTCAAAAAAATTATGAATAAAGACCTAGCCAAATTTCGATGGAAATTGACGCAGAAAGTAATATTACATGGCTGTGAAAATTTTCGAATTTTTACGTTCAGTATTTTATTTAATATAAATTAAACTATGTTATTTTCATGAGTTAAGGGACCGTATATAAATTTATTAAATGATAATTTTTTTTGAAAATTGCTTAAAATAAACGTAAATTATATTTATTTTATGCGAAAACACAGTAAAAGATAGCGGTATTAAAAAATATCAAATTTTGAAGCAAATAAATTAGAGGTTTTTACAGTTTGACGGTGATACCTACTATAAAGCGTCTATAGTTGCGTCCGCGACCATATTCCCCCAAATAAAACATTTTCCAGCTATAGAATTACATGCAGTAGATGTATGTCTTCTAATACAACGTTCTATTTCTGAGAAACTAACATTCTCAACTTTCCACTCATGAATGTGACCTTTTTTAATATTGGAAACATTAGGTCTTTGGACTTCCCCATACCTTATCAAACATTCAAAAAAACATTCAAAATCACGTTTTTCTGTCTAAATTTTCTAGGAATGGACGCGAGACGGCATTTTGCAAGACGAGACAGAGATTGACAGCATTTTTGCGAGACGAGACAAACATTTTTTACATTATGATATAGAGATTTTTGCGAGACAAGATAAACCTTTTCGGCTGTTTTGCGAGACGCGAGACGCCTATTTTTCGTCTCGCGTCCATCCCTAAAATTTTCATATGACTATAAATTAAACTACCGCCAAAAGTCTTATAAGAATATTGCACATTGCAGACGATAATATTAGTAGACGATACACATTATAGACGATATGAAGAAAGTGAAATAGGAAACACAGTGATAATATTGGGTCGGCAAAAAAGCAATTGCGTTTTTTACATGAAATTCAAACAAATAAATTTTCTATCATGAAACCATTCTTCAAGTTTGACCATTGCTTAGTAATATTCATGCTTGTAGTCAGTCAGAAGAGCGGAGAGCAGCCTCTCACTCCAGCCAACATTTCACCTGTCTAAGAGAACCATCAAGGGAAATACTCAATGACAATTTCAAAATTAGAAAGATTTCCAAAATCGCGAGCAGTCGTTTTGCATTTTCCCCTTAAATCATATGTACGAACCAAGGAAGTTATGAACTCACGGGTCGTTTGGACCACGGCTAAATATTCAAATTTCTACCCTTGATATTCTCAGTACAAAAAAAACTTGAGACTAAGAGAGATGGAAACTAAGAGAGATGGAAACAATATTTTCCTTGAAAATAACATTTATTTCATTTAACTCTGGCGAGCGAAATAAACGAAAGGCGAAAAGTTAGGAACCAACAAATAGTGTTTTTCAGTTTGCAGAAAGTCCCTTAAAAACGCGCAAAAATGAATTCGCAATATCTCCGGAAATTATCGTAGAAAATTGGTGAAAATTTATATTTAGGGTAATTTGGAGGTTTTCTTTCGTTTAATAAAGTCAAAATACGGCGTTGGCATTGAGAAAAACGAAGTTGATGCAGAACTAAATATGAAGACGGCCCCTTATGCAAATTAAATTAATAGTAAATTAAAGTATGCGTTATTTGAAAATGAATGGTATATATAACTTTTCTGCACGATGAACGACGGCGATATAAAGTGCAAGTGGGCCTTTTTTTCCGCAGCTGCGTTAATGTGTGCTTTATTTGCTACTCGATGCTTTAATTTTGAACAAATGATTTTAACGCTTGTGAATGTGCAAATCCTACACAGTGACGCACAGATTTTTTTTTTTTTTTTTTTTTTTTTTTTTTTTTTTTTGCATTACACAAAAGACTATTTGAATGCTACTGAAATTTTCGAAATTGAATTTGGTAGTATTTTTTGCATTTTTTTCGGAAATCATACCTTAAAAAGTGTCTTGACAGTCTTCGTTTATGGGGAATAAGAACTATTTACTACAGAAACAGAGATTGAAAATTTGGCTTTTATTAGAAAAATTGTTTGAAAATACGCCTTCTACTTGTCGTTTTTAAATGTGATAGGTTTTTAAAAATAATTATCAAATTGCTCTTTATTTTGACTTGTGAGATTTTTGTCAGGTGTGAAGAGGCTATAGCTGTCTATTGAAAAAAATACTTTCCTAAATTACGTTAATTAACTGAAATTCATATCATGAATGTAAAGCTTTTTGTACTAGTTTTCTGTAATTTTTGTCTAGCTTGAGCCATTATTGCTTGATACAGCATTCATGTTTAGCTTCATACAGCATTGCTTGATACAGCATTCATGTTTGCCCGCAAATTGTACAGAGCTGTGTGCCTTGATACACATTTTTGTGGCATTCAACATACCTTTTATAGGTACAGCTTTTGTATTACATGTTATTATTCTTATAATATATATATAATATATATAAATTGGGTTTCATATTATTTAGATTATTATTCTCCTGATTTTCTGTTTTTGACTAACTTTAATGTTTCTTTTGCATTTCAAAAGTGTAATGTTAAATTTATGCTAGATTAGTAGAAATGAGATTAGTATATACTCAGTACTTGGCTATATTTAATTAGCAATATTTAGCAGCGGTTCCCAACCTTATAACATTGTGCTTCCCCAACACAGGATAACTTACGATGTCGTCCCCCCGTACATTCCTCGGTATACCTACATACATACATACTCGGTATACATAACTTTTTCAATGAGATTCCAGGAATAATATTTGAATGATATTTTAAGTGAATGCAGCAGTGGATATCGGTTAGTCATTTTTGTGCAACAATAATTTATAAGATATAGTTACTAGTTAATTGTACCTTTTGTTGTCCATTAAATACTATACCCAATTGAAAAAAGATCAGTAAAATAAATTTAACTATCAAATTTTGGAATGAAAAATTATTGAAAAATGCATTTATTTTTTGTTTTAAATATCTAAATAAAGTAAAATATAAATATTATACAAGATGATCAGTTTAAAAGAGTACCAATTGATTTTTTTATTACCCTTTAATCTGAAGGATCTGTCAACTAGTTCAACACGAAAGTATAACTGTTTCAACCTTGTTTAAGTGAAAGAGATCCTTTCCAACAGTATTACACTGTTACAACTTTATGTGTCAGATAAAACTACACTCATGTCCATAAATTAAGGATAATTCAGAATCACACAGAAATTGATCTCTAAAATAAAAATTTCACCTGTGGAATGATCACACACATCTTGAAGAAGAATATGCAAATTACAGGAAACCACCAGATGGCGTGCATGGTACGTCACAATGACGAGAGTGTAAAAGAGGGGTATATAAGGAATGGTGGCAAAGAAGTAAAATTGTTCACAAGCGCTGTGAAAGCCTTTCAGTGCAAAAACCGCATAGTTATGGCACAAAGGAGGCATTTGGATGATGTTTTACGTGGCAGAATTATCGGACGACTGGAATGTGGACGTACCCAGCTGGAAGTATCCGAGGAACTTGGAATCGCCCAGAGTGTCATCTCCAGGCTTTGCCAACGATTCCAAGATAATGGTAATGTGAGTAGACGTTACAGCACAGGTCGCCACCGAGTTACAACGCCGAATGAGGACCGCTATTTGGCAGTTACTGCCAAAAGAAACAGACGGAGTACAGCATCAGACCTGTCTCGTCAGCTCTCTTCAGCTACCGGTACGACAGTTTCAAGGCAGACCGTGTACAGACGCTTAGGGCACATTGGTCTATATGCTCGTAGGCCTGTCAGATGTGTTCCACTTACCGCAACTCACTGTCGCCTGCGATTAACCTGGAGTAGAGAGCATGCATTGTGGACACCGCAACAGTGGTCTTGTGTGATGTTTTCCGACGAGTCCAGGTTTAGTTTGGAGTCTGATTCTCGCCGGACATTCATCTGGAGAGCGCCAGGTACCCGTTACCACCAAGAGAACACCATTGAAAGACACCGTTACGGTGCTGCAGGATGGCTCGTTTGGGGAGGAATTATTCTTGGTTCCAGAACTGACCTGCATGTTCAGAGTGTAACGATGACAGGCCACATCTATCGGGATGTCATTCTGGAACAACATGTACGTTTGTTTCGGGGCGGCATGGGTGCTGAATTTGTGTTTATGGATGACAACGCCCGTCCTCACCGTGCAAACATTGTAGACGAATGCCTTCAATCGGAGGATATCACCCGTATGCATTGGGCAGCATACTCACCGGACTTGAATCCAATAGAGCATGTGTGGGATATGCTTGGCCGACGAATTGCAGCCCGTCAACCCCCTCCCACCTGTCTACCGGAACTTCGGAGTGCATTGCTTGATGAGTGGTGTAATATTCCCCAAGATCAGATTGATCATTTGATACTCAGCATGCCTAGGCGTTGTCAGGCCTGTATTGCATCGTCCGGGAGACATACTCCGTATTAACCATCCTACTAACCATGTTATACTGTTTTTTGTAAATAGGTTCTTTTTTTAAATTTGGTCAAGGGAGTAAAACTTGCAATTTTTATTAATTATGTCAAACATATAGCATCTTTTTTGCTCTTTACTTTTTGTTTAATAAATAGACTTTACAAATAAGTCAAATTTGTTTTGCTTCTTTCTCTTTCTTTGTCTGAACTTCATTATCCTTAATTTATGGACATAAGAGTAAAATGGAGACGTTACTTAATCCTGTGATCATTTTATTTTTGGAAAACAATTTCATTCAAATTTTTTACATTAGCATTCCTTACAGCAAATGTTCAAAATGTTTGCCACCATTCTCAATGCAAATATGAACACGTTGAAAGTTTGAAGTTATTACTCCTCCTCAAAATCGTTACCCCGAAAAACAGACTTAAAGAAGAGCGGCAGTTTTGTGTTTTAGGAAAAGTACATAATCCGGTGCTTACATGCAACCAAGAGCAGCAAATTAATTGACTTTATTTATAGAAATCTAAACATTGTGATGAGAAATGCCCCCCCCCGCCCAAACGAGGGATATTTTTAATGATATGAAATTTAACAATTGTTAAAAATCCTTCGTTTCTAAACTTTCGTATTTATCAGTCAATTTACAAACATTTTTTGAAAATCTTGGGGCGCAGGGGGCGGGGAGAGGGCCTGAAACCCTGCTAGGTAGGGCTCAGCCCCCCCGTAGCCCCCACTCTGATTACGGCCCTGGCTTACACCCAAAGTATAGTTTTCTGCCAGAATTTAGATCCTGTAATGACCATAAAAAAATGTCAGATTTTTGTAGTTCTTAATCAGTATGTATTAAGAAAGCAAAATAAAAATTTATCAAAGCTGAACGAAAGCTACTGCCTACAGTTAATAAACTGGTGTAAAATAATTATTTTCATGTCGCGTATATATACTGGGCGATTTAACACAGTTCCACAAACTTCAGGAAGCAGCATGTTTCTAAAGATAAATCCGAGTAACATATACCATTATGTAGGGTCACAAACATTGTCTTCATGGGTCTGCTAATAATCATGGATTAACATTTTATTATATTTTTTGATTTTATCAGAATGTAGTATTAAGCAATCATTGCATAAAGACATAACTATTTCGATTAGGCTTTGATAGGTAATACAACCCCCCCCCCCGGAAAAAAATTGAAATTTTGGCTAAATAGATAAATATCCTAAATAATTGAATCTAATTTCAAATCTGTGAGGCTGTCTATCTAACAGTCAATTTCATTGTTTCATTGTTTTTCTACAGATGCAACCTAAATACGTGTTAGATCCCCTTAAAAAGGCCGTCACCCAAGGAACCCCCCCCCACACACACAGTCTTGCCATAACACAAAACACTTGAATACCCAATTTCAAACCTTATAAACATGTTATGTCTGTAACCATGTTTTTCATGTCTGTTACTTATTACAGTAACAGACATAACATTTCAAAGAACAAAAATTCATGAGTCGAAATCAGTGGTTCCCAACTGGTGGTCCATGAACAAATTCTAAGTGGTCCGCGGAGCGAGTGAATGTTTGAAAATAGTCGTGTTTTCATAATTTCATGAGTTGAAAAGACAAAAAAGTATAATTGTTTTAGAGAATTAAAGAAAAAGTTTAATAGTACTTGAAAAATAGGGAAAATACGGGCAGGCACTATATTAAAAGCAATTCTATAAAATGTTGTAGCATTTCAGACAAGCTTTTGACTTAAGTTTCTGGCTGTAAGTAAAACAAGGTTGATTAACTATTATCAGCATTTTTGAGGGAGTGGAAATAACTTTCTCTGCACTCATTGTAATTTTTCATTTTATCATTACATTTCGTTCAAAACGATTTGTGTTTGTTTTAGAATTTATCCCCCCTCCCCCCGAAAGAATTCCTTTAAGTGGTCCGTGGGTGAATTGGAAGTGGAAAAGTGGTCCGCAGTTTAAGTTGAGTTGGGAACCACTAGTTTAAATAGTTCAAATTAAGAGTAGCTTTCAGATATGGGATTTTTACTGGGGGTTGTATACATATTAAAATGCGAAATTAATTTTTATACGGTCCTTCCTTTCCTATTCTTTATACTTAGAAGAATGTTGTTCTTTACCTAAGAAAATTAATAAAACAAATCCCGTGTATCTAAGTGAAATAGTTAGCAAAAAGTTTATTTTTAAAAATGATGACTTACACCACTTTACCTGCTGTGTTGGCGTCGGTTTTCAAGCGAAAAAATCTTTACTTTGGGGGGCCAACTATGAGTTGAGAAAAGTTAAATAACGATCCCATTGTTGACAGTTAAATGCGTTCAAATTCGTGAAATGAACGGGTTTAGTTTACTTGAACGGGTCGATGTTTTTGAATGAAACTTTTTTGAGAGCGATCGACTTTTTGGTTGAAAAATGTAAATAATTTTTTTAAAAAATTCATGTAAAGCGCGCCTGAATAAAAATTTTGAAGTATTTTGCACTTTTTCATGGTTACATTAACTTAGTTAGAGGGTCAGCTATTAAAATAAGTTTAATAAATGCTGATAACTTGTACTGTTGGCCAACTATCCTAAAGTATGAACGGGTGAGTATCCTTTGGCGTTTTTACTTGAGCTAAGTAAAACTTACCCTTCTTTACGAATGACTTGTCTTTAGATAGACATTGATACGTTTTTCGATAGCTGATTAATGGGATAAATTTTATTTGTAATTTCTAAGCTTACTGCCATCGTATTTTTTAAAATAATATCTTTTGAAAGAAATCACGTAAATTAAAAGTTAAAAAATACATGTAATATTTCGTGAATTTAAATTTTAAAGTAGTTTTGTACTTTTTATAATTAAGTTAGCTTAGTTAGAGTTTCGGCTGTGAAAATAAATTAAAATAAAACCCATTTAATTAGTAGATTTTTTAAAAATTTTCACTTGAATGTCACGTTTTGGATCACTCAAGAACGAAAGTTTAAAATTCAATGTTATCAAAAACTACTGGTTTTCAATCATATATATGAGGGTTAAAATTGTAGCATTTTGGCTTCCTTATCACGTCTTACCAGCAATATGTCGAGTTACCAGTAACCCTGTATATAAGCATATAGACAGCTGAGTACCGGGGTCGCCTAAATCATACGATTATTAGGGCAGAGAATTACCAGAAGTGGTTATTTTTTAATTTATTTTTAATCTTCACATTAAGTTTAGTGTGTTCGTTTTCATCATAAAAAAAGATACATCTGAGAAGGCTCCACTTCTGTCACTAATGTTGTTTCGCAGCTTTGGTTTCTGAATGCACCACCAAATCTCAACGATTCCATCTCTTCAATGATGAGTGTGAACAGTTTAAGCCTGATTTAAAATATTATACAACTCAACATATTTTTAGGTCCATATATGTTCAAGGGAGGGGCGTTCCAGACATTTAAAGAAAAAAGTAAAGGCTTCTTCAAGATAAATCTCCTAAAAAATCTAAAGCATGATAATGTTTTTAAGTTTTTCTGTGTTGTAGGGAGAAAGAATCATTGGGGATTGTGCAACACTGGATGTACATTGTTTAAGGAGGTTTTAATTTAAAATCCTTACACTTTTAAGATATACTGCTCAAAAAAATTAAAGGATATTGTAAGTTTTAAAAAAATCAAGTGAATATAAGTGAATTTTTTTTGGCAGAAAATGGAAGAAGACAGTCAAAAATGCACATTTTTCACATTTTCAAACTTCGGAGTATGCAAATTTTTAGTTGGACGGCAAAAATGACGCTTTAGTGGCAGCGAATTAAATTTGGCCTTCAACTTAATAAAAGATGAAGTGGAAAAAAATGATGAACATTCTGTAAGTGCTTTGTTTTTATGGGTGTGGTGTCTCAACGAAGGATTTTAACTGAATCAGAAGCTTGGAGAGTTGTTGGTCGATTAGAAGGGGGGTCAAATACAAGTCGAAGCAGCAGAAGCCATTGGAGTCACACGAAGTGTAATAGCTAGGATCTGAAACCGTTCCATAGAGACTGGAAATGCAAGACCAAGACCAGGGCAAGATTATAGATTTGCAACAACGCCCAATGAAGATCGATATTTAACGGTGACGGCTCGGCGCCACCGAAATATGAATGCCACTCTTCTTCAGACAACTTCATTCGGCTACTGGCACAAGAGTTTCAATTCAAACTGTCCGAAACCGACTCCACGCTGGAGGTCTTTGCTCGCCGACCAAAAGTATGTGTTAGGTTAACAGCAAGGCATCGTAGGGCCCGCAGGGAGTGGGAAACAGAGCATGTCAACTGGACGAGAAACGAATGTCGCAATATTCTTTTCTCTGACGAGTCCCACTTTCTGTTCATCCTGATAATAGGCGTACTTTCATCTGGAGGTAGCGTGGCACTAGAAACACCCCTGCGTTCGTACTGGAAAATGTCAGATTTGGTGGTGGGGGAGTGATGGCCTATGTTGGTATCGCCATTGCTTGGTGCACCGATCTGCACATCATTCGAAATGGAGCTCTAACCGGTCGTGGATATAGGTATGAGATTCTCAGACCTTTTGTAGACTTTAACGATGTAGCAATTGGAGATAACTTGGATAATGGACGACAACTGCAAGCCACATAGTGCACTCTTGGTAGATGACTTCCTTTCCGAAGAAGGAATTGTACGAATGAAATGGCCAGCACATTCTCATTACTTGAACCAACAGAACATGTTTGGATCAATCTAGGGAGACGAGTTGCTGGCCGCCCACCCATACTCTTCGAGAACTAGAAATAGCTTTTCTGTAGGAGTGGGACAAAATACCCCATATCCACATTAATAGCCTCATGGACTCCATGCCTTAAAGGTGTTCAACGTTTTTGACAGTCTAAGAAATCATACCCCCTATTAAAAATATTTTCTATCAATTAGAAACCTTTTTTATTCTTTTGTTTTTTCTCGCACAAATTGTGTGTATTTCCTTTTTCAGCCAAATGCTCTATAAAATGCATTATTTTCTGCT